>VXBU01013415.1:2784039-2861059 GCA_013400315.1 Bombycilla garrulus
TTGGTTTTTTTGTTGTTGTTTTTGTTTTGTTTTTTGGTATTAGACATTTCTCACTTTGCTGCTTTCTATTCCTAAGTTGTCCACTTAGCATCTCTGTCTTTAACATGCAGTGATGCTAGCTATTATGTGTAATTTTGTAATGAAAATAAAAGCAAAATTTTCTAAGTCTCTTCAAATGAGATAAATAAAATTTAAACAAAACAATATGAAACAATATGAAACCAAACCAAAAAAACCCCAGACTTCTCTGTCGTGAGGCTGAGTAGGCTGAGTATAATACTGAGCTAAACCCAAAATCTCTAAGGCTCAAACAGACTTCCTGCTTTTAGATACCAGGGGGCCTGTTCAAATGATTCCAAGCACAATAGTTGGTCGTAATTTAGAGCATCTGAATTGCTTTAACAAGCTGAAAAGCAGTGATGTCCAAGCAGATGTGTTGCATCTGAACAGTGTATTATTTCTTCTATTTTAAAACAGATGCATTACAAACACAGCTATTAAAATAGCCTGATTTTTTTCTCCTAAATGCTTTCAGTCACACATGTGTTTATTTCTTCTTAAAAGACTCTCCAAAGAATAGTGTAATTAGCTCTGTATTGAAATAACTTATCTGTATAACCCATTATTTAGGAATATAGAATACTTAGAAGATTCTTCTATTCAAAATTTCCAATTTCTTTTCCTTCTGGCAAGCATGCACATCTCTGGAGTTTGTTTCACCTCTTCTTTGGCCTGACTTAAACTTCACAAAATATTAATTTAATAACTTACTAAAATTAAATGATTGCTAGAGAGAGGAACTATAGCAAATACTGTGGATTATACTCCAGAGTTCTTTGAAGTGATTTCTCTTCCATTCAGCTTTTTAAACATCTATATGATTTCCACTCCCAGTTTCAGGGGCCATTGCTCCCTTGCTTTTGACTTTAAAAATCTCTTGCCTGCAGAATAATTAAAAGTAGTAGTTGCTTTTTGATGGACTTTAGAATTTCCATAGCTGCTTTCCCCATTGTTTTAGTCTAGTTTATCACCTCATGGATCCCAAATTCTACTGCAGGCTAAGGCACAGAAAATATTGAAAAGGACTAACTATACTTCAGAAGACACATCTGTATAAGATAAGCAGGTGAGAAATACATATTTTTTATGAGTTATGGGCAAATATAAAAAGAGGGCATAAAGTATTTGGTTTAAAGAATTAATGATATAAGAAAGGATGTCCTAATGAGCAGATCATTAGCTGAATGTCTTGTTCCAGCTCTCCCTCCATCACAGTGCCTGTTAAGTGTCTGACTCTCACCAACTTCAAAGGGAATTGGCTACCTAAATACCATGGCAGATATGGGCGTAAGCCTTTCTTTTTTTCAATTATTCAGCTATAAAATGGGGATAATTGTACTTCCTTTGCTTCTCATGCAGTTACACTCAGGTATTTTAAGGATGAGTAGAGAGGAGAATATGAACAGCTCAGATACTATAGTAATGGGAGCTGTAGAAAAAAAAAAGAGGCAAAGATAGGAAGAAAGCTATAAGAGTAGATCATCAAAGTCTGGTAAAATGGAAAATAGCAATGAGGGACTGTCATGGACCTAGGAAAAAGGTCTGGATTGGCTAATGGATATAAATTACCAAAGCTCCTGTGATATTGAAAAATCAGACAACTTGGGAAGGCATCTGAACTTCTGGTTTCATATCCGAAATGAGTCCCAAACTGCTACCATAATACAGAAGCTTTTCTCTGCCTATTGCTGCTTTTACTGAATAGATGCTTGAATCTGTAATACTGCCTTTTATGCTACATCAGCATGTTCAAGTATAGAATCATATTACAACAATAAATTCCTATTAAAGGATCACATTCTAAACTGAAAACATTATTATTGTCATTTCTTTCTATCTCAGAATCTTTTGCATGTGGAAGTATCCTAATAAATGTGTATATTTGTGCATGAAAGAGACATTTGTGAGAGACAGAGAGCGTTTCCTCTGAATTATGTGCAAAGAGAGGAATTAATCCTTCAGCTGTAACATATTTCCATTCTTACACATAATCAGCATTTTGTGCACATATTTGAAATTAATTTTCCAGCATATGTCAGCTTGTAGAGTAAAGTTGCAGGAATAGAGCCTGCACTTCTATATCAAAATTAAAATGTGTTTAATATGGGGAAAATATTTTCATCAAGTTTAGATGAATGAACATTTCTTAGTCTATTCACAGTAACTGGCTAATATATTTGTAATGTAGCACATATAGAAAAAAAAAAGAGATTTAGATGATGTGTTTCATTGATACCATACACAATTTGAGAGTGCAGGTTCCTTATGGTCAAACAAAAGTGAGATGGCTTGCAAGTGCTTTCCTTTGGGCAGATGTTCAAAATCCTTGGAAATGTTTTCAGGCAGACTTACTAAAGCAGAGAAAATTTTCTACTACAGCTTTATTTTAGAGGAAGGCTTTTGTCTGTAAGTTGTGCAATTCTGAAGGAAGAAATCTGGAGACAAAAGCTTTCTGTGAGACACATGGTGAACTTCAAAACAAATTCGGGTCCCATAGAAAAGACCTGAGTTTTGGATGGATATATGAGCCTGACAGGGCAGTATATTCATCTATGATGACCGCAACATATACAAAAGGCTACTGAGATATCTCAGTTTTGGAGAGGGTACACCACATCTTCCAGACATAGCTTATTTTTGATGCAATTGAGAGGAGAAGGTAGAGTGATTTATCTACACTTCCCTTGTCCTAATTCACCCTTGAGGAGTGGGATGGGGGTCATTAAAACATTATCTAGGCTCCCCCCATTAATAGTGCATTTGCCTTAATAAAGTTGAAAATACAGGGCATGAAATAACTTGGCCTTAAAATGTTTGTCTTTACATTCAATTTCCACTACATACACAACATTTTTTGTCTACTAATACCAGATAGTGCAAAATAAGTCCAAAATTGCTTTAAACATTCTTTTCCTAATTCAGTCATTTATGGCTTGTCAGCAATATGGGAATCTGTTCTTAAAGGTCTTCATAAGGTGCTGTGAATTTAACAGCAGAGGGGTTTCCATCTAAAGAACAGAGAAGCATTAACCAATACCTCCAAGTCTGTCAGTGGATTTCATGAGATCATGCATGGCAATTTGTCATTGATGCATGTCATCCATCAAGCATTACTATTGTATTGTTTTGAGTATTAAAATAACAGTTTCCAGAGCCAATTTACAATCTAAAACAATTCACAAAGCAACAGTGCTTTGTACCATAAAAATAGATGCCAGAGATTATTGGGCAAGGTGGTGTCATGTCACATGTGTGCAATTCATTAATTAAGTGCTTGAAACTGCTATAAAATAATAGCCATGTCATCAAGATGAAACTACAAAAGTGCATATAAAATAAAAGTGCACTAAGAAAGAAAACAGAGCAGCTGTTATTAAAATATCCTCAAGTTACTGTTCATTTTTACTACCCACTTCTCTGGTCTTTCTGGTGCCAAACCCAAACCTAAACTGGTACCCCAAAGACCTTTATATTACTTCTGGCAATGCCTGGCTCCTCTGTTCAGAATGCAGAATCAATTTGAATTTACACTATCATATTTTAAATTCATAGTTATCCTGACTTGCAACTGTGCAAAGTTTACACTTGCAGACATTGAAAGATGTACCAGAACGTTTACAGACAGCATTCACTAAGTATGACAAAGTCTGGGAGTTTATTCTTTTGAGGTTCCTTCCCTGTAGTCAGTTTTACTTTTTGCAAAGCAGCTGAAAAGTTTTCTTGCCTGTAGGTTCTTTTTGTGTCACATTCTTCTACCTATTAAATACCCCATAGAAGAAAATCCAAGGTCCCTACAGCCTGGTTTTGCACTGCTGATGCTAAATGGTGAAACCATTGAACCTACAGCAGCCTAAAGGCTGCTCTAAAAGTGCAGAGGCAACAAAACTCTACAACTATTTGGGTCTGTGTCTCTCACATCTCAATACCACAGTCACAGATCCTGACTTAATCCCTCTTTCTGTTAGCAAGGTTAATTGTTGATTGAACTTTGTACTCTCAAATGATGATTCCCACCTCAAGAGTCTGTGTTTGTCAGGTTTAATCTTTGGTGGGCTATTTACAGAAGTTTACCAGCTGCTTTAAAGAGAGCAGCTGGAGTCAGAATCTATGAAGGCCTAATTTTTAATATGCTTTTCTTACATAATATAGAATTTTAAAAACATTATAAAGAGACATAAAAGACAGAATACCATCAAATCCCAAGAGCTACACATGTTCATAAATTCCAAACTATCACAGAGAGGGTTTTTAATTTTGATTTTGATGCAGTCTGCTCTGCCCAGGACTACCCTGAGGACGGGTAGACTGATACTTCTCACCACCAGAATTTTTTTGCAGTTGGTCGATATAGAGTAAGTGCAGTGATATTGTTGGATTTTGTCAGTGTAACACACCACAAACACTATAAAAGATGAATCAGTACCCCCAGCCTACATAGTGGTTTCTGATCTTGACTCCATATCATGTTTCTCCTTACCAGAAAATTCTTACAAAAAACCATGTCTGTCTTATCAAAGACTTGTAGCTTGTATGAGGCTTTAAGTACAAAGAACTCAATTTAAAGAAAAAAAAATCACTATTAACTTGAATTATTTGGATTAACAGAAGGGAAACCAATCTACAGTGACACATGATGATCTGAGAATGATTATGCAGTACATGTAAAAGAAAAGTAGATAAGTGGGTTGTTAGAATTGTTAAACATATTACTAAATGAGACCTGGCACTCTGTGATGAAAATGAGACTATCTGGATAAGCAACAATGATGAATTTCTCAGACTTACACCATACTTTAGCCTGTTTGATCTCTTTTTAGCTTTAAATTTAGCTTTGTAAAGTAATGCTTCGCGAGGCAAGCCATCACACTATTATTGAATATTTGGAAGAAAAAAAGTAATCTTAATAGGAGCCAAGATTTTTCAATGATTGTTCATGAGCTTAAAGAGATGAAATATTTCCTTGTCAGTGCTTATTTCCCACCTGACATTTCTCATATTTGATCAGTTAATGGTTATTGCCCAATATGCTACTTTAAAAGGTCAGGTAAAAAAGTGTAGTTAAGTCTCCTTCAATGAGACACATACTGGGAGAACCTGTTTGCATCTATATATCCATCTTATGAGAGGCATAGATATCAATATTAGCACTTATCAAGAACATACTTAAGATAATAGTAGCAACATGCCTGGATGCTCTCCAAACAAAGATCTAGGAAGCAAGATACCACATATAATGTTTTTCTCTAAATCATTTGAGTTAGATTAAGGTATAAATTCAACTAAATACATTTATTTTGAACTCATTCACTGTGTAGCAGCTGTTATACCCAGGCTATTTCTAATAAAAAGAGAAAAGAGCAGGCTTTTCCAAAATTACAGATTTTTTCCCAAGAAACAATTGTTAAATATGTTTGGTGGCTCTCCAGGAGTAAAGAAAAAACATAAAGATTTGAACATTCAAGAATGTGAATGAAAGACGTATTTTTTTCTGGAAAATTTTCTTACCCATTTTTAAGAAAGGAATATGTAAATGATTTTTCATGCAGCTTTAAGGGATTTTGTTCATCCTTGTTGGCGCTATTGCTGCTTTTTGTTTTAAAAGGAACTCAATGCATTTCAAATTATTATTTTTACATGCATGAAAAAGATACTAAGACCTCTCAAATCTAAACAAATGGTGAGATCTATTCTGTCCCAGTACCTTCTTACCAGAACCTCAAGGACAGAAGACGCACAAAACTTGTGGAACCAAGTGAGCAAGAAAATTAACTGTCACAGTTCAATTGCTTTCCATGCAAGTAATCTCTTGCATTCATTTATAATCTACCTATTTCCATTCACAAATACATTTATATTTATAAGTTAAAGTACTGTTTACTGGTGTCAGAGATATGTCAGAAAAGCATTTTGCTCTCACTTCCAGCTTCTTCATAATTTTCTAAGTAACCCTAGTTGACTAAATTTGCTTGTGGTTTTGGCAGAACAGCTGTCCTAGCCTGGGCCCAGAAGATCCGGTATTGTGCTTAACTCTTAATTCTCATCCGAATAGACTTAAATCAGCTGTGAAATGAAGATTGAAGCAATTATTAAAATACCCAAACAGCAGTATTGAATATTGTCTGTCTAAACAAGAAATGCAGCGCCTCTTAGTCAGGTAGGTGAAACAGCAGAACCTTTTGTGAAACACAGGGCAGGATAACCCATGTCATTTTCTGATTATAATGATGAGATTTTCAGCAAGTCATCGTCTTTGCAGATCCTAGCAGATTTCTCCTGTGCATAGCTCTCTCCAAGATGCCCTTTCCAGAAGGAAGCTTGATTTAGAATCCACTTCATCCACAGGGTCCACTGGTAAATATTGTATGAGAAACTCCCTCACATTTTTGCTGTCGTAACTCCCATTGGGGTGTGAACTATACTGACTTCAATGATCCTTAAGTGCGACTGCACTGCATGTTAAACTGGTAGAGTACAACCCTTCTCAGATTTCTGAAGGTTTGACCCAGGTAGGATTTTAACCTAATCTCCATCCAAAAATAGTGCAGAGGAAGTGTAAAAACTTGCAAACATTCAGTGAACGTGGAATTATTGAATGTATTTCGCAAGATCTCAATTCAGCAGAATACGCATGTACATTCTGGGGTTTGGCTTGTAGTTTCCAAACTGAAACATAAATTACCTCCAACTGCAGACAGACCTTTATTTTATAAGTATAAATAAGATTATAAATTCTCATATCAAATTAGAAACTTTGCATGTATGTTCTGCTAACACACATGTATAGATGATATGCACTGCTAACCTCTGGGTGCTTCTGGAGACAGAAAATGGCTATCATTTTGCATTAATAGTATGAAGAGAAAGGATTTTCAGAAGCAAAATTGAAGAAAAAGGGACCAAGAAGTAAATTTGTAGTATTAGCATGAATTTATCACACTTCATTATTTCATATCTCAATGATTTCTCCTCTCATCTACCACCTTGGTCAACTAAACAGGTGCAATTGTTCTAGTCTTCTCTTATAAGAAACTTTTTCTTTTAGCTCTCCTCCGGTATTTTTCTTTCTATATCAGTTTTAAAGACAGGGTAACCAAAGGCAAACATAACAGTGGAGGAAAGTACCTTCATTTTATATACTGGCATGTGTAATGGTTTTAAGGTTCATACAGGATGTAAGTCACACTTTTCCCCTCATTCATTTTTCAAAATTCAGTCACTTCGGGACTTCAGGTGTTCAGGAAAGTATAGAGGTAATGGATTATCCCCAGCTCTACCAAAGGGCTTACTGAAAGATAGATAAATCATGATGAACAGAAACAGACTTGTTCTATCTGGCTTTCTTTTCGTTTTACCTGATGAATTTGAATAAAGCATTTAGCACCTTATAATATATGCCTAAATGCTAAAAAAACAAAACACAAGTCATGTGAGGTAACGAATATCAGATATCTCCTATAATTACTCATTCATTTTAAATATATTAATCTGAAAGAGAAACTTTGCTTTTATTAACTCTATCAGTTTCTTTTGCTGATGTAGGTCTTGCCTTATCTGCACAGTGAAGCATAGTACAAAGGCACATAAACCAATATCAGCACTGCAACTTACATTAACAATCACTGTCATGCAGTTTACTACAACTTTGAGAAAGCAATAGCTTTATTTTCTGGCTAGATCTTACCTATCACATGCAGGACATACTGATGAAGTAAAATTTTCTAATTCTGACAGTCCCTTCTCTCTTAAATATGCACCATTGCAAGGAGTTGTGACTCAGGGCCACTGGTCAGGTACTGAACATATTTCACTTTACTATAATACCTCAGTGTTGAAAATAAATGTACTTCCAACATTTTCTGCTCTCCTCTTAATCCTTCTCCAAATCTTCATACTATATATAGCATGCTCGAATATGCTGTGTTTGAGCTGACAAGCCCTGGAAGCCCAGCTGTACTGCACTGCACTGCACTTCCATGATGCACTAGCAGAAGCTGCTTTCTCAGCAGGGAATGAAACATGTGCTAGGGGCACCAGTTTCATTTAGTCCCTATTCTTGTATCTGGTTCTACAAGTGCAGGCATGAAGCTGGACCCCTGTCTTACTGAAACCAAAGGCAAGTTTTTTTATCCCCTAAATGTTAGTAGTGGTTCACTGAAAGGCTGAGAACAATGCATATGGCACAAAGCTCCCATAAAATGCTACTCATAATCAACATCAGGTGAAATACGCTGCTGTTAAAAAGATTTCACAGGAAAGTATCCAAATACAATCATACACGGAGATAACAGGAAAATAGGGCACTGTGATGTGGGCAGAAATCCCAGATCTAGACTCATGTATGGAATGATCCTGTGCAGCAGAAATTTCTCACCTCTTTCTCTGTACCTCTTAACCATGCAGCCCACAGTCAGATTCCAAATCAAAGGATCATCTTGATCTGATGTGTTACTTTGTTTTTGTAAATCTCTCAGCACACACAACATTCTTTTAACAATTAATAACCAACTAAAGCTTCACCTTACCTTCTGTCCAGATTCCATCTCAAATTCCCTGTGCTTGTTCTGTCAACTTCCGTTTACAATTTGAGCCCATACATCACACTGGTACTATTCATCTTGGTTCACACTGAATGATGATCTCAGCATCACATTCTTCTTGCCTAGCTCTTTTTTTCTAATGCAAAGCAAAACAAGACAAAAATCCCTTTTCTTCTCTTAGGATTGTTGAAAAAGAAGCAATACAACTGTTGGTGCTATATTTTGCTTTTTCTGGAAAACATGAAGAAAGTGGGTGCTTGTCAAAGCTTTTGAGTAGCAGGCTATCTGTTATACTTTCAAAAATAATCCTGATTTCCAGAAATGAGGCAAATACTACTTATTTTTAAGTGAGCTGTACTAAAAACTCCTCTGGGTAACTGGTCAGCACAAACCGAACAGGGTAGAATAGCTGGCTGAGACCTCACAGCACATAAAGAGGAATGTAAAAAGGTGCTTGCAGTAGTTTGTGGTCTAGTTCAGAAGTTGTCTTCTGCCTTGTTCAAATGAAGAAATGTTGTCTGTGTTCCTTATCTCATAGTTGAGCACATCACTTGGAAAGGATGCCACATGTAAGTGTATCACAATCTAGTTTATAGAAATACAATACACAGGGCTGTTTGACATTAATTGGATCTACCCAACCCTCACATGGAGGCCAATTTGGCACAAATAAAATTTGTGCACTTTTCACATGCAAGGCTGGAATTCTACATCAAGTTGATAAAAACAACATTCACTAATTAGCAGCTTCTGCATTGTCACCTCTAAGATAAAAGTTGCCGGGTGCCCACCCTCCTGCCTCAAGTTGCTCTTAGTCAGGCTGTATTACAGGCAACATGAAAACAAACCCCCCTCCAAATTGCTCCGAGGTGACTTGTACCCAGAGCTCAGCGAAACTGCCAATTTAGACTACAGGGAATCTCCATCTATGACACCCTCATCACTTTTACCTTGCAGAATATACTTTAAATTAGAACAGAAAGTGAAAAAGACATGCATATGAACTAAAGCTTAACTAGCCAGCTTTATTTTAAGTGCAAAGTAATGGCACTGTAAAGGACAGAACTGCTGTAAAACAGTTTCCGATTATTACACTTTACATAAAAGAAAACAAACCAGAAAGAACAAAGTTAATTAGTTTGCAAATACAAAGACATGATAGCTGCTCAATAAACATTCCATAAAATAAAATTTGCTCAGACCTTTTGACATAGCATATCAAACAAAATGCAAGAACTACAATAATTAGCATGAGATTCTAAATATAGTGATATCATGTGGGCTATTAACCCATCATTTCACATCCCTTCACTCAATAGATTTTTTTTTTCCTTTAATGGTCACATTATGTTGAGTCCTGAAAATCTCCCTGGGAAAAAGACATGTACAAAATATTGCATAGAAAAGACAAAAATGGGAGTAATATAAAGTTCATAGTTTTTTCTCCATTTTAATTGTCATCTACTTGTGGGAGTGTAGAGATGCTACTTTTTATGATAACTGTAGCAGCTGTGCAATGGTGGTCTGTGACTGGCATTTTTATATGTGACGGCCATCACCATTAAGTCACACAGAGATGCTGTGACAAACCCAGACACGGCAGAAACAAACAGAAGGCTGCACTTCCTCGCAGTCACTGCTCTTGTACACCAGCATCAACCACACTCCTCTCCCAATAAAACAAAGCAAAAGGCTTCTAAGGAATATACTCACCCAGCAGAGACTGCAGGCAGAAGTAAAGGCATGAAAAGCTCAAACAAATGCAGATACTTCAAAGGAAAATTCCATTTCATGACTCAATACCTCATACAGACACCTTTACCAGGCATCTTTTTAATACATTAACTATTCTGACAAAGCTGGGGAAATTCTGTGCGTCTTCCTAACATGCTATCAAAACATAACTGTGTTTCATCATATATAGCAATTTCACTATCCTTTGGAAAAGGAGAAAAAGTCAAACTAAAGAAATAGTCATGGTGGAAAAGAGTTTATTATGGGGATACAAAAATGTTGATTTCTCTCAACCCAGAGATATTTATAAGAAACTAGAAAAAAATATCAAGGTAAATGGGTTTATGCAAAATAGAAGAAAAGAGTCCAACATCACAGAGGATATTCTGCTGTTCACTGAAGTGTCTCTTCCTGGACATGCTAATTCTTATGGAATACACCAACATATTGCATGTAAGTCTTTTGCAAGAGTTAGAAATAATTGTAATTTTTCTAGTTCATTACATGAACATATTTTTTTGATTTCTCAAGATACCAAGTATATTAAAACTTATCATTTTCAAAAATCACTTTAATAAGATTATTGACATTGTGATGAATTTTTAAAATATCAGTTGCTCCACAAAAAACATATTTAAAATTCTTAATATTTAAAACAGTTTAAAATATTTCCGATTCCAAAAATATTATTTGTACTAACAATTTATCTCAATCAAAAGTAAAAAAAATAAAACAGGATTATATTGGCAGTTTCTTTTCATAATAAACTACCAGGTAGGCCTAGACTGAAATTATTTATCAAAAATGGTTCCTTAAAATGTCTCAGAAAAAATCACAGAGAAAATAGTCTGTCTTTTTCAACAGGCTTTTACTTCAAGGGCAGTTCTGAAGGCTCATAACTTTTAGATAGTTGCCTTACAGACATGCTTTATCCTGATGAAGGTAAAATTAGCTACATTCAGAGTTCCAACTGAAAAGAATGTTCTTTGTAACCTTGCACAAAGTTATGGGTATGCAGCTCTAAAAAGGCAAGAGAATGAGGACTTGGACTAGTGGTTACCAGGGAAAGAGGATGTTTTCCCTAGGGATTTCTGTGGTCTTGCCCTGACAACCAGACGATGAATGTGCTATTAGCTGCAACTCACACCAAGCTGTTTTATTCCTCTGAAAACTGATAAATGTCTAGATATAGTCATCTACCCTATTCCCTTGCAATTCTCTGAATGTTTTAAAATGTGTGTATGTGCAAAGGTACATACATAATAACGGCTCTGTACCACTGACTCAGCTATTCAGAGATGGAAACAATTGACCAAATAATTTATATACATATTTGTATGTATGAATTACAGAGCAATGGGTGGATAGGTTGGCAGGTGGATTCATGAATAAATAGACAAAGTGTACATTTCTATGTGTGAATAAAATAATATGGAATAGCATTCTTAAGGGAAAAAAATTAGAACAAATTAATTGAATGTTGCCTATCTTCAAGCAATAATAAAAACATTAAATGAATTAATCTCTAAAAATGCAGTACTTATAAGGATAATAATAATAACACATTTAATGTAAAAATCTCTGATCTCAGGTGATTAGAAGCTTAGCAGACCTCAGTTAATCCAGAATCATGCTACACTTTTCTCCACTGCACTTTCATCACTTGCTATTTCATGACGGAACTTGGGTGTGATTTTCAGCACTTGACCCAACAAACTTTCCAGAGAGAAGGCCATTCCATCAATATGGAAGAAATACAATAAAGCCAAGAAAGAAGATGGATGATCTGTCAAGAAATGAGAGTCTTTTCTCCTCTGGGAGAGTGTACCACTTCCACAGTACTCTCCATCCCTCCCTGATCAGGATGCTGGTGTCTGGGTAACTTGAATCCAGTATTATTTAATATAAAGAATAATAATGCGTATTAATCTCATGTGATTAATGCATATGAAATCTCACATCATATTTATTAAGAGTGCAAATCATGAATTTCCAGCTTAATAAGAATGATTAATTGAATCAAGTGTTTAATTTCCTCTCTTCAAATCATATCTTGATGATTCATGAATTCCATAGCAAAGTCATTTACATTATCATATCATCAGGAAACACAGTTAGTTGTTAGGAAGATCAGATTGGAAGGTTGAGTACTTAAATTTCAAAAGAACTTATTTTGTTCAAACGTAGGGAATGTGTAACGGGCACAGTGAGCTGACCAAGACAAAACATTTGATCATATCAGAAAAAGAATATCTCTTGTATTTTCTGCAATGTGAAAGTATGGCTTTTTCAAACCACTTTGATGCTGCATTGAAGTCTTCTTAGTCTTGTGCTGTGCACACCAGGAAGTTTAAAATGTTAAATAATATCTGAAACTACCCTAGAAACTCAAGTTGCTTATTAAAGGTTTTTGTTGGGGTTTTTTTTCCCCCATGTTTGAAAAACTTCTTTGTTTCACTAAGGGTAAATCTCTTGTGTTTTGTAATGCTGTTATTGAACAAGTTTAATGATTTGCTGAGGACCTCATCTAGCAGCATTACCAAGCAACATGAGATTAGAAACGTATGGTGATGTAGGCTCTTCTAGAATAAATGAAAATATTTTATTCAGCTACCACGAAGGGTCTCCTGAGATCAAATTAGAAGCTAGCTGAGAAGGGAGATGTTTAGGCATGCTCTGGAATTATTTATCAGCATTTTCTGCTTGTGTGAGAATAAGCAGACATTAAGTTTAGATTAAACAAAGGAGAAAAAAACAAGGTTTTTTAAGTAATTTGACTGCTAATGATATTTCTGAATTATTCTCATTTTAATAGTTTAAGTAATTTGCAATGATAATAATTGTTCCTGCTAAAGCTCCAATAATGTCAATTCTATCCTTGCTGAAATGAACTTTCTCCAAGACTCTCATATGGACGAGCAATTGCAAATTTATGGTAGTCTTTGTTAATTATAAATTTGTTTTCTTCTTGACATTTCTTGTAATTTAATTTAATTTAATTGCATTCATCAACAATGAGAGAAACTGACTTAAAAGTCCATTAAAAAGAATAAATGTTTCAGGGTTCTTTATTGTACTTGTTTATCTTTATTTATAATGGGTCTGTAGTTCCAGATAGGACAGAGGATGTTTAATTATTACTTTTTAACAATAATGTGTGATTTCCTCATACTCTTTCAAGATAAATGTGCTTTAAATTCTTCTCACCCAGCTAGAAATTGTTATAGTGATTTTTTTACTCAGTTTCTATAATCTGGTTCACAAAATATTTGTAAAATTATGAATGTGTTTAAATGGAATACTCAAGTGACTAAACTTAAGGCAAATCAAAAGAGAGCATAATTTGTCCCTAAAGGAGAATAACATTGTAATATATGTCACAGATACTCATCATGAGTGAAATGCAGCTCCATGAAAAATCTTGTTGGAACTACTTGCAAAGAACATCTCACAGCACGCGTGTCCGCAGAGTACACAGCTATCTCAGAGCTGTAGTTTCCGGTATTGCCAGGCACTATTGAAGTTACATTTATTTGAGCTTCTCAGGGAGTTACTCTTGTCAGGATTTGCTGATTTTTCCAGTCAAGATGTAGCTTAGGATTGTTCTTACTCCTGTGTGGCTGAAACAGCCTGGCCACATCTGGCCCCAGCAGCAAGCCCTATTGAGAGTGCCTGAGAGGCAGGTACACCCACTGGAGGAGCAAGGGATGGTTACCACTGCTCCTTCTGTCACCTCCAGACATTGATTAACACATGTTCATGTTACGTGCCTTTTTTTTTTGGATGTATCAACCATCCAAACCACTTAGTGACGCAAGATTTGATTAAGTGTTTGCAACCAGCAGTAAAGGAAAGGAGCTATCTCTGATACATGTAAATATTGCATGGTAGGAGGAGGGATTTGTTACACAGCTTCCAACCTTACTGCTATATTGCTACAGTGTCTTTTTGTTTCTGGCCATGGATTAGAATAGGCCACGTGCTCCAACAGAATGAAGAGACTGTTCCTGCTCCTAAAAACTTGCAGTCTGACACTGGTCAAGAAATCAGACAGACTGATAAAGTAAAGTAATGTGCTATCAGAAGTTGTGTCATATCTTCAGTGCCCTTTCTTGAGGGATTTTAGTCCCTATTGGATGTCCACTGATAACTTAAAACTGTTTGAAAATGAATGTACTGAAAAAAATCAACCACACTAATATAACACACTAATAAAACATAATGAACAGACTCTCATTTCTTCTTGAGCTTCCATTTTATGAGGGAGAAAAAGAAATATTTCTTGGCTCAGCATCTCCTCCTCTGCACTTCTGCCAAACTAAATGCTTGACAAGTGCAATTTTACAGCACATGCTTGATGTGAACATAATGTCACCATTGGCATTACAAAAAGAAAAGTTACAGTGGAAAGAAAGGTCACAAAAATGTTTTGGTTTCTTGGATGTCTTTTCAGTATTGTTCCGGCTCTCATTTCCTTTTCAGAATTTCGTGGAATAAATGCTGAATATCTCAGGAAAGTAAGGATGCCTTGTGGCTTCTGCCAGGAGTGCAGCAAGCTGGTAAAATTTGTGTGCTGCAGCAAAGGCAGAACAAGGTCCAGTGCAGCAATGCCTGGTGCTGCCACTCTTACAGCCCCAGCATGGAGGCCAGGGGTGCCTCTCAAAATTTCCCTTTGAACTCTACAGGTTATCCTTGTAGAGGATTGGAGCCATTAGATTAGATCTGCCTTCTAGTGGACCATACTGGCAGGCCATGTGAAGTTTTTATGTTGCTTCTCAAGCCACTGTTGCTGCACAGAAGTGACCTACTTTTGCTCCGTAGAACTGCCATTCTGGCACTTTTCACAAGCACCAGACATAGGCCTCTGCATTAAATAAGAGAACATTTTCAACAAAGGAAAGGGAAAGTCATATATATGACCTCAAAATTAGAGGTGAAGCAATAACTTTTAAAACTACAAGCCCTGCACATGTGCAGGCTGCTCTGCACTGTGGTTATGACTCATAAGACCTAGCTCAACCTTTTTATTTCGAATATTTCACTGTGATCATGAAAGAAAATATGCTTTATAAAATAATGTGGTATGAAGTTCTCTCTTCACTGAACCCATGACCATTATATCCAGCCTCCTTGTAAGCATAAGAAGCTCCCATGAATACAAAGGTCAGAAAGGACTTGGCTCAAAACCTGACTCAAGCAAATATACATTTATTTTTTTTTGCTACTCCCTGTGGGGAGAAGAGGAGAAGAAAACAAAAACAAAAGAAAACAAAACAAAAAAAACCCTCTGTGGCCAGAGACAGAAAATAAAAAAGCCTGGAAGATTAAGCCTGCTATACAAGATTTGCCTCAGTGTTATTTACTAAATCCTCCCTTCTCAAGGGAAAGAATGATCTGATGTACACTCCTACAAGGCCTTTATAGAAAGCACACCATTTCCATTAGCCGTGCAGATATGGGTGAATGTATCTAATGAACCTTTTTTCATCAGATGAGACATGGAATAAAGACAAAGCTCTTGCAAAAGGCACAATACATTTGGCTGGAATAACTTTGGCATTTTGTCTTGTCTAGCATGAGTGACTCTCATTCTCACTTCAGAATGTCAACAGGTAAAAATTTGGTGGTCTCACCCTGTCTTCTCACAGCTTGATGATATAACTTAATAAAACCTTCTTCACCAGCCTTCTCTGTTCCCCTGTCTCCCCATTCCTGGAAGTGTCCGTATAAAACACCACTGATTAAATTATCTCCAACTATTCTGCTTCAACCATATCAAATCACTTCTTGAATCTTTTTCTCAATTTCCTTTTTATTTTTTTTAACAGTATTAAATTCAAGATCATATCCTGTTTGAAGTTCCACAAAACTTCATTATAAATCACACAATAAAGCTGTCTCTTCAGTTTCTTTTCTGGACTTTTTAAAATTCTTCCTTCATTCCTGTTTGTTACAGCACTTTTATTACATTCTCTAATGCCCCTTCTTGAGGCTACAGTGAACAAGTTCATGTTCTCCCCACACCCACCTTTTATCACCTTCTAATCCCTCCATAAAACTTACTTTTTCACAGAAGACCCTATCTTGTTTTCCCTGAAAAATAATCTTGCCATATATTTCATTATTAGCACCTGCCTCTGTGAGCGTTGTCTCTAGGGCATATGAGGGTTTCTCTATGCTCTATATATTTGCCATTATATGGAAGTGATTGATGATAATAATCGTACTTTTTACACACCTTACTTAACTGCTTTTTTTATGGTGTTCTTAATTTGGGAACAATATAAATAAGACATTCCCTTCTCTATGGATTCACTGTTGCAATACTCATTAAGAGTTTAACTCATTTATTAGATGCAGAGCGCTGTTTACAAGTTCTGTCACTGTAAAAAACAAATAGTATGGAATTATGCTCAAAAAGCTCAGCTCACAGGTAGATATGAGACACTTACAGAAACACGGGTAACATACAACCCGCAGTTTCTAGTGAGGCATATTCCTAGAAGAGACCAGTGATGGGAGCAAGAGGGATTTCCAAAAGGTACGAGGCACTCACCATTTTTTGTGTACCATTAGCACTAATTATCCTTAGTACCTGCTGACATCAAGGATCCTGTGAAAACATGAGTTAGGATATTAAATTTTATCATGATATGCTCAATTTAGGTGAAAGCAACCTGTAGCAGTTGTCAGCTCAGTGTGTAGATAGGCTGGAAGTTAATAGCATGAACTTGGTATTATTGAAATTTGTGTTATTTCTAACCCATACTTGTTTCCATTAACAAATCACTGTTTCTTCTAAAAGAAATTACATTTCCCTTCAAAACTATGTGAAGGAATCTTAATTAGGAAAAAAAAAAGAAAAAGAGAGAGGAAATTTCAGGAAAATGTATACTGTATTGCAAATTTGAAGCAAAGTTATGTTGAGTGGTTGTTTAGCATTTTTTACTTCTCTATCTCTCCCAAAATTGCTTTCCCTGCCTTCTAACATAAGACAACATTTTTCCACTAGGATTCTTGGTGATCAAACATGAGATTTCTATAACCACAACAAAGGTGGAAGGAATTGCTCTTTATTAACAACCTACATCCGGCCAAGATGCAGCCTGTCAAACTGGTGACCTAAGTTAATTCCCCAGTAGAAGGGCTGCTTCTTTATCCTCTGCCCATGAGGGACAGGGCAAAGGCTCATAATTGGACAAACTAGAAACTTCAGGGATGTGGAAGAGGAACAGGTGAGAATGTAACCAATCATTATCTTCAGCCAGTAACTGGCAACCAGATGCTCCTGAAATACATCAAAAGAGTTTTCAATAACACAGGGCTTCCTGCTCAGGGGGAGCAGCGTAGTTTGTCTTCAGATGGAAGAAAGTGATGTACAACCACATTTAACTCTGGTTTTGCTCTGCCAAATTTGCAACCTTTTACTTGTCTGTCAGGACAACATTTCAGTATTAGTCTTGCATAGATGGTTTTTTAAAAGCTGAGTTAACTAGGCTCATTCTGTGCCTGAATAGCTGGATCTCAGCTATTGCAACAGTACCTTTCCTTATCTGATTATGTGCAACAACACAAAAGAAGGTCTTATACTCTACATTATGCAAATATACGTGTCTGGTATTGTCATTTAGGGGACTGCAGATCTAATCTCTTCATTTTCCCACTCAATTACTTGTTTTTCCTCTTTGTCCTTCCAAAGTTCCAACCCAAACAGAAATCCTTTGAAAAAAATTAGCATTTGTATCAATTTAGTGTTTCAGAGTAGAAACACAGTTGGTCTATACAGTGGCTGAACAACACATGCTGACACAAAAATCCTAATGAAAGATGATAGCAATTAACAAGAACTATCAGTGTTAAGTTCCTTTGCCAGAAAGAATGAAGAGATTTCTTTTGATAACCTGAAAAGAACAATATCCAATTTGTGGGCATTATCCACTCTTCTGAGAGCTCTGAAACTAGGATTTTTCCCTGAGTTAATTTTAAAGGAATGCCTGACGTTTTAATAAAACCCTCAGCATAAATTTTCATTTGGGATTTAAAAAAATAAAAAAATAAAAAAATAAAAATAATTAAAAGCACCCAGAGTTGTCCTTATAAGATCTCACTGTGGTGAGCAAAAGTGGGCAGGTTTCCCAGGACCGCACCTGGAATCTGCTGGTTTGCTCAGCGTTGACAGTGGGATGATACGAGGAGTGTAATAAAAAGGGAAAGACAAGATGACTTAACACAGATGCCTCCAACCTGTTTTTACTGAACTAGGCCCCAATTTTAATAGAGATGTTGTCACCATTGTTTGAAAGGCTGATCTAACACTCCAGTTGGAGTAAGAACTGGACAAACTAAGCAGCTAATTGCTATTCTTGGCTTGCTCTCCCATACATTGAATCCATGATAAAAACAACATTGCAGGACCGTAAAACATCTCAAAAAGAAAACTATGCTTAGTGGTTCTGAGTCATACCAACAAAAGCAAGAAAATATAGAGAGCCAAAGGACTCTCCTTAGTCTATTTTTCCATGTTGTGTCTGGGTATTGCAGGGTTTTCTAATACAACAAAATATTCACTGAAGAAGCGTGATGTATCTTTGCATCCTGGGGGGTGAGCTAAAGGAAACTCATGTATTAAATTTCCAGTTCTAACAGTGCCAGAATTTGAGTACAGATGAACCTGTCACTATACTGTGAAGGAGCAGTACAGGTTTAAGCCAAATATATTTAGTTTCTTTGGCTGGGTTTCAACAAATACTTAGACAAATTTGCTACATGGGGTTTCCCAGCTCCAAGTCCTCACAGAGATTTAACTCTAAAAAAACAGATCCGCCAAACTCATGATAACTATTTTGGTTATGAGCCCATGCCTCTGTCTTCCAGCTCCTCTGGTAACTTTTGGTACAGACAACCTTAAATGGGCCTGCTTGTCTTTCTGGAACATTTTTATGATGTCTCAGGTATATTCATCTTTTATCAGCTTTTGAAAAAGGTCCAAAAAAATGGGGCCGTATCCCAGATTATTAGTTGCCATATTTATTCATAAACAATTTTGACAGCTGCATTAGCTGCCCACTGACATTATCCTCCAACAAATTTTAGCACACAGCTTGTATAGCTCAAAGAAAGCCAAGTCTTTGACTGCATAAGTGAGACTTTTCACCAGAGACATATGGAAATATGTATGTTGGCGAAAGGGAGGCAGTCAAACTCCTCACCATTTTAGCAGGGATTTATTTCGAGCATTCTGTTCTGTTTTCATCTACCTGATTAGAGCATGGAATCCTCAGGAGCCAGCACTGCTTTAAGAATCGGAAAGAGCAATTAAATTAATGGTTTTGTCAGAGCAGTAACAATTATATTATTATAGTATAGCATGGCAGTATCCAAAACCTCAACCAAGAATATGGCCTCATTTTGTTAAGCTTTGCAGAAAAGCACAGTGATGTTCCTCCCCCTCCTGCCCCAAAATGCAAATGGGTAAAGCAAGCAGTAATTCAGAGGGGAGACTCCCAGCGCTGTTTTATAAATAAAAGAATGAACCATTGACAGACAGGATGAGTTACCCAAAGTCACAGGAAATCTTAGAAAAGTGACTGAATGTGCTTCCCCCAAGCCACGTGCCCTAAATAAAAACTATCCCTCTTTCAGGCAGCAAGAATTCCAAGTTATGCCACTCCTCATAAAATATGCAGACTTTCTGAAAAAGAGTGAATATTCGATTTACTGATAGATTAGTAAACACTATGCCTCTGGGTAATTTGTACGATATTCTTAGAAATAAGTAACATTAGTCTATTTTTCACTATGGACATAATGTATACAGTATTTGAATATGCATTTATAATTCAAAATGATGTAATTAATGAAAGTAAAATATACTTCAACAATATCTAGTGCATCTGTAATTTATAGAGTTTTAAATGCAGATTTATAGCCAGTTTGTCATGTGCTAGTGAAATGTCTGCATAAAAATGTGTGAACATTTGTGCTGTAACAACTCTGTCAAAAGAACATCATGGTGATCATTTGGCAACATGTATATGTTGTCTGATGAACTCTGCTACAATTAATTATCACTGCTAATGAACATTTGATTAAATTAATTTTCTAAAATATACAAATGATTAAATGAGAATATGAGAAGATTTATTGCCATATTCATAACAGTAAATTCTATGTGACATTTTCTTGTGTCTAATATAATGAAATAGTGAAATTATAGCTCTTCAGAAAATAATTTCAAAAGAACCTTTTGGAAAGCTCTGTTCTAATATACATATACCCAGGAGTCATTTGAATGAGCTCAAGATAACCACAGTGCTGACCCCTGCAATACATTCCTGTCACTGTAAAATGCTGCAGAAGAATATTAGCAGAGCAAAAATAATACCAGAGTGGTGCATAGTAACAGGAGCTGTTGCCTTCAGTTTAAATTCAGGGTTTATCTTAAGAGAGATTCATCCCTTTCAAAACACAGGCTGAAATACAGAGCACTTGTCACATGTCCCATTTTTTAGCTTGTTTAAGTTGACCCTGTTCATTGCACATTGCAGGTTTAGTATGAACAATGAAAGGTACTAGAATGTATTTGCACTGAAATTGGAATACATAGAAATAAACAACTTGAAACAACTCTGTTATTTATCTCTTACATTACAACCATTAAAATACTGAACTAGCACTGAAATCAATTTGCTATTGTTTCAAAATATCGATCCTAAGTTTGTACAAAGTAGGTTTTCGGGGTTATAGTTCCACAGAGAAAATTAATTTGCTTATATTGCGTTTTTCAACACATAATGCACAAGTGTTGCCTTGCCCTTTGAGACTACCAGAGGAAAGAAATTTCCTTCATGCCAGTCACTGCAGCAGTTTCTGCCAATGGTAATGGTGACTATTGAAGGTGGTGGAAAACCATGAACTGTAGAAGCCATCATCAGTCTCTTCACCACACGGCTTTATGTCATACAGGGTTCCAAAAAGTTCCTCCAGCTGGGTCAGTAATAAAGGCACATTCAGAGGCTGTCCCTGACTTTTTCATGGTCACCTGGTAATGAGCACCTTCTTGCAAGTGGGTCAAAAACTTCTGGGTGGAAGACAGAAAAATATAGGCACACAGAACACATAAACCAACGTAAATAAAGATTAAGTGATATTTTTCCCTGTGGTATCTGGACTGCACGTCAGATTTAATATATGAATATTGCTCCCTGTGTACGACTCATTGTAGCTTAGCTTGCATGGCTGCTCAAGATAATAAACAGGCATAATCCTACATTTGGCTTTCAGCAATGCCAATAGCATCCTGTTATCTTGTTTGATGTTAGCAGTAATGTGAAATAAACTAAATTTCAGGAGTAAATCAATACTCATTTTGACAATAAATGAAAATGATTAATAAATGCATTTTAAATTTACATAAAAATGCAACACTCAAGAATGTGAAGAAGCAGTGATAGTAACATCACATGTAAAACAACACTTTCAATGGTCAATCATGTTTGACTTTAGCTTCATACTTCTGTACGAATGTTAAACTTTGTTCATGAAAACATTCCAATTTATGTAAAATGCAAAGTTTGTAAATAATTTTTTTTTAATAAACATAATTTATTCTTCTACCGAGTCTAAATCCCACAGAGAAAGAGATAAATCAGTGAGTATTTTATCATCAACAATTTTGCCACTTCACTGGAAATGTGACCTTTTCCTTAATTTATCACATAGCCACCAATACCTTGTGCTTCTCTAACGGTTTCTTGCTGAAGTTTCCCAGTCTTTTACAAGTATCAGCAATTTATTTTACCCTACTTTTGTGCACCTAGTGCTTTACAATCTTTGTGTTAGAGGCTACAGAAAAGAGACACTAATTGTTTAACTTTTTGCTTCAAGTTGCACAGGAAGATTGATGACAGAATGAAGCAGAATTCAGATTTTGTGACATACTTTAGCTGCCAGTCTGTTCTAAATTTTTGGTTCAGGAACTATTAAAAGAAAAAAAAGCCTTTGACTCTGAACTCAACATGTGGGTATGGAAACTTTGTAAAGATCAGCCTGTAGTTTCTAACTGACCCTCTCTGGGTTTGTGCTGAATTTCTCTTACATTTAAGATGAAATTCTGACTGTTAGTGTCTAAATACTCATTCAGATAAAGCATTTCTTTTCCATACCTGTGCATCCTCATTATTTTGTAATGGTATCTGCATAAGATCCACGGTACTTTACTGTCAGTCTGGAGAACCTTTCTACTCAGAAAAACGTGTGTGTGTGTGTGTGTGTGTGTGTGTGTGTGCATCACAAACATTAAAGATTTCCCATCTGTCACATCTTTAACAATTTATACAAAACTTCATTGTTGGGAAAATAACCCAAAAATTACAGAAATACTTTCCACCACTCATTTAGCTAAAGGAGGCAACAGTTATTGTCATACTAACACTGGATCAAGAGGGTTCTTGTAAATCTGTCCTCTTAAACCTTGCAGGAGATTTGAATTAATTATACTGGCATCAATGATATAAACAGACAATTCATCTTGAATCATTCAATAATCTTCAGTAAATGATTAATACACTTTTAATTACAGAATACCTGGTATCTTTCCAGCCAATACTTCTCAGGAGCTTAAAAACATACATTACTGCAAGCTACAGATCATTTTCTGTTTTGTTAGATCCAAATAGAAATTACTTGGGTTTATTTGGGAAAGGAAATTTAATGACTGAATTTTTCAAATCCAGGGGGAAATGATTGTGTAATATTTTTTTTCATTTTCTTTCAGCTAGATCTAATTGAATATAGAAAATGTATTGGTAGTTTTATTACTAGAATCTTTATTAGGTCTGTCACATCAAAACTAAGTGAACTATCTCTGAATTTGGGTTGAATATGTTATTGTTCTTTCTTTAGGGCATAACAACATTCTTTCGTGGAAGTTTGGCAGTCATCCATCATCAATGCTCTCCTTGGAAGTTATCATGCATCACAGAAAAAGGGCCTGCCCTCTTGCTACCAACAACGTTTGCCTTAAAGGAGAAAATGCCCCCTCCCCACAGCTCCAGCTTTCTCCCTCTGACAAATCCATAGTCCAGCAGGAAGTGGCAAGGTGCCTATCGCTGCCCTTTTTGAATATCAGACCTCTGGGCATTTCAGCATGACACTATACCATGAGAAATGTAGGATGAGGCAGAAGACAATGCAACTGAAATGTCAAAGGTTTGAGTTCAGTTTGGTTTGAAGGATGGCCAAAGGCTCAGATCACTTCTTATTTTAACCAAACTGTTCGTAATGTACGTTGTCACTTTGTTGGTAATACAGCATGTTTCATCTGGCTGGTCCAAAGAGAAATAGTACCTACCCTAGGTGCAGGAAAACACTCTCTGTACCTATAAGAAGGGCGGGCATATTTTTTTAACTAATCCTATATTCTTTTCTATTTCTATTTGGTCCCCGTTAGATTTCTATGAAAATACATATTGCCTACTGGTCTTCACTTTTAGTGACAGCTTACTTCCTTAGAAAACCTTAGTGAAGCACATCCACATTCTTCTTTTTGCTGAAGACTTCACTTTTGTTTTTTTGTGAGTCTTCTCTTCTTTAATCTCAAGTAAGCGTCACTTTACACTCCTGGCACGGTGACTTCCATGAGTCAAGCTTCTCAGCGCTACCACAATAGTGAAATAAATGTACATATTTTACTCTCTGCTCAGAGAAATACAGTGTGCTTGTCAGAAAATTCAGTTCTTTTTGTTTGTTTGAATAGAGGATGTGAAACAAAATACCTTTTAAATAAGACATAGATGGTGAGAAAAAATTTATTAAGTTACACTACTGATTGGTGAATCTGTGAATTCAGTCCAAAATTCTATTTGTCTTTACAGATCTAAAAAACAAAAAGATAGATAATAAATTCTATTTCTATTCATCAAGCTTCTTATTATGCACTTTTATCCCTAATATCTAAGTGACATACTGTAGTAGGGATGTTTTCATTCCCAGACTTATTCAGAGTAAATCTCTCCATATGGAACAGCTGAAAATTACAAAGAAAAATATCCAGGTTCTTTAAGTGTATCTAGTATTTTCTCTTTTTTTTTTTTTTTTTTTTCTTTAAAATCTGCCCCATCTTGAAAATATATTTCAAAGGGGAATCAGTGGGCATTGACACTCTGTGCCTGGGATATGCCAAATGTTGCTCTTTTGTTTGGCAGCCTGGATGACAAAGATGAGGGGGAGAATGTATGTATGTCCCTTCCATAACATAACATTATGCAGAAATGTTGATATTATGAATATATTAAACACCATTCTGACATTCAGTTCTAGTGAATAATAAAATGAAGATTTTTATTTTAGTGCCCACAGTTATTCTCACAAAAGAAGTAGGCTGTCCTCTTCAAATATCCTCATTAAATGATCTCCTCCATTTTAAGTATTATAAGTAATATGGTGGATTCCATCTCCTTGAAACTTAATCCTTGATCAGATATTTTATTTGGTATCTAACACACCGTGAATAAAATCTGCATTAAGAGTTATAGGTATTGAGACTTTAAGCTTGAGGCTAACACTTCTCAAACAGTTTAAGTTGGCAGTCTCTCTAAGTCACCCTTCTGCCTGGACACAAATGGAGCAAAGAGCACACAGGGAGCAAGCAGGGCCCTTGTCTTCTGGCCCTGCAGGGCTTGGGCAGCTCCAGGCTCCAGGGAACCCCAGCTCCTCCTCAGCTCATGGCAGGGCTGGGAAGAGAACAAACACCACTGCCTCGGGATATTGCTCTTGAGGGTGAAAACTCAAGCCAAATGTTAGTGGCATTAATTGTCAAACACAGAATTACATCTTTTAGAATCTCTTTTATATATTCAAAAGTTGGGTAAAGCCAGGAAGGTTTGCTGAGCATCATGAGTGGGTGCAGGCTTTGTCAGAGGAGGCAACACTGCTGCAGGACAAAGGCTAACTGAAGATTGTGGTTACTCCTGTGGAGCCAGCTTTTATTTTCTCTGTCTCTTACTCATACACAAATGATTAAGAAGAAATTTTCTCATTCCTGCCTGCTTATAAGATTAGCTTTCTGAAAACTATTTAATTTGCTTTTAATAAAAAAAGCAAAGCAAGGATTCTAAGAATTTGTGTTCAACATATGTCTTTCCCTTATGCACTGTAGAATATTCCCCAGCTGAGCGTTTGTCCCTCCTTACAAGACCAGCACTGCCTTATATTCTCAGAGATTCACATAAAGATTTCAGAGACTTTTCTAAATCTTGCTTGATTTATCGCTGTCTCATATAGCCTAGCACAGCTGAATACTAATATTCATGACAAGCTCTGGAGTAGATACATATTCTACTTTGCTAAACTCTTTTGAAGTCCTAGTTCTTAATATTTTTATTAGCTTGAACAATTGCACTCTTAACTGCCAAACTCTTTCTCTAAGCACTTTGAACACTCTTACCACCTCTCCTCTCTTTCAAATCAACTGACATTGTCTAGAAATTATAATTTTCTTTGTTTCTGCAAAGTTTATTTCAATCAATCCTTTAGAGTAGATTATTCTCTCCCTGTACTCATGTGCTGTGTTATTGCTGTGTTTTAACATTTTGAATACCAGAAGAGAGCACAGCATAAATAGGGTTTATGATTATGAACTGTCATTCCACACTCCATGATAAATATAACCAATCCCTCAAAAATCACTGCCTAGTTCTGTTTTTTTCATTAAATGTGTACTTTTAGTAGTCATAGACTTATGCATTTGCTAGAACCAGAGATTCTAGTCTTTAGTCATGGTCTCCAAGAAAATGAAATCAAACAGGGTCATGTAGTCTAGCCTTGTGTAAATAAGTACATTTTATTTGCTCAGTTTTCTAAATGTTTCCAAAAATCTTCTAAATATTCCTTTCTTAGTGTACATTTCACTCTTTCTTTAAGAGGTTTTGTGTTTTCACTTTTGGCAATACATAATCTTTGTTTCAAACTTCCTTTTGATAACCCATTTCTTTGGGGCTCTCATTTATTTGCTTGTACTTTTATTAACTTAAGTGCCACCAGATCCCAAATTAATTGGAAGATATGTAAAACCCCACTTGAGATGATGCCACCAATGTGCTGTCCTTGTCCCAGCATCATTTTTTCATGTGGTGCCTTATAAAGCTGTTTTTCCAGAATTTGGATTTTCATGTGCGAAATACAGAGGTGGGGTGTTCCTGGGTAATTTGGTATTCTATACACAGTGTGCTCCTTTTATAACCCCTGTATCTCATCACTCTACACTTCTTTTCTTTAAATTAATTAAAGGCCATTGCTGATAAGTACTCATGAATTCAGAGCAATAAAACATTAGTGATGTAGACAGTTCTGGACCTGGTCACCTGCATTATATTCAAACTACTGACATTTCTACTTATGAAGTATTCCTGTTGCTTCATTTTTTATCTAGCAATATTTGTGAAGAAATAGTGATTCACACCTGAAGTATCAATCTCAGCTCCCTGCTGCATCTTCCCAGCATGTAACCTGCAATAAGAGAAGCCCAGGTTTCAGAATTCAGGGGGAAGGAAAGCTCAGAGAAACAACCTGAACTCCAAATTCAGCTGTGCCCCTGTAGCTGCAGCCTCCCTGGCCAATTTTTGCCTCTTAAGGGTTATGAGGTGGCACAAAGATGTTTCAAGAACTCCACAGCAAGTTCTTCTTCCTAGATTTAATGTGTAATGTGATGTTTTCAGAATTGTTTATTTGTCTTATCTAAGGCAAAAATCTCAGTATTTTATTCTTGAAGACAAAATTCTTAGTGGGTTGGGTTTTTTTTCCACATCTTAGTTGCAATTTTCCACCTATTGGTGAGTTCACATGTTTATGTTGGCTGAAGCAATATTATTCCGTCTGAGAAGGGAAACCATAGAAAATATTTGTATATGAAAAGCCTGTAGCACTTAAAGAAGTCCATTTCTATCAGCCACCCAAAGAGTCTATATCTGTACACATCCATCTTTGGGCATACACATGAAAGGGTGGTTTTACAATAATATTTGGAATAATTACACTCTGCCAAACTCAAAGGTGGTATAAGCAGGTGTCATTTCATTGACTTTATTTGTATTCACTTCACCACTTGTGGGTTTACCACACTTAATTTCCAGATTTAGTAGCTCTGGCCCCAAAATGGAAGTCTGTTCTGTCCATTCAGAAACTGAAGCATTGTTTTCTATCTGCCTCAGTCTGCAATTGTACGGCACACAAAACCTGACCTGCTTGTTCACCCCATGGAATTTTTTCCTGCTTGGGAACAGTGACAGTTGGTGTAGCACAGATGAGTTGAAGCATAGAGCCTGTGGAAACTGTCCCCTGGCCCCGTCCCCATCTCAGCCTCCAGGAATTTAGAGCTCCCTGAGATATTGCACAATACAGGCTCTATGAGGAAGGAAATATTCACTGCTAATTAAAACATTTCTTCTGTGAGTAGGAATCAATCACTAGGAGCATACTGCTTTTACAGAGTGAGACTAAGGTGGAAGCAACTGATGGATTTAAGCATCAAGGGTACCAGAGGTTACATTTTCTTTGAGAAGAAAAGATGTTTCTCAGGGAATAATCTCTTTGGGTTAGGACTGTCGTTGATAATTGCCTAGGCCTAATGAAAACCACAGAACATACCTACCCAATTTAAAAGGAAGAGTACACAGATGACCAGAAATCCATGAAGCTTCCTTGCAGTCCAGTTTTCCAGGATTGCCTTTCCTAGATTGTTACTAGTCACAGCTGTACATTTACAGGAGCCAAGTTATCACTTTCCCTTCAAGTCCCTAAGAGATATTCATTAAGGTAATTATACTGAGGAGAAAGCTACAGCCAAAAGGCCACTGAAATACAGCAGAGATCTGAGGAAAGGAACAATTTTTGAAAATTGTTGATTTTTGTTGCATAACTACCTGAAGTGAACAGGCTGCTGTGAAATATCTTCATGTCTACTGATCACGAAAGGCAATCTATCACAAACTCTGTAAGTCTGTCTGTATGACTACCTTTTTTAAGCAACGTTGATGACTTGCTAGAAACAATCAGAACTAATTCTTTTTAAATATAAACAAATGGCAAGTAATTACACAAACTGTGATTAAGAAATTGCTGGTAATCTCCAGAATACAACAAGTAATGGATTGAAGTGTTTCCAGCAATTTTTAAAGGTGTGATTTTTCCGTTTCATTCCAGTGGTTTAATTTTATTAATGTGCTTTTCTGCTGACAGGGTTAGTCCTGCTTCTCCAAGAGGGTTCAGCACTGTCATGTGTTCTGTGGTCATGCACAAAAGATGCATGGTCCTGTGAGCACACATATACTGATTCATGGATTTTATAATTTCCCAGATAAGAACTAAAGTCCTCTTCAGGTGTTCTTTCAGATGTATCTCAGAAAATCCTCCTTGCTGTTGAAAGGACCTTATAGGTCTATTTAGTGTAGGTTTCCCTGATTCCACAAATAACTTCCTTTACGTGACCTAGTTTAAAGCCAGCCATGTAGAAAAGCAAATGGCAAATGAAAGATTAGTTCATATCTAATGCCTCCATAAATGTGTGTGCCTCAGATATAAAAAGCTGGGTTCTAATTTACTAGAAAGCAGAGGTTTGATCGTGGTGCTATGCTGGGCAGTGTGCCAACCCACAATTTACTGCTGGCCTATATTAATGAGGTAACAAAGTACACCAGTTCAAAATTTCATGAGAGCTATAAGGACCTTGCCGGGACAAAAGATTTCTGTAATTCTTAATCATCATTCTTTCATGGTTATATCCAAAATCAATATTGTTTTTCTCATTATTAAGAGAAGAGAAAACTGAAATAACAAAATAACACCAAGTCTTAAGCTGCAGTGCCATGTTTTTGTTGGCAGGATGTCATATTGAAAATTATTTTTGAAATTCTGGGCAATTTGTAAAGTGCATTCTAACATGCAATGTGATACTGTGTATACATACATAAGTACATATATATATTTCTACTATACATTATGTCTACACAGATATAATTTCACTTTGATGAGACAAACAGACCTTTCCACAAGAATTCTTTATATGCTGCACATAATGAAACTTCTGCTGTACAAGCAGTAGGTGCTTTAGAGAACTTGAAGAAAATTCGGTGTTTAAAGTAGAGCAATTTACATTAAACTGCTTGGCACCGAGGTTCAAAATCTGATGGACAAGAACATACAGATGAGAATGGATTTTCAACAAGTCAGTAGCATTTCATCTGTGGCTAAGAATAGTGCTTTGACCCAGTTTTTATCCAATTTTCATACAAACAGGCATAAATTTACCATGCAGAGTCTTATATATTTATCCTGGGGAAAAAAAGAAAAAAGAAAGAAAAAGTAAGGATAAATGCATTTGATAAACTCTGATAAATTAGAGATTTTTTTCCTCTGCTATGACAACAAGCCAGGAGCTATTTATTCAGCTGTTTGAACCTAGCAGATATTGCCTTACAGTTTGGAAGAAAACCTGATAATACAATTTTTGCGTGTAATCCTGCAAGGATAACCTCACTTACTGTCTACCTTTCGTAGGTTGTGGTGCACATAGCACATAGTGACTGGAGATGCTGAGAAAACGCAGACTGGTTCACACGTTAGGAATCACAAATCAGGCCCACGTCACTCACACGTTCCTTAACACACCTGTCCCAGATGAGGAAATTTTGCTTTGCCTTCTCCTCAGACTGGAGAGAATGAACCAATGGACCCAGGTGAAGCCACTCTGACACATCTATTTCCCATGGATTAGAACAGGAGCAGCTGACCTCTGCCATGGTTGCCTCTCATTCCCTACTGAGCCATGCAGGTAGGCTCCCATACAATGGCACGGAGACAATTGCTACTGTTCAATGCCTATTTTAGCTAAGAGGTTAAAAGTTTATCAAACTGTGAAAAAAGTCTGTGTTTATTAAGTCTGTGTAAAATCTAACACATTATGAATGTATTATTGCAGATTTTACTATCAAAAGTGAATTAAATTGGAATGCATTGACTTAACATATATTAAGCAAAGACTGAAAAAATATAAAAATGGTTACTAGTCATGTTCTCAAAAAAAGGCTGCCTAAAGCAGCAGAAATTGAATTTATGACATTTGGGGAAAGAAATTGTCCCATTTGTGTGAGAGTTTAGTTACAAGATAGCTTAAAAATGGACATAAGTTCAGAATGCAGGAGATCTTATGAGTCTAATATAAATCAAGAATCACAGTGTTCTAAAGCCAGAATTGTGAGATTGGAAAGAGGAGCTGGTGCTGTGAAACTGCATTTTTTAATGATGCAATAAGCCAACTTATTTAAACCCCTATCCCAGCTCAAGGCCAAATTTGAACTCTGAGTCAGGTGACCTTGGTGACTGTTTTCTATGAATCTGTGAATAAATCTTTCTTTTTTTGAGAGGTAAGGGGAGTTAGGAAGAGGAGAAAAAAGGTTGTGAAAGGCTGGAAAAAAGTAGACCAGATATATTTATGGTTATTTATGCATATATGAAATGTCAGGATAATTTTTCCCACTGTTTCTTGCTGACAAGTAAAATGAGGCAACAACTGGATTACAAGTATGAACTCAACGAATAATGACCAAAAATTATTAATTGTAGTTAAATCATTAAATCTTAACAAGTTAACAGAAGGTTAGTTTCCAAAGAAATTTTATTTACAGGTAGTCCTGAATGACTACGTACAAAACATCATGTAGTAATCCAAATATTCATGTGGAACTTTAGGGGAGCATGACGTCTTTTAGAAGACTAGCCTACTAAGAGAAATCTCTTATATATATTGCATTAACTGCCAGACTAAAACTTATACATGCTGTAGATGTTTATACCTTACATAAATTGCTGGATGAGGTTCTGTCATTTTTCTTTCTGTTTCTCAGTACAAATAGGAAAAAGTAATCTAGGAAGAGCTATCAATAAGGAGCACAGACCTTTATTGTACTCCAAACCTCTCATGCTATTTCTAGTCATTCCCTGATCAGCATGATTGGTTGCCTGTGTACATTTTAACCCACTGAGATTGCCAGCTCTGCTGATACAATGTGGAAAACCTAACACTTAATAAATGGTCTAAATTTCTTTTGACCAAAGCACAGATAAACCCTATCAGCCCAAGTCCTGGGGTACTGAAGGTCATTGTCTAGATTTATGCTATCCCAAGGTTGCAGCCCATTTCTAAGGTCTCTCTAACAGGGGCATTAGCTGAGAAAAACCTAAAGTAAGCACAGTGTCAGTGCACAGTGTCAATATTCCCCATGTACTTCCAGGAAGATTCAGGACAATTTCGGAGCTTAAAATGTTCGCAGAAGAATTAAAACAAACAAAAACCAATAACAATTAAAAAAAAACCTAAGCCCTGCTTTTCTGTGTTGTATTTTCTGTTTAATACTTGTACATTGGTAGATCTGTGAGATCAAAATATCCAGTATTGGTGGGAGCCAAAGTAAAATACCAGAACAAATCCCTTCTGCTACTGGAAAATTGAGGTGCCTTCCCTGAGAAAGAGATATGGGTCCAGACACTGGGTGACTCTGTTGGTTCAGTAACCCAGGAAAAATGAAAATCTGTTTCTTGACAACAGAGAAAACATTAGCCAGATTCTGCCAGAAAATTTTTCCTAAGAAGGAAGTCTTCAGAAACTGAGAAATGTGGGAGCTCCTCAGAAGACCAAAAAGCATATCATTGCAATGAATCTTTAGCTGATCCAGACCCAGGTCTCTTTTGTAATTCGCACTTCATTTAGAAACAAGCTGTGTATAATAAGAAATTAAAGAGTAAAAGTAACTCTCTGCTCCTTACAAATATGCTCCAAGTAAAAAAACAAAAAATAAAAAAAACCCCAAACAAACAAACGAAAAAAAAATAAAACCATAAAAAACACCTAACATACAAACAGATTGCAAAACACATTTAAGTTCAGAAGATGCAGGCTTCCAGAGAGACTTGCAGATAGAGACTTGCAAAATAAAAGTACTTTTCTAGTGTAATTATCCTAATTGGCTGTCTTTTTCTTTTTTTTCTTTTTCTTTTCTCTTTTTTTTTTTTTAATGATAAACTCATGCTCCTTTTTTGTGATTCTTTTCCTGTTTAGTCTTGTAACATAGAGTTGGAAAATTACTTTTAGAACACAGTGCTTTTATATTTAATATAGTTTTGTGAATTTGAATTTCCAGGTGAGTGTGTGGGTTATGTTTGTTTTTTGTCCAATTTCTGAATTGCCTGCAAAATTTATTATGTCATAAATGGTCAGTGAAGTCTAAGTTTGGGAGTCACCACTGGAAGATGCACGACCCATATGAAAGCTTAAGTTCAGCCACCTTTTCTTTCTCTGAACCTTAAAAGGTTACATTTTGTTTGATGAATTAAAGCTATTAAGAAGAAGCTGTTTTTTAATGAAACATCAAACCACCAACTTCGATTATTAAAACTATATTTGTCACAAAAATATAACTCACTTCTTCATCAATTTGAGCATTCTGGTTATTCACCGTATATTTTACAGAATATAAAGACTTCTGGAATATGCATTGGCTTCTTTCCTTCTGTTTAGTTTTTAGTTTTCTCTGTAGTTCACCAAAACTTAACTTTCCAGCAAAACCAGTTTATCATTCGAATCAAATTGGGCGTATTCCAACATTGCAGCCTATGTGGTGCACTTGCTACCACAAACTGCCTTAGATGTGCTCAGTATGAGAAAAGGGTTAGTAAGTTTTTTGAGAAGATATTTTCACATTCATTTAAATGGAAATCCTTTAGGGATTCTAGGGGCAAGCACTATATAAACACTTGCATTATTTTCTTTTAAATATATTTGGAAACAGATTAAATGAGAGGTCATTTTTATTTTGCAGTTATTATTGCAATTCTTATTTTTAATTCAGAGAGTCTCAAAGAGTGGCTTATAAATCACCAAGGTCAGCAAAAACTTCTACTTCACTTTGTATTTGCATCATCAGACAAGACTAACTTCTCTCAGCACAATATCTGTAAATCTTCACAATACTTTTAAACAAATGTAAATTAGTTTCAAAGAACTCATTTTACGTAAAGAGAAATTTTCCATAGTCCCATATTAATAATCACAATCGTAGTATTTCTGTTCTCATTAAATTTCTGTTAAAAAAATAAATAATCCTTTCTACAGGACTGTTTTTTAAAAGCTATAAGAAAAAAAAATAGTGTAAATGAAATGTTAAATCCTTTTAATCTTTCAACATACCGCTATAAACAATACAGTTTCTTAAAATATACTTATTGCCATGATATCCATTGAAGCCCCATTATTCATGAGGCAACAATGGTATTTTCTTTTCTGCATATATTCTTTAAACTTCTCTGGGGATATGTGTTTCATTCCAAGTAAGACCACAGATTTCATTTTAATAAAAGAGATTTAGCTTTTTCTATATATCTACCCCCTCATGAAAATTTTCCTTTCACTGGTATCCATTTAACCACTTCATGCTTTCAAATCTTAACATACATCTCCTTCCATTTTGTTTATAGGATTCTATGCCTTAGACCAGAGAAGTGTAATGGAAATCCAACTTTTCATTTACCTTTAATATCAATGCTATTTTCTAGAGCTGAAATTGATTATTTGCCCACCATTATGAGAGCCCTGATCTAATGAAATATGCATATGCATATAAAGTAAATGAAAAGTCAGCACAGGTGTACACCTTCCAGCTGAAAAACAAAAGTTCTTTGTGAAATGTCTAGCTTCAGCTGAGATGGCTGTGTCTTGATTATAGATTGAAGAATAAAATTCTTTAAGTAAGTTAGTAGTTCTAATCATTCAAGTGGCAACTTGCAGAGACTGTTTTCATTCAACAGAATTCTTGGTCTCATTCAGGTTTTGCTAATCATTTACTGTATGGTTATAGAAATATTGGATTCCCAGTATACCAGTCAGAACATGCATATCATTTTATTTATAAGTGTTTTTACAAGGCTCACCTAATTACAGACAGATTCTGATGACGTATTGAGTAGCCCCAATGAGTTTATTGAGTACTTCCAGTGACCCATTGTAGGAAAAGGTGCTATTAGCATTAGGAAAAGTGGCTCAATTGATTCCTCAGTGTTTAGAAGATCATTTGAAAACCCCAGGTGCTAGATAAATGCAAAGGTATGTGTCATGTGTAACTCATATGGACTATGAGAAAATAATTTTTATGCAAAGGAGTTCACTAGTATGCACCCTGCCTCCCATTGACTTCATTAAGTCCCCGTGTGGGAGCAAGAGGCTGCAATTTGCAGATCCCTCTGAAGAACTAGGTCTTTACAAGGTAATCTCAGCATACATCATGTTTTCACCAATGAGTTTGATGAAACATAAAACAAAATTGTGGTGACAAGCAAATCCATCAATGGCACACCCAGTAGATTCCAATTACGTTAATTAGAGTAGACTTTCTAATGAGTGGAATGTCAAACACTGGATCCATGCCCAATGCTAATCATTCATGCATTTTGCTGCTGGTTCTGATTCACATTATGCCAAGGAGGTTTCATGCATTCTGACACCAAACTATGAGCAAAGTGCTTCTGCTTTAGAAATATAGAAGTACAAGCACAAGTTTGACATACTAATTAAATATGCCACAGTGCAAGATATATTGCTAAGTGTTATTCTGTCCCTATAAATGCAGGCATCAGCCAAAGCACAGAAAGAGTATAAAGCAGGGTTTATAAAAATTCCACAGCATAAACAAGACAGTGACAGTAACTATCCTGTTAATCTGAGAAGTCTACTGAAGTGGCACTGAAATAATAAGGAAAAATCTCAGAGATAAACCTATTACACTGAAAAAGTACTGAGGTCTGAGCACCAAAACCATCAAGGGGTAACCACATGAATATCAGCATAATTTCATCTAAGTGCTTTTGTATATGATGTCAGAAAGAGAGTTCCAGAAAGATTCAGAAATATAGACTGCTTATATCCAGGAGGAATATTCTCCTGCACCAATAGCTTCAAGACAGAAAAGGTTAACTGCCATCTGCTGATAATTAAGCATTCTTGAGCTTATTTTGTATTAGCTTCAACAACTGATGAGGATGGATGTGCATTTGGGCACCCAGCTGTGCACTGGAGAGGCAGCAGCAGCAACACACATCCATCTCTTCTGATGGTTCGGCTGCAAGGACAGGAGCCTCCCCAGGGCTGGAAGAAGGGAGACAGCAGTAAAACTCCAGTTCACAGCAGGTATTCTATGCAAACTCTAATTTCTCACGTGCACTTTCTGTATTTACTACCTATTTACTGCATGGCCACTAATCATATTTGTAAGATCAGATGCAGAACATTCTCAGGATACCAGGGTGTACAGGGGATGATTATCTTCAATATGCTCTGAAAGGAAGTTGAAGCTTGCACAGACTTGAAAGATCAGTAGGTATTGATTTGATTCTCATACACATTTTTTGGTAGCTCAACCTGTTAACAGTGAATTAGAGAAACCGTTTTAACTTAAGCAGTGTATATATGGTGTATGCTTCCTATGTTTGAAAGGAACCTGAAGCTAAATTTTCTGATTTTTTACAACAAATATATAACAGACTAAAGGCACAGTCATTCAGCTACTCTGTAGATGCTATCCTGATGAATTGAGTTCATAGAGCTCTGGCTCCTCAGCTTCTGCCCACTCATATGCTGATATTAACAGTACCAAGGAAGATGGAAGGTGAAGCAGAGACTGCTCTGACCAAGGTGGTTTCCCAAAACCTACCTTCATTGCACAGAATATAGCACTTTGGAGAACATTGTAGAGATCAGCTCAAAAGTCTCCCCAGATGAATTCAGAAGTTAGTACACTGTACTAAAAAGTCATGCTTCCTCAGAAACTGCTTATAATAGGCATATCAAATACATTGGATGATTTGTAATACATGTAAGGATCAGTAAGTCACATTAAATAAAAGCAGATCTAGTAAAATTGTGTAGCCTACACTGCATTATAAATTATTAAAATTAATGAACCTGATCCTCTCTGCAGATTACTCCATGGCTGACACTGGTATAATTTCACTGATATTAATGATTCACTTCCAGTTTCACAGTGATGTAAAACTGGAATAATAGCATGATGATTCAGGTCTAATACTGTTAAATTAGCTGCACCATTTACATTAATAGATGGCAGGCAAATATGTCTTCCTTCATTCACTCAGCCCAGGTGATTAGGGAGTCCCTTTTTCTGTCCATTATATGGCACATTAATCCATACATTTCATATACACCCATACAGCAGCTTTTGGATCCTGATATTCAGAAATGTAATTTTAGTATGGTGAGAACTAGAGGTGAAGGCTGGTGAAGGAGGTTGTGTCAGAGATGGAATGAAATTTGTAGCCAGAGTTATGTAACAAGTGCATTGCACCTCTCGTGTTTATTCCTTCCCTAGTGGATGTCTTTGGTCTCAAATATTGTTAAAGACCTGACCAGTCTTTCCCTGGCCTGTTTCACCCTGTGGGGCAGGTTTAAGGCTCTGACACTGGTTGGCACAAGGCCATCTCACTGTGCTTGATGGAGACTCTCCTCTAGGCCAAAGGGAATAAACAGAACTAGATGTAGCTCTATAAGCTGCTTTGGAATTCAGTGAGTGAAATAGCAGTGCTGTCAGAGTGAGCTGATGTTTAAACCATCACACAAGGTAAATCTAATTAACTCATTGCAGCATTTGGATCACAGAATTTTCTGGGTTTTTGCTTAAGAAAAATGCACACAGACATTTTTGATGCACACAGACATTTGTATACTTTTGATGTACACAGACAAGTCATGTGTTTGACTTAGCAAATTTAAATAAGAAACAAATATGATGCTCATGCCACGGTTACATGTCTACATGATAGCTGTTTAACATACCTAAAATTCGATTTTATAAGCAAAAATCCTTCTGACAAAATACAGCTTTTAATGTGTCATATAGCTTGGCTTTTGACACATTCTAGCTTTTTGAGATTTCAGTATTTTTACTATTTTTACTGTTATTTCACTAACATATTAACGTGGAATGGAGAGAAGCCATTATATTGTAAATACTAAACCAGCTACACAGCTGACTTAGAAACATAGCTTATCTGAAATACATTTCCCAGCATATAAACACTGAAAAAGCTACTGTTTCCTTAAAACATGGTACTGATACATACACAAATAGTTATAGTTTAAACTTGACAGTTGGAACCGAAGTCACTATAATGTTTGCACAAAATACTTCCAGGTGTATAAATACACTATATTCATCCAAATCTGAGGCTTACAAAGGAATATGGCCTATTCAGTGAACGGTTTAAATTCTTCAAGCTGAGGATATTTAGGACATCTAAGTACTTCAAAGTGTATCAAATGCAACAGGACTTTCAGTGAAAGCAGTTGTAGGCTTTACTTTTTGTTTGATTTCGATTTTGTTGTGTAATAATGGAGTCAGCGGAATTTCAAAATTCTGTGGGAATATGGAAACTGGTTATATCATTCACAGTAACTGACTAAAAACATTTCCACTTTAAAAAAATTCTGAATTTCTGAAAGTGCTGAATTAAACCATTTTCTTTTCTCCCCTGCTCTTTGGCTAACTTTTGTTTATAGTTATAGTACTCCTCAGTATTTATTACTGCTCATTATCTGAAATATTCCTGTTATTTTTTCCAATACAATATTAGAAATTTAGTGGATGTCAGAAAAGCTTAGTGCAGTACCATTTCTGTTGTAATGTGAGTGTCAAATCCATGTTCTCTTACACAGAATTGTAATTAAGTTCTGCTGCCAGTTTAGGAAGTGGAGTAGTGCAGCATGACCATCACTACAATTTTCCTTTCTTCTTCCCACTCATTACATTCTCAAGTTCATTCCAAGTGAAACTAAGTAAACTTTTGTTTTCAGAGAAGTTTGGTACTGCTTTTGTTCATAGCTTTATCTGTGTTGGGGCTACTTATATTTTCAATTTGTTTTAGTTTCTGGAACTCCTGTGTACTTTCTTTGCCTTTGATCCGCATTGGGAGCAGCCTCAATCCAAGTGTCAGCAGAGGCAGCAAGTGACAGGCTGTGGCTCTGAACCGCTGGTGAAACAGCTGACGCTGCAGCAAATGACTGTGATGACAGATACCATGGCACTAAACTGGTACTGGATTGCAGGTGGTTGAAATATGAGAGAGCATTTTTATGGGAGAAAATCATTATCCAGAAGAGACAGAGTGGTTTATTATGTCCAGACTTGAAAAGTTCTTCACCAAGAATGATGCTGCTGATATGATGCTAACACGATAACACGCAAATTTATTTCTTTGCTAATAAAGAGCATTTCTGTTTTGTTGATTTGGGCTTTTTTATTATTATTTGAAGCACCATTAGCATTATGTAAAATGAATTACCACCCTAGTTTATCCTTGCTTTTTTATTGATTAATTAGTTCATTTCTTCACTCATAAGTTGCAATATCTGAATTCATATGTAAATAGAAAAAGACTTAATATAAAATAAGCTCTAATTAGAATCACATAACAAAACAAAACAAAAAAAAAACCAGCCAAACAAACAAAATATTCAAAAAGCAAAGGAAATTGTATATTTCCTGCAATTTGACCTATAGTTGTATTTCTTCTTTAAAAAAAGAAGGAAAATTAAGACTATTTAATGATTCCTAGAAGTCAATACCTGGCTTCTGCCAAAGCAAGGAAGGAAGCAGATTCTAAAGATAACAAAATGCAAGGAATTTGTCAGAAAAGGATCCCCCTGCAATACCTTGTCATTACTCTTTCATCAAAATTATTATGACATAATATTATTTTTAAATTTAGCTTAATTATAATCTATTTTCCTTTTGCCTTCACAAAAACATTCTAAATGTTTCTTCTGTTCTGATGAACCATTTCTCTACATTTCAAACGTCCTGAAATATTTTCAATTCGGTACTTGCAGGTTTTGCTCATTGATGTCATGCCAAGTGAGTAACCTGAGGCATGTGCTGTGTCTCCCTTCCTCCTCAAGGAGCATGCAGCAGCCAGCAGTGACAGCAAAGCCTGTGCCACACCAGGGGCAGTGGCTGGGCCATTCTTTGACTCAGTGTTGAGCACATTCTCCCTCTGTATGCACATGTGTTTATCCTATGGATTAGTTAGATAAGTGTATGAAATACCACTTCACAAACATGAATTTGTCTACTGCAAAATATCAAGGTTTTTACCTTTGATCTGGAAAGTGTTTTAAACAACCAATGGCACTGAATAAAGGACAGTTCCCTTCAAAGAAGATTCATTTTCATCAGGATTTGACCCACTGCTGGAGGTGTTTGAGTAGGTAAATGTAATAACATTGAGCTTAGGATACTTGCAGTACTCTTCACTCATTTTTCACAGAGGATGATAGAGACTAGAAGGCCTATGGTGATATCTTCCTCCATAGCTCCTCAAAATTTTGAATCCTATACATTTGTTCTGTGTTGCTTTCCTGAGCACAGCTTTGATTTTAACACTTGCCCCCTTGACAGACTTTCCAAGACATTACATAATTTCATAAAACACTGAATATGCACTTGAGGGGTGACCATAAAACTCTTTTGGTTATCTCCATGTAATGTACAAATCAGTGCTATAAGTCATTTATTTTCTCTTTTCTTCTACATTATGAACATCCTTTTAGCAATTCCATTGAATAGCTTGTATATATCTATTGCACCAGAAGTAATAAAACTCTAAAAGCATGCAATATGTGGGTCTTTCCTCTTAATATAAATCAAAATAAATAAAAATTATGCCTTTGAGAGAAGTACATATTTAGGAATTTCTTTTCAGTAACTAAATTTTATTTAAGTTTACATATACCCCAACCCTTCTCAAGGGAATATCTTAGTAGAATAGGAATGAATAATGTGATTGCTCTCCTGAAAGCAAAAACCTTGTAAGTTGCCAGCACTGTACCTTTCTGACTTTTAGATTCTAATGCCAGTCAATATTCTAATTAAATTCAAGTTCCAGTCAATGATAATACTTCAGTTTTGGTAGTAATGTCATTGCGAGGGTTGTGAGAGTGGCAAAGTGGGGAAGAGAAGTTGGGGACTAAAATCTAGTAATTCTCATACAATTAACTACTACTACAAGAAACTGTTTTGTGGGGAAAAGTTAGACTGAGATTTGGAGACATTTAGTTCAAACACCCACTTCATAACAGAAAACAACAGGTTAGTATAAACCTTTTGTTACTTAATTGTGTATGATGACAGAGTTACACGAGTATAAAAGGGGATCTTCATCCTCTTCTAAAATGAAGATAGAAATATACTCAACTGCAGACCAATTATTTTGATATTCAGGTATTTTGAAGTCTCTTGAATAGGAAACATTGAGCTGCACTTGTGTGATGATTAGCTTCATTGAGCTCTACTAGCAAATGTAGTACTTAACTTCAATCAATGCAGAGGTTAGGCAAAGGAAGTTTACTGTATTGATGGATTTCATGAGGGATATATGGAGCCATCTGCAAAGAAGTCAGTCTTATGAACCTGCTGAAAGAGCTGGCACTGTGGATTTCACAGAAAGTAGCCCCAGACTTCAATCAGATTACACTACCTGAATCATGAGACAGCTGCATACTCTCAATCTTACCTTACTTACAGACTGCACTGTGCAAGTTCCTGCAAACAACTATTGATTCTGTTAAAAATAAATAAGAATCTATTACAGGGGAGACTGCTGTTTCTAGTGTTCAGAAATGTTTTATTGCCTTCCTGTTGAAATAGTGATGTCTTGCTCCAGGAAAATTATAAGCCTAGGAAAAAAAATGTATCCCACATCTGTAGGGGAAAAGTCTGGAATGCATCACTATTCAAGATCAAAATTATGGGCTAATGTCTGAAAAATAGGAATCCTAGGCAGCTGAGAATCAAGCGGAAATGGCAGGGCAATTGAAATGTTTAACTGCATAAAAGTTATGTACTTTCAGCTAGTCAGCCTCAAGCTGTTGCAAGCTACCAAACCATTTCTTTGTAAGGCAAAGAGACAAGAGAAAGAAGAAATCTGTGTGAAAGCTATTATCATTATTAATAATTCATATAATTACTTTTTCTTTTAGATTACTTCTTCATTTTGTAGTGAGTAGCTCACGGTGTTGTTTCTGTAGTTAACACACTCTTGGAATAATCATTAATAAATCCCATGGCTAAGTGTTTCTATGCAGATTTTATCTTACACTAGAGTTAAGCACATTTCATTTTATCACTATTTATATCAGCATATTTATTCCTAAAAATATATATATAAAATTTTGCATCTGTCACAATTTTGAAATTATATCCTGTGCCAAGTCAGGTTAGATCAGTATTTAGATGACAAAGATATAAGGAAACATTACACAGAGAGTCCTTTGGAAATAATTTTTTATCAGCAGTTAAAACTGAAATTGAACAAAAACTGAAATTCTGCCCAAACACATTATCAGAGGATGCTGTCCTTTCTTCTTGAAACCCCTGTTTTCTCTATAAGGCACATCTGAAGTCAGACCCATCAGACACTACGCTGTTTGGCTTTGGAGTCAAACTAAGCCTCCTCTTTAAGAGTAGAAAAAGCCCAAGTCTTTCAAACCCATTCCTGGAGTCAAACGTTATCTAGCACAGCTTGTAAGAAGAGGGGAGAAAGCTCCTGTGCACCACTAGGCAGGGCAAATACAGCTTTCTGTGCTATGGAGTACTCCCTCTAGGTCAAGCACAGAGTGAAGCTGTGATTCACAACTAGAAAGCACTGAAAACCACGCTGCTTTTCCAGATAGATTTTTTTAATTTTAATTTTTTTTTTCAGATTGTGAAAACAGCTGGAGAAATCTCTTGAATCATACATATGAGGTTGAAAAGTAATAAATTAATAGCATGATAAACATTTGATTGAGTGCAACCTGAGAGACACTGTACAAATATTCATAAGGTCCAACATGATGAGCAATGGGAAGGCAAAGAGACAGTATACAGTTAGAGACTTTGAAATATTCAGCGAAATTCAAAAGCAATTACAACATGAAAGCAGGTATATTAATGAGAAATGAAAGTTTTATAAAACTCAGTAAACACTTAAATTATATTAAGACGCAAACACTGGGGTTAATGTATTTATACAGTTCCATTGAGAACCGTTGCAACTTCTCTAAAAAGTCCCTGAATAATTTTGCTCATCTGGTTAATATTGATCAAGTTTATATAAACTACATATATACATGATTTTTCTGTATAATTTCAAATTCAGCATTTTTGAAGGTAATAGGTTCATTGGAGTGGCAAGAGCTGCAAATAAAAGGAGACTGAAATCAGAACTAAATGAAAGCATTGATATTGCTACATCTGCAAACAGAGAAGTACTAGCAATTCAGGCCAATCAAATACATCTTTGTATCAAAAAGACTAACTGTAGGCATTTTGATGTATTTAAATGCTATGTATAATAACACAATGGAATCTTGGATTCTTCTGGAAAATTAAAGGTAGAACTTAGTACAATTAATTGATTAACCATCTTCTAAATAAAATATGTAATAAGATTATGAAATCCATACAGTCAGATTATTCTTCAAAACACATGTTTCATCTGTCGCTTGGTCTAAATTAGAATTTTTTCCTTCAGACAGGTTGATGCTCACAAGGTAATTTCTCAATTTCAGATGCAATGGAAACTTCCTAAGACAAAAGGATGTAGAGAGAGTTTCACTCTCTGAATGGGACAGTGGAATCCCTCCATAAAAGACTTCACATGCTACAGAAATGTGCTGCCACAGACAGCTCTTGCAGGACTAAAAATATAGTGCAATCTAGACAGAGAGAAAACCTCCAACCCCGATATGTGTGGCGCTGTGAGAAAAGGCATTCCTGGTCCTTAAGCATAAACTTGGCTTTCAGTCACTCTCAACTGCTTCTCAACCTTTCAGAAAGCTCGCAATAACTAGAAGAAAATGGAAGGAAAAACTATAGCCTGAGTATAATGTATAGTCTCAAAGACCAGAGAAGTGCCTTAGTTACTTCTAAGATAACTTTCTTTGAGAAAAAAAGAAGTAGATGATGTAAAAAGGTGCAATTACAGTATTATTTAAGTCTCAGAACAAAGGCTTGGTCTAGTCATTTTGCTAGCCTGTAACACCAGACTGAACTCTGCGTTAATCAGCATCTTCAAAGCCTCCATTTTTCAGTAAATGAAATTCCCTGTCCATTGGCTAAGGCAGATAGGTTTTTTGTAGGACAATGCTTTGAAAGTTCCCCCCAAACCAAGTTCTTTCAATTTCCACATTTCCAATTTGTTCTTCATTTCTTAGGCCTGCAGCATTGTAGCTTTAATTTATGTTAATGAATGATTGGATTATGCTACTGTTGCCAGAGCATCTGATATGTCTGCATCACTCCTCTGTTCTGTGACAATGCCTTCAGTGATTAGCTGGGCACATTTAAACATTGTTTGCACTGATATTTAAACTTCTGTATGGGTTTTAAGCAAGAAGACAGTGGCAAAAGCTTTGTAGCAGAGAGCCAAGTATGACACACCAAAGGCAGATTAGTCGGTACCGCCACACAGTGAAGAGAGAAAAGATTAAACGTTCTTCATTTGCTAGTTATGTTGGAGACTGTTTTTAAGTGGGAATAACCTTCAGGTCTCTTTTTTTCCATTTAACTCAGTAATTAGCAGTCATGGTTGTTTAAAATATTTGCTTGTTTATATTATGTATTATATTGATTTGCAGCAATTTCTTCAACCCTGTCACATCTAAACTGTATTCACAAAATATAAACTTATGCATGTTTTGTTCCACAAATATATTTCAGATTTCCATTGATATTTCCATTTTAGAAGGGCAAAAATTAAGGAAATGGATAATTTCTGAAACAGAGAACTTGTTTCAAATAAGTAAAAGTCTCCACTAGGCTTTGTTATCCTCTATGTCTCAATGAATGTTAATTTCAAAAGTGGATCCCATTTATTGAATTTTCACAGTGTTTTGTCCTGCACTTTTAAATAGAAGCCAACAAAAGTTGTTATCCAGACCAGCATCTACTGATCGATGACAGATATAGATTCAATTTGCCTGAGACAGGAAGAAAGGGAACCTGGATCTCCTACTTCCTCTGTTTTTGTAGAAAATACTAATATACTATTACTCAAAAAAAACCCCAAAAAACCAACAAAAACCCTCTACTGCCAGTGTTACAAGCACTTGTCAACATTCATTTTATTTGAGCCAAATTCATTTATTTGTGTTACACTAAGAAAGCATTTAGCTCCAGTCTATGCATTTCTCTGTAAAGCTTGGTATTTTCCCCTGTAATTTCATCCCACATCCTTCAATAAAATCCAAAAATTGTTGAGAGTTTTTTTCACAGGTGTCATTTCGTCTGTGATTTCAACCCTATTTCATGTAACCTGAGATCCAGCAATTAAATATCTCAGTAAACCCCCATTTCTCTGACTCAAGGTTCCAGTGCTGAGAACTCCATGTGTGGGGTATAGTCAACAGGCATAAATCCTTGCAAGAATTAAATTTTCCAAAGGTTCCAAGTAGCTTAGGAGCCTGTTTCATTTTCAAACACATTTTAAGCACTAAGGAAACTTTGATTCACAATTAATGGCCCCTGAGCCATTTTGGAGAAAATAAATGAAAAATATTTGGGCAAGGCAACGCAATGTATCCTTGCTGTCCAAGCCCAATAAATAGCCTTGGCATTTGCAGCTCAGCTAAGAGGGAGGTGTGGGGGCAGACCCCCCTTCTCTACACATTATTTGCTTATCTATGCCAAATTAAACAATTCGGCATGAGATGTTTAGAAACACCCAGTTGAGACAGTCCTGCGCTCAACAACAAGGAGTCTGTGATTTGGAAAATAAGCCCCACCCTCCTCTCCCACGGTAGTGTGTTAATTACGTTGGCAGCTGAATAAACGACGTCACGAGCACAGGCATGCATGCACACACAGACATGCACAAAGCCTATCAGTCCCCTGAATCTGAAAGATTTCAGCATTTTGCGATTCGCTTTCATATATTTTGAACACTTAGTTAATATATCTTGCAGCTAAATACCTTGTTTTCCAAATATTATACACAAAGTGCATCTTAAATTTGTTTTGTAAACTGTGAAATATGTTGGTTTGCAGTATTTCTGTACTTAAAAACTTCTGGATTCTTCTCTTTCTGTTTGTGTAAAGCATAAAAATATGGAAAAACACCACTTTACAGCAGCAGAGAAAATAGTTGATGCTACGGATTTTGCCCTCCAAATTTTTTCATATGCTAAAACATTCTAATTTTTCATTCAGAAAATTCACAGCTCCATCTTCAGTAAACGAAACAAGAACTGCTTACTAATACTACTGACAATATTTGTTTGAGAAACCTAATTTAATAACGTAAATGAAGTGGAAGCAGCTCTTCGCAAATATACCCCTTAAAGGCTTTAGAATGAGAGCCAGCCTATAGAAATAATATTTCTCTGTAGAATGACAGATTTAAAATAACTGCAATGATTTGTAGGGTAAGCTATTAAATTGTACTATTTGTATACAATGGTTGCTCTTAACAGCCTCACAGCATCTATTTGCATGTAATTACCCTTCCTGCAGTATTGCCATGTGCCTTCAACTTACTTCTCCTGGTAACACAGCAAGTGAACTCTTAAGCAAAAGGTAAATGTTGAAAGGTTCCATTGTGGACCACCATGTGCAAAATAGCTGAGCATAGAAGCAGATAATGCTGATGAGGTGTTTTAAGACTCCATTGACCTTATACCCCATTTCCCAGTGATGTAAATAACAGTTGTTCCGTACCTCCTCTTCAGTACTTACTCTGTTGGCACAGAACCCATGTTGAAAGAACACAACCAGGCTTGGGGACAGCTTTGGCTGTGACTGCCTCAGGAACACAGGTTGTCTCTTGCTGCCCATCCAGAAGGGTTTTCCAACTCACTTATAAACTTTGAGTCTGCCCATCTTCAGCAATAGAAACCTGAGGCTCTTTAGTTTGCCTGATGGTACATATTACTATTCTGTGCACAGATTCACAGAGCAATGGTACAGGCTTTTACTAGAAGAACATTATAATGTGAATCAGCTACAGCCATGAATTTTATTAACTCTTTTTTGTTAGGAACTGCATTAAATGGTGCCACTAATGCACAAGTGCTCTGCAATGTGCCTGTTCCAAGACTGAGCAGATGTCTGTTTCAGTGTATGTTTGCTTTCATGTTTTCCATTTCATGCAGTGTCCCTTATCTTAAGCAACCCTCTTATATTTATGCTGCAGGAGCACCTTTAAACTTGCTCAAAGTTCATGGAGTAAAGGAATAGTATAGTGGAAAAACCAGAGGGAAAACTCAGATAAGATTCTGGTTGTCCTTTCTCTTACACTTGATTAATTTGGGAAGCTGCTTAGATTTCCTGTCTTTTCTGTGGAAATGGAGGAACTAATCTGGTAAGGAAAACCCAGCAGAACCCTATGTCAAAACCAGAAAAAAATAAGAATCTAACAGTTTCCAGTAATACTCTCTTCCTTTTTTCTGAACCTAATTTGTGTTATATGTTTCATTTTCCTATTTAGCTCAGTATAAAGGACCAATTTACATCTACAATAAAATAATTTTTAGAAGAATAAACAATTCAAATAGTAGAGAACAATAAGATCTACAGGTGCACAGGTCCTTTGAAAAGTAAGTCACTGATGTTACACAAGAGAGGTATTCAAACTGAACCACTGAACCTTTAGAGGCCACTGTTCCGTTCCCATTGCAGCTGGTATTTTCCTTCTAATTAGCATTTAAAGACAGGCAGATCCAGATATTCACTCTTCTTCCCTTGACAGGCCGCTGTTGCAGGTATTACAAAACGCCCAGAGGTTTCTTGGGGTATTTTTTTTTATCGGTCCCAACCAGCACTCTGACACGTTCCTCAATGATACGTGGGATTACGGAGTTTTCCCACCTTCCATGCGGCCCAGGCCACTCCCTGCTGACACACAGCTTTATAGCAGGACGAGGATGAGGATGAGGATGAGGATGAGGATGAGGATGAGGATGAGGATGAGGATGAGGATGAGGATGCTTTGCCTTCTTACCCCAGCACCTGAGTGATGGCTGTGGTGTGGTCTGGTGCAGCACACACATGCTGCCATCTTATTAGTGCAAACAGAGGCTACACAAGCTTTGTGTAATGAGAGGATTACACAGCTCCAGAGAATCTGGCTCTAGTGAAAATGTGGAAGTCTGCACAGGCTGCAGATTTCTGACAGTGTCTGGTTAAACCATCTCCTTTAGGATTTGAGAGTAGAAATTCAGATGTGAGGAAATAAAATGCAAAAACCATTGTTATGCTATATTAAATATAAAGTATGCTTAAATGGTAAACAGCAATGATTCACCATTCACCTGTGATCACCATGCTTCCCAACTACTGCACTTTATTTCCATATTATCCCTGTAGAAGAAGCACAAGAATGCAATAGTTATGAGATTCAAGAGGAAACAATGAAGGAATCTCTTAGCAGCTCTGGGTCTAACTATAATTCAGCTTAATCCAAAAGACACCCATCTTACATTGGAAGGGGTGTCCAAGGCTCACTACCTTTCTTATTCCATTAAGGTTTTACATGTTAGAAGAAGATTTTCAGATGTTCAGAAAGAATATAGAGCAAATCAGCAGCAAACTGTACCTAACTCCCTTTGCCTGAAACATTTCTCAGGCTTGAGCTCCAACCAGGAAGAAGTTGTTGACGGAATTTGGCTTTTATTTTTCTTTAAACATCAAACTCCCAATTCCTCTTTATCCCTTCAGGCACTCGTGATCCTCTGGGTCACATATACCTTCTCCCATTTGCTTCTCTTCCTACTGTTTTATACAGAGAAAATAAAAGATTTGCAACACCTTGTTGTGACCTGGAGAAACGAAACAACTTGCTTAAGTCATGAAAATAAATTAACAGAAAAGCTGAGCCAGGAATCTAGGTCCTGTGCCATAATCTCTAGTTTGATTTCTCTCCCTGACATACATATGTATCCTATGTCATCAGTATGCATACTTTCTTTTCTTTTAATTTTGCAAAACTAACTTACTGTTTTAGCATGTCAAGTTTTCAAATTATCTTTTTGTAGATGAACATCATGGATATGAGCATTAGTTGTACAGTAACAGATTGAAAAAGCTAGAGGCAGTGCCAGGGAATCAGAGCTAACACCCATTACGATCCATATTCCTTTCTATATATGGGGGAGAGTCTTTTATACGAGCTAAACTCCTCGAGGTCTTGTTCAGACATGAAACCCAATCAGCCAAAAGTAGCAGGGGGAGTAAAGCCATGAAGTTCCAAAACTCCCTACAGCTGGTTGCACACCCTTCGTATCACACATACCCAAGCTTTCACAGCCTAATTTAACCTCTTTTTCATTTTAATATTTTTAAATCCAACTAGAAAAATTGTATCATCTATGCACAGCGGGATGTCCCATTATATGTGAAATAAGCTTTACTGGTATTACAGAAATGACAAGTTCATTCTTGACTCTATGTACAAAGCATAATTCAGTTCCGTAAAGCTTATTGCTTTCAGACAACCCAATAGCATATGTGAGCCTTAGGTTATTCTGCCCTTTCACAACGTTTACAAACTGATACATATCTCTTCAAGAGGATAAATGTTTTCCTAAGTCAAAAAAATGTCAGTTTTAGCTTGGACTGCATTAGCTCTATTGAGTTCTTCAAATACACACCAGGTTAATGAAGACTAAACCATGGTGGGCTATGCTTTTTGATAAATATTGAAGTGCTCTTTGATCCTGATAACCCACAAATGTTCAGCATGAGTGAGTTTTCACAGTCAGCATGCAATGATTTTGATATTTGACTTAATCTATAGCCCAGTGTGGTTTATTTTCCTTATCTGGATGGTATGCTAAGAACAAGAAAAGACAAGGAAATTAAAAACAGCACAGTAGTAGTGTTCAAAATCCTTTTCTTTTTTTCCTGTTTTGCAAGAATTCTTGATCAAACTGACCCATGGCTTAAACACATATCTATACATAATTATTTGCAAATAAATAATTGTGTTGCCTTTAATTATGCTGGCCAAACTATCCCCACTTTTGCACTGGGGGCTACAATTCTGTTTTTTATTCACTCGGTGGCTTTGGACCAGACTGAAAGTTAATAATAACAATATTTTTTCCTTGTATCAGTGCTTATGTAGCACCTCTTTATCCCAGGCTCTCAAAACACTTTTACAAACATTAATTAATTAAGTCTCTGAACAGCCCTGTGAGGCAAGGAGCTATTAGGTGAAATAATTCCTTTAGGTTTCTTGGCTTTGCCACAGGGAAAAGAACCAGCATAAAGAGCTTAGCTTGTGCCAAAAAATACAGCCTAGAATGAATGCTGGCAGGGTTGTATCTATCACTGCAGAAAGCAAGTACTCAAAACTCTTGTGCATTAGCAGAACGAGGAGTGGTACCACAATCCATGAGAGGTGGGAGTCAGTAGTCTTCACTAGCTGAGCATGGTGCCTTGGTAAGCATACAGGTTATTATTATACTTGCAAGAAATAAAAAGGGAGAGCTTGCCTGGTAAGTTTTCTAAGGTTCCTGTGGATCCTTAGTAACAATATGTCACTCTTCAAACAGCAGTTAAGGCCAACTGGTACACAATCGACAAGAATGAGAGTTGCCACATCTCCAGGCATGAAGAATTACCAACACAAGCTGAAGTTGTTTCCTGGATCTGATAAAATTAAAAGTATTCAGGCTATTATTCAGACAAGCCAAATATGAAAGAACACAAAGATAAAGGATGACAGATAAACATGTGACAGAGTGGTTTTTTTTAAAATGAACACTAATATTTCAGGCAGTGAGTTCAGATGCTGAAGCATAAACCCTCAAAAATAATATAGTGATTTTGATGTCTCATTTAGGGGCCACACTTGGCAGTTCCAGGCTTTTTTTTAACATTCTACACAGGCAGACAAGGTAAACAGACTTACAAGTTACAAAGAAAAAAACAGGCTTATAGCTTGCAAAAAAAACCAAAAACCAAAAACAAAACCAAAAATAATCTCAACCTCCAAACCCAGACCTGTATCTTGCAAAAAGAAAAAAAAAAAATTGCCATTTGAATTCAATGTTTAGTCAAGCTCTGTTTATCAGTGTTCTGTTCTGTGCACTAAGAACATAAATGGTTTCTTTTTTTCCTGGGGCCAGTTTTGGATCACTAACTTGGGTTGGGCCTGAGGGAGAAACACAGCATGTATGATGAGCTGATTAATTACCAGAAATCAAATGCCTTGCAGTCAGGAGCAACGTGCTTGAAAGAAAGCACTAGTACTATAAAAGTGTTGCATATCTACATGCATGCATGGCCAGTCAAGAGCACCATGGGGATTAGGTTTCACTGTAGCCTGAAACAAAGGATTTAGGAATGATTGTTTATCCTTGACAGTGTGACCTATGCCAGTCTTTATTAACAAGGGCTTTCAGAATATGACGTTTAAAGTAACAGAACCCTCCTAAATAAACCTCAGGATTTTACCTTCTTAAAACATCACTAGGATTTCAGCTGCTTTTTTGAAACCATGAGAGTAATTCATAATTAAAGGTTAGGATATGTCTTATTCCAAGCCTTGTGTGCATAAATATAATCCTTTTGAGTCTGTCTCTTAGGAAGAGCTCATTTAAAGTAGAGTGCAATTCTACCAGGGAGCCATAAATGAAGGTAGAAGCATATTAAATATTAGGAACATCATACTGGCTATCTTGGAAAGTTGTTGAAAAATAACAGGCTAATAGGAGATAGGTCAGACCATTTTACTAAGTTTTAGTTTTCTCTAAAATTCACGTGTATATGTGCAGATGACTTGTGGTATTTTTGTTTTCTGCACAGGATTATTTCAGAATTATTTTCTCAATCGTGAAACTCTGAGAAATCACAAACTCACCCATGTCTTCTAACATATCATTTCATGCAGTCTTCCAAGGCAGAGAGTCATCTTGTCTGGGTGGAAATTTTAACAGATGATTTAATGTAAAACACTGATAGACTGCTTTAAAGTGTTCTGTTTACAATTGTCTTTTCTGGTATTTGTTTGCTCCTTCCACTACATCTTGGCAGACAATAAATAGCACACTGTCATCTCTCTAAGAGTATTTCTGCTGTTGGATGATTTTTTTTCTTGTACCTATGAACTACCCTCTGAACCAGTAAATGTTTCAAAACAGTGTGGGTGCAGTTAGTGAGGCTGTGGCAAGGCCATGACAGGCTGATGGGGAAGCAGCATAAGACCAAGCCAGGTGACGGTTTCCTGCTTACAAACAGTGGCTATATAATCTTGAAAGCAATTTTTTTTGCCTAGAAAACAGTGATGGGCATGATATCTTACTGTTTTCAGTTGGATTAATTTATAATTAAAATATTTTGATTTTCCTTTCCCATGTTTCTTTCTCCTGAAAGGAACATCACTTAAGAAAAGGCGTTTCGTCCAAACTTCCTCATTTCCTTATGCTATACTACCTAAGGAAAACAAGCAATTTTAGAAAGCTCCCCATCTCTCTTTCTAATTTGTTGTGCAACAAACACTTCAAGGTGAATTTGAATTTTTTTCTGTCCTGATGACATATTTTAAACTGTTGTCTCTGAAAAAAATTTAGCACTGCACTGTAGCCAGCGTTGTGTGCATTTCCTGCTTAAAGCCTCAATAACCAACAAATTTTTCTACCTGAGTTGGAAACCAACGGATTTTTTGGACATTTTTTCCCACTTGGGAGTAAGAAGTGTCCAGCAGAATTAACTTGGGCAATTTTCTCCACTAACCACTGTTAAAGAGATGAATGGGTGGGGAGATCCTTTGGATTCCGTGGTCACAATTCCTTGAATTCAGGATAGCCTTGAAAATTATTTAAACATTGGTAGTACACATGTGTTACCAGGTATACCTTTGTCAAATGAAAGCAGTTCTATGTGGCGTGGTGATATGTACAGCAAAATACAGACCAATTCTAAGTAACAAATGTCACCCCTGCATGGGCAGCAGCCACAGACACCCTGCCAACTACTCAGAGTTTCCTCAGCTCAAGTGACCTTGTCAGCCCTGCAGCCTGTGACCACAAGCATGGTAGATCTGCAGCTAATCAGCAACAACACTTGGGACAGTAATCCTAGCATGAATTATTGTAAACTACTAGCCTGTTTCCTTAGCTTCTGTGGTGGAAGGATAATAACGTAACAGCCCGTGGCAGAGCTGTGAAAAAAGAGGAAGGAAAACTTTCTGACACCACTGGACAGCATGCAGAGAAAGATGGTGAGAAAGAAAGTAGTTTTCGCCCACCCCCAACAACAGCAGTGTCAGGGTACAGAACTCAAAATCTTCAAAGTGGAAGAAACCTCTTATCGAAAGATCTAATTTTCTTCCCCAAGAACTGTAATGCTAATCCTATTAGCATATTAGTCTGTGATCATGGCTCCAGAGTTACATACAGCCTTCATACCAAATTTGAACATACTGCGAAGGCAGCAGTGAGGGGTGGATGAACTCGAGATAAAACGGGCCGTGTTCAGGAGCTGCGGCAGCAGCAGCAGCAGCCCCCGCTGACAGGGAACAGAGCGCCAGGGCCGGGGCCGCGCACCTGCGCCGCGCCCGGGGCTGCGGCAGGACCAGCTCTTCCCACGCCTCAGGAAACGCAGGCTTGACACCCTTCCTCCTGCTTCAGCGCCTCTGAAATCCAAGTCCTGGGAGAAGCTGCGCCACAGGGACAAGGACTGCCGGAAGACAACCTGAAACGGGGCACAGTGATAAGCATCTGTGCTCACCTCCGTGTCATAACGTCATGGAAAGTCAAAGTCTGCTGAGACGAAAGGCAGATGTGCAGCCTAAGATAGATAGACATGCAACAGCTCTCACTGGGGTGGAGAGGGAACTGCGCACAGCCAGCAGTAGCCTGTGTTTGTTTTTATTGCAGTACCTTAATGTTTTAAGAAACACTTAAAAAAAAGAAATATGGGATTTAATAGATATTCTACTTTTTTATAATTTTCTTTTTATTTTTTCTTTTTTTTTTTCTTTTTTTAATTGGTATTTTAATTTTAATAAAACACTGGTAAATGCCCACCTCAGCTGCCTAGTTTGGGCACTTTTATCCTTAATACCCAAGCAGCTGTAGCAATGATAATTCTCCGTAGAAGTCTGATGATGGAGTGGGTCTTTGATTCATACCAATAATTACAGTAAATATGGGGATTACTTACAGCTCAGACATTGCCTCCCAACCGCCACCAGCCCTCTTCTAGCTCCTCACCATCATCACTAACACTTAATATTTTGGCAACCAGCCCATTTCATGAAGCNTATATATATATATATATATATATATACACACTAGACATCAACACTATAACTTTGGATACTCTCACCACCGAAATGATGTTTTTACTTTGTTTTTAATTCTGCTAAAACCAGTGCTGTCTTTTGGCAAAGAGTTCCACGGTATAATTCTTCTTCATTGTAAAGAAAAATATTTTTTCCTCAGCTTTAAATTTCATTTTTTAACTGAATATCCCTTTGTCTATGTAATATGAGAAACTTGGACTAGAAGATTCCACTCTCTGTTCTCTCTGTAATACATTATTTNAGATAGATAGACATGCAACAGCTCTCACTGGGGTGGAGAGGGAACTGCGCACAGCCAGCAGTAGCCTGTGGTTGTTTTTATTGCAGTACCTTAATGTTTTAAGAAACACTTAAAAAAAAGAAATATGGGATTTAATAGATATTCTACTTTTTTATAATTTTCTTTTTATTTTTTCTTTTTTTTTTCTTTTTTTAATTGGTATTTTAATTTTAATAAAACACTGGTAAATGTCCACCTCAGCTGCCTAGTTTGGGCACTTTTATCCTTAATACCCAAGCAGCTGTAGCAATGATAATTCTCCGTAGAAGTCTGATGATGGAGTGGGTCTTTGATTCATACCAATAATTACAGTAAATATGGGGATTACTTACAGCTCAGACATTGCCTCCCAACCGCCACCAGCCCTCTTCTAGCTCCTCACCATCATCACTAACACTTAATATTTTGGCAACCAGCCCATTTCATGAAGCAGTGCCTATGTCCAGGTGTGAAACTGTGGCATTCATCTTGAATTTTCTTCCACTCTTATTGGGTCACTTATCTCTCAATGACAGTCTACACCTTCAACTAAGTGAAACAACACCTGATATTCTTTTTAAATAGTTCTTTATTATTTCAAAGTAAAAACACTGAAAAATAATAAAGTGCTTTTAACCTTTATTATGAATGTTTATAATTACAGAATTAATAAGTTGAATACAACTGGTATGTCATTCACTCCCACAGGTCTGCCATTTCAGAGGAAGATTCTGTGAAGGAGGAATTTTCAGGATGCCTTACCCAAAATAGATATCTCTTTTCTGCTCCTTCTCTTCCAATGCAAAGTATTTGAAACTAGACTAATATATATANCACGGTATAATTCTTCTTCATTGTAAAGAAAAATATTTTTTCCTCAGCTTTAAATTTCATTTTTTAACTGAATATCCCTTTGTCTATGTAATATGAGAAACTTGGACTAGAAGATTCCACTCTCTGTTCTCTCTGTAATACATTATTTTATAAAGCTTTATCTGGCCTCCTTATATTTATCTTTTGTCTAAAATAAACAGTCCTATTCTTTTTATTTTATTCACAGATATTTTTTCATGCCTTGAGTTATCCACAGAAATCATTGCCAACTGTTTCCTATTTCTTCTTTACCTCAGGTTTTTTCAACAGAGATAGCAAATTTTTTCACAATAAAGCTTATCAATGAATCATATAATGACTTGAAATATTTGCCAGTATGTTTTCTATGATTTATATAATGGTATTTCTTAAGTTACATGGTGTTTAATTAATGTTATAAAGAGCATAAATCCCTGAAATACAAATAAAAGGGGGAGGGAAGCTAAGTCTTTTTAAGTCTATTTCAAACCTGCACATTTTCTTATATCTGTCATGTTTACATATGTTTATAAGACAAAATCAACTGCCTGTAGTTCTTTCTAAAACTTGTAAATATCAGATAAATCAAAATTTTATCCTTTATTGACAGAAAAATGGAGTGTTAATTTCTACAGACACAAACTGTTTATGCTGCTTAGCAATACTGGACTATAAGATTAAAAGAGACAGGTCAACACTTTAAAATTCAGCTGAGAGGTACATTTCAGTAGTTGCATTCAAACATGTCTCGTCTTTTGGCTGCCTCCTCCCCATCTGCTGCCGTGGCTGGCTGCCTGCTCCCTCTCTGGGGAAGCCCTGGCCACCATGCCATGTGCCACTGTGCCACCACGCCAGGCACTGGAGCCACCAGGGCAGCACATGCTCGCTCTCTTTGCTGATGTTAATGGTGAAATATTGGCTTCACATGCCCCCTCAAACATCGTTACCCCTGCCTAACATTTACATGCCAAAGGTACAAAATGGAAGTACAGGAAAAACTTGAAAAACAAAGAGTGCAGTTCATTACACAGTGCTTTGATCTTGAGAAGAGAGCCGGCTAATGGAGGAGGACTAACTCCTGCCCAGCAGTGGGGGAGACTGCAGGGAAGGTGTGGTGTGCCCAAGAAATATCCCAGGATTTCCAAGCCCACTGGCACAAGCTACAGACACATAAGGACAGTTGCACCTTCTAGAGAGACTATAGACACCACAAATCTGAATGTTTGACTGTAAGTCTGTGCACTATTGAACAAGGTTGATGGGATTTGAAAGCAGTCAAAGACTTACCTGGATGTTTTCTGGCCCTGACATCAGTGCAGAATGATGATGGATGGATATATGTCCAAACATTCTCTGATATATATTGCAGGTGGAAGAAATGAGAGTGAAATTCCTTGTAAATAGAAGCAAAAATTAAGGTATTCATTTCTGCTAAGATAATGGACAAGGAGAAAAAGAGAAAATATGTTCATATGCTCTTGAGCATGTACATACACAACACATGCACACACATTTGGTCTCAGTGCTGCTTCTGTCACATCCCAGTGATGCCCAGAAAGGCTGATCTGGAACAGAGACCAGACAGAGTTAAATGGACAAAACAGGCATTTATTGGAAGGCCTTAAAAGGATACACATTGGACAGCGCAAGAGCCTGGCCAGGGCTACACCCAGATAGGATCCAAGATGGATCCTTGTCATGAGTTTTCTCAGCCCTATAAATTATGGTTCATCTACATACTGGTGGTATAATAAAACATTTTCAAATAGAAATGAGATTTGCAGTTTGTTTTCCCATCTATTCTGCAGGACAGTTCTAAATGAAGTCCTGCTTGTTATCTGCTAGATCTAGTTAGCTGTATGCTATTCCATGCTCTTTTCCTACTCTATTTATTTAAAAATTAATCAGTCTATGAAAATTATAAAATCAGAGAAGCCTAATCAATGTGGAACACCTGTTTATAGCTCTCACTATTTTTGTTATTACTTCAGCTCCACTGTATTTGAAAAACAGGTATACTCTGGCCAGTGTTTTTCTTTTTAATAATTTACAGCCTAACTGCTCAGTTTAAAACCTCCCAGACATGTCATTAACAATAATGCTCCCACTTTTGCCAAATCTGGAGATTTTCGAGGTCTTAGTTAAAACAAACAGAGGTTTTCAAGAAACAGGGCTATAGTTTTCCTACCATCTTCAAAAAAGATCAAAGGTCTGTTGAAAATGTTTCATGGGAAGCTCTAAACATTCTTCTTCATTCTTGTCACTGTGTTCACCATTTGATTTAGTGAAACCAACCACTGCATCACCAGTGGTGGCTACAAAAATCCTGGGATTGTTTGGTCATATATACTCCTCTTTTCCAGCATTCCCTCTTGCTCGTTTAAGTAATGCCTGAACTCCACACTGTTGTGACTGGGCACAGTTTAAATAACAGACTCTGTTTCCATATAGGTCATGCTGACATTAAAAAATCTGATCAATTCTAAGTAAAATATTTGTTGTTTCCTGGGAAGAGACCTAAAGTCCTTAGAGAGGAGTTATTCATTCAAGTAATCATTTTTATTTCGGTGGAATTGCTACTTTGAGAATGTTTTGAACGAAGAATTCAGCCTACAGCATGGCCCATGGTGACTGAACAAGGTTTTGGTTTTTTTCATATTAACATAATTCTAAGTAACATGAGAAGACAAATTTTAAGAGAATGTTGGTTTTCTTCCTCATTGCAGGAAAGTTTAATGTTACCAGTAAAGACAAAATAGCCTCCGTGACTATTCTGTGAAAATTCTCTTTTTTCTTTTTATTTTTTTAATGTAAACAGATATAAATTTATGCAGTTGCTATAATGTACCCAGTTCCCACAACCCCTAGTCTGCTAGTGAAGCTATCCACTGGCTATTTTCAAAGGTAGCAGCTTTGCAATTCAGGGATTAAATGGAATCAATAAATGTTTTTCTGGGAGACAAAAATGTACATGAACAAACACAGATACAGAGACTTTCACATGCAGGAAAGCTGTTTTCCTGGGACCATCCACCTGGCTGTTAAGAGGCTGGGAGGATTTGCCCTTCCTTGGAGAACTTGCTGATAAAGTGTACATTATTCTGTTGATTAGTAAAAAACTTTTGAAAAAAAACAAATGTCTCTCATAGCCTTCATTTTCCTGCCAGTTTCTTGCTAAGTGTGTTTCACCTGTGTACATATTAGAGCTATGTCCCTTAACAGAGATTTTGCCTTTGAAATGGGCCTTCCAAGGGAAAACAGAAAAAGCTCTATTAAAAGGCAGGGAAACAAAAAGCTTTTCTTGTGAAGATAAAATAAATATCTTTCATAAAAGAAGGACAATTCTTGCTTGGATGCTCTTCAAGTCACGTGTCTGTGAATCTTTCAATATATACACATGTGTTAGTGAAATAGACCTGTAGTCAGGTTGCTTGTATCATATGATTGAAGTAAAGTGTTTTCAAAGTGATATTAATTAAACTCCAAAACACTTTGGAAACTGAGGCTGAAATTTTAAGTCAGTGTCAAAGCCTGGATTAAGTCTGAGGAGCTAATGAAAGCCTTTAGACCAGAGGAATTAAGAAAGTGCCTTAGTGTGTTTTCTCTGTAGGAATGAACTTAATTGAAGTAAAGCCCGAGTAGAGGTATCTATCCTCTTCCCTGTTCTATATCCCCTGTATCCACTCAAAAAGACTGATTATTTTGGGAATTGATTTAAAACAGATTATGAATATAAAAATACCACACTTATCAAAGCTATATCTTTATATTTTAAAATACTCAGAGTAGACATTAAAATATTTACCAGTCTCAATCATTCTCATTTGCCAAGCACTTTTCATTCAGCAATTTCTCAGCTGCCCCAGATAATCTCTCCTTATGTGCAGTTAAGCATGTCACTCTGCATCACTCCTCATTTCAACTTGCTTGATCAAATGTGGTTAGTTTTCTTAGTGATTTTCACCTGTATTAAAAACAATTTCTTTCCTCAGTACCATATTGACCACTTGAGTTCAGCACACATCAGTCAGGTCTCCATATGTTGATAGTTCTGCTGTGTTTTACAAAAAGATCTCCACATACAGTAATAAGCTCAGGCAGGAGTCTACTCATGAGTACATTATATGATTATATAATCTATTAACTGCTTGAAAGAAAAATAGCATCTAAAATCTAAAAAATAAGTGAGCAGCCTGTTTACATTAGGTGCAGTACAAAGCCTCTGTAAGCTGAAGATCTGCCACTGGCACAGAAAAGCAGGATGGGCCAAAGCAGAACAGATGGGGATGACAGGGACATGAGACAATGGTTACGTATGTGCAGGCCTGATGTAGGGAAACTCCATGACAAAGGCAGGCAGTGTGTTCCCCCCAATCTCCTGGTCATTGCAATATGATTCTCCTTCTCCATCTCTAACATATTGCTGGTTTCTTCCACCCCTTTACTGCTACTTTTTGACAGAGGTGCTCCTTTAACGTAAATGAAAACGGTTTTATTTAAGTTGCCAAAATGTAAGACAATTCAAAAGATGAATTCTTGTGTTTCTCAACTAACATTCACTTCCTGAGTGCCTTATAATTACATCGACACTGACCCCTGAACAGGGATGAAATGTAATGATATGAAGGGTGTGGGGTAAATCAGCATCAATTTGTTAAATACTGCATTTCTGTCTGGATTTTAACCTTTGGAGAGTACAATGCACATGTGAAATGCAATTGTAAAGAGAAGAGTGAATAGAAAGGCCTATTTAGTTAGGTTATAATATCATAGCTGTATTTAAAATTCCTGAAGCGCTCCAGAGTTCTGGCTGCAGGATGTTTTCCCCAAAGTACCTAATGTAAACATAAGCCTGTTTATATTTCAGTAGGTGTGAATAAACTCAGCCAATATTCAGTGCCAAGAAAATGAAGCACTTTTTTTTCCCATCACAACAATTGATGTATGTAATCAACTTGATGTGTGTTGAAAATGAGGCCTTCATTCTGCTGTTTCCAATAAACAATATTAATGTGTGTTTGAGAAGCTCGAAGCAGGTAAATTTCTACAGAGAAAATATTTCATTTCTCAGTGGTTTTGTAATAAAAGAAACCCGACAAAATGTTTTACAAGACCAAGTCCCTGATGTTGTGATGGCACGTAGCAGATTTTAATGGTTAATTCTTAATCATGCCTGTGCTATGAAAAGAGCCATTGTGCCACAGGTGGCAGGAGGAGCAGAGGCGGGGAAGTGGTGGCCCATAGAAAAGAAAATAGTGGCTTTTCTTTCCCTTGAGACACTGCAGAGGCAAGTCAGCCACGAAAATGTGGTTGAGCTTTTGATGGCACCGAGGGGAGAAGCCTGAGAGGGGTTCAGGGCAAAGGCAGGATTTTTCTTGTGCTTGAGGAAGCAGTAGGATCAGGTGGAACAGAGTCCTGGGTTTGCAACAGCTTTCTTTTTTAAATGAGATGTTTCTGGGGAACTGAAACATTTAATCTGTAGCCAAGAGCACAGAAGGGAGGTGGCTTTGTATTTTGTAAAAATAATGAAGCCATAGATCCAGAGCCAAATTTTGAAGAGGATTCTAAATACTGTTTTGGGGAAAAGATTATGGAAAGAATTACCAATAGCTGTTGTCACCTCCCAAAGCTCTACTGCTGAAAGCAAGTACCAAATAGCTTTTCTAATCTTTTCTCTCATCCCTTTCTGTTGGATGAAGTCAAGCAGAATGTACTTAAAGGCTCTATTTCCACTGAAATCTGCTGTGTTAAATTAGACCTTCTGAATCCATCCTTTCCCCAGAGGACACTCCTTTCCTTTTTTTTTTTTTTTTTTTTTTTTTTTTTTTTTTTTTTTTTTTTTTTTTTTTTTCTTTTTTCTCTTTTTTCTTTTTCCTTTTCTTTTCCTTTTACAGTAAGTAATGGGTGTTTAATTACTTGACTTTTACAATGGTACAACCTTTGAGACCTTCCTGACTAGCTGAGTACCCAAAGTGTACTGTTCAGCCTGCTCAACAGCTCCAATTGCCTCACTAACACTTACAACATGGGAGAGGAAAGGGAAAAAGCTCTGGGAGCTGTAACTTACACAAGTTTGCTGCATGTCTTGAAATCAGGGACTGCACCAAAATCCAGCATGAGCTGACAAAGGCCTCTATGATTTTCAGCTCTGCCCTAGCTGCACATGAATACATATTCATGTAGACCCACTTTTAGTTTGCATTTGGACTTTGCACAGCTTCCTGGCTCTGTGCAAGCAGAAAGCAAGGTTTCAACCTGTGTGGGCTCACACCCACTTCCACCCGCAAATTTGACTATGAGGTTTTGAGTTCAAGCAAACTTAAAATTGCAAAGTGAAACACCATCAAAACCAGTGAGTTTTCTCTGGCTCGGTGTCAAAAGTGAGAGAAACTGCACATTTTGCACGCTCTTGAAATACAGCTTCATGGGAACATTTCACAAGCATTAATCATTCTTTCAGGAGATTTCAGGTCTCATGTTTTACATTTGCTAGCACATATAAATCACAAATCTGGAACATCAGTTCTGATCTCAATTATATTTGACACAATTCTCTTGTCATCAGTTTGATTAAATATGCTTTACATTGAGTCCCAATCCTATAAAGAGTTTAACAATTCAGCTTTAAAATTAAGCATATGCAGAAATGCTTGCAATATCACAGTCTCATTTTTTGGCTATGAAACTTCTGATTTCAGAACAAGTAATTGTTCTATTATGTCATAATCTTCCAAATTTTCTTATTTTTTCCTTTATCCATTTTTAGTTTATATGAAGTAACGTTACACTAACTTAAGTGGAAGCTAGAAACATTGCATTGTTTGACTAATTAAAGCTAAAAAGTTTCTCTTGAACAAAATGTCATATCCCTCAATTATATCTAATGAGGAAAAACATAATTCTTAATAGGCCTCTTGTAAATTAAATAGCTCCTTATGAAAATAAGTAAGAAGTGTTAATTATTTGATAGAAACAGGAGCTAAAACCTTACTGAAATGTATATATTAGTAACAGATTGCTATCTAAGGAAAAATGCGATTAATAATTTGTTAAAAAAAATGGAAATATTGTTTCAGTTCAAAAAAGTTAATGTTTTTTGGGGGGATTCTTTACAGAAACACAGAAATAAGACTTATTATCATAGCACTTTTAGCTGGAGAAAAGAAATAATTTTATTCCTGTTGCTTCCTAGAAAAGAATTGACAAAGTTGTACTTAGCATGTCATGGATGCTAAAAGTTCTTCATCTTAAACATGCAGAAGAACATTAAAAGCAAATTTTTGAAATACAAAAGTCAGTAAATTCATAACCAAAAATTTAGAATTTAATCAAAGGCAAGTTGGCTTAGCTATGACATAGATAACTTCTGGTTTACTGACATCAGTCAAAACAATCAATGAATTGATCAGAAATAATAGTAATTCAGCATAAGTTTAAAATTCAGGTTTCATTCAATCAATAATCAAAGAAATCTTTGTATTTCTAAACTGCTGGAGTTTGCAGTGATTGTGTAAACTTTTAATAATATTAATAATGAATATTATTTGTGTTTACATAATTACTTTTTTTTATCTGTTTTTGCACACCAAGTCTTAAAGCTGAAGATCTGAATGTTGCACTAGACTGAAGTGGGAATCCATGAAATGTGTTCCACTCACACTATTACATAAAAACTTCTGGGACTGGTCAAAGTTCCCATAACCTCAAAATAATTTCATCTGCAATAAATGGGAAAAAAAAAATCAAGAGTTTCTTCATGCACTGAAGAAATTACTTTGTTCTCCTCCTCTTTCCCCCCAAAGCACTATCTTCCAGCTTACTTCTTATCTGCTCATGATGGATAAGAGCAGGAGCAATTTAGCTACTCAAACAAGTCTGGTTTTTAGTCTGAAAGTAGAAGTCATTAGCAAAATGCTATTTGGCTAGTGGCAGCTTAAACATTGGTATATGATTTTCACTCATTTTAAGTAATTTCTGCACAATTCTTAGCTCCTATTTAAGTGAATCTAGGAAAAATTCTCTGTGAAATGTAAAAGATTTGTGTATGTTTAATGGGGGATTATAAAACATTGTTTTTGCAGCTGTCTGATCTCTTGTTAGTTAACACATTTTTAATTTACTTTTTCTTCTTTGAGTTCTGGTATACTTCAGACACAAAACTGAAAAAGACTAATACAGCTTCTCAGTTTAGTCTGGTTTGGACCTTGAAATAACTTTTTGGAGTAAACAACTGACCTAATTACATATACAGTGAAGGCATTAAAATGCAATACAGTCTGCAAAATGCAGAAGGGTCAGCAAAATACTACAGACTTAAAAAAAAGCTGCAAAACATACTTCTAAAATGTGTTTTACTGCAGGCAGACACAATCAGGTTAGTAATAACAGTGTGGTCTTAAAAACTAAAGACAGCTATGGTTCAATTCACGAGTTTGGAGAAAAGAGAATGGTAAAGCCAAACCCCTGAAAAATATATCTTTCCAAGAGAAGCAACTTTGTTTTCTGAAGGGAGGTTGGTTATAATCCCCTGGATGCTGTAGTGAGATGTTTGCTAAATAGCAACGAACACTGTACTTTAAAAACAAATCTAACAAACAATCAGCATATCTGTTTTACAGCCACCCTTTTATAGTCTCCCTAAAAGATTTACAGTTTCCATAGCTGTAAACGGTATGACTGAGTGATCTCTCAGTGAGAGCTGCCATGGTACTGTTGCTTCCCAGCAGGCAGTCCAGTCAGATGATGTAGAGTAGGCGTAGAGAGACAGATCCCATTTGAATGCATGAAAAAAACATGATGCTGAAATTTCATAGCTGTTGTAGAGTTTATTCTAGATGCCTGATCCTCATTTTTTGCTCGCTTGGAGCTTCCATTCAAACATAATGCTGGATTTGTGCAAAACTGCACTCTGTCACTCGTTTGAATTTATCAGCATTTAATTTATGCCAACTCTGAATGCACTGCAGGGCAGCACAGAAATCACAGGAGCCACACACAGCTGATGACCCTGCTGCTTTCATTCCCCTGTCAGCAGGGACTGCAAAGCCATGCACCCCGTCCTTTTGGAAAGGCAGAGGCAGCAGAAGAAGCACTCCTGAAAATTCTTGCCACAGATGCCTCATCTATAAATTGGGACTAATAGCACTTCACTATTTTGAGCAGTTCTTAATGTAGAGTTCAGACCTCTCTAATAGATTCCACTCTGAGTCTCAAGTGGTTTCTCCTGCGTCCAACAACCCGCTTCTGCAGAAGTTGCTGACTAGCTTGATAAGGAGCTGGATTAAGCTATTTGTTATCTGCCTGTATTGTACCCCAGATACTTACCTATCTAAGGTACTTATATCAGCACCTTTACACCTAAGCACTTCCCAGTCTGTAATGGAAAGTATTTCCTTTATCATAGTCCTGGAAATAGTATTCTTTTCAATTTATAGATGGGGAACTGAAGCAGAGAGAGTAAATGACTTTCCTGCAGTTTTAACAAGAATCCTGAGGCAGCGGAAAGACCTGCCCCTGGTGTGGCTGTGGCAGGCTGTGTGGCAGGCTGTGGCAGGCACACGAGTGAAAGCTGGGGAGAGGGAGCAAAAGATGTTGTAACAAAACGTGTTATTTACCAGCCACGATCCCATAAATTGACCAGATGAAAAGAGATGATCAAAGGTCACTAAAACCAAACTATTCCTTTGGAGCTTTTTATAGGTATCTTATTGTATCCATAACTGCAAAATTTGCAAACCCTTATGAAGAATGTGACCATCCTAATAAATATGTTTTTGTTGCAACTTCTAATCCATGATTGAGAAAAGAACCAAACCATACCACACATACAAATTAAGTAAGGCCTAACTAATTCTTTTGCAGTCATGTGTGCTTATGAATGTTTGTGGAATTTAATTTTCACAAAATAGTCCTTATTTTTCTTAAGACAGAAGAAATTTGCCCCAGTTAGGGAAATTAACACTACAGTCAGAAGAAACCCCATGTCTTGTTACCAGAAACAACTGCAGTAAGTGTTGCTATTTTAATATATATAGTGACAGAACAGAATTTTGAATTACAATGGGAATAAAACCAACTATTTTGATGGAATTGGTCAAAAGCAATTAACAATTAACCAAACATTAATGTCTTTTGTTCTAGCTGACAATTAGTAATTAGCCACTATTGGGACCATATGTCACAAATCTGCTACGGAAATTAAAATGACTGACAAAGGAAATTAGAGTGACTGGGGTCAGTGATTACATTAAGCCAACCGAGTATAGGCCAAGTCAGTGCATATGTATTGCATATTATGTTTTGTGTTAAGTGTGTTTGGAGCTAGGGAAGCAAGCCCTGAAAGTGAGAGGAGGAGAAGGGAAGGGCTCCTCCCCTTCCTTTCCCACGTGCAGCAGTGCCTGTGCAGAGGGGGCACTCCTTGGGCAGGCAGAGAAGCTGCTGTGTGAGAATCAGGGAGACATATGTGCCCAGGTCTACAAGGAAATAGCAAGGGAGATTCTTCCAGGGAGAGTTTGGGCAACCTTTACAGCCATTGAAAGACTGAAGGATTGGTCCCATGAGGATGGACTGACAGGGAAAAGATTGGTTTCCTGTCTTACTTATTTAGTCTTTCCCTTGTGGCATGTTGAAGATTTCTTTATCTGAAGTGTTTACTGTCTTATAGTTTTGTTGCCGCTTCTTATTGGCCTTTTGTTTTATAGCCTGGAAGACATCTAGGTGTTTTATGTGCATATTTTAAGGAAAAATGGCAGGCTGCTCCACACAGATCTGTGTTAGGCAGGTGGTCCAGCCACTAAGTTTCTCTGCATTGGTTCATCTCCAGTAGCTGAACAGTGAGATAGTATGCCATGAAAAGTCACTCTCTAAAGAACTACAAAGATGATTTTTTGGGTTTTTTTCCCCCTGGGATGAGGCTGTAACTGTCTCTTCTGAAAGATTATTCTGCAAGGATCAGTGCAAGTGTTTCTGACAGTAGGCAAGGTAGCTGAATATGTGTAGGTGACATGATGAGGTATTTCATTTACCTCCTAAGAAAAGTAGATTCTATTCTGTGACAAAAATACCTTTCTTCCTTTCTTCCTTTCTTCCTTTCTTCCTTTCTTCCTTTCTTCCTTTCTTCCTTTCTTCCTTTCTTCCTTTCTTCCTTTCTTCCTTTCTTCCTTTCTTCCTTTCTCTTCCTGCCAAATCTGGTTTTAAATATGTGTTAAGTTATTCTTTACTGCAAATAGAAATTAAAGTGAAGAAAACCTGGGGCAAAGTATAACATTTATATCACAACTATTTCGTACAACTATTACTAAATTGTGTAATAGGCGTTTGTTGTCTGAACAGCATGTGATTGATCTAAGGAAAAAGAAGTCTCTCTTTTATATTATTTCTATCACTTCACATATACTGTCTCTGTCTCAATGCGGTGTGGGGCACAACACTGGCCAGTGTTGCACTTAAACATGGTCTATGTGACATAATGCAAAAGGACAATTGCTATTTAAAGAAAAATGAGGTTAAGGTAAATCAGCCTTTACTACAGGGGCTGTTTAGCAGAATTATAAAAGGAAAACTGTTTCTTCAATTACAGTAAACTGTAGTCCATCCTCTGGCTAAAGCTGCACAGAGAAGCATTTGCTTTATTCTACAGAGAGATTCCTCTGAAGGTGACCCTTGCACACAAACCAGTCCCTGGATGCTCTCTCTTATTGCAGTTAATATGAGCTGGAGAGCCCCAGCTTAGAGACTCATTCTTTCAGAAGTGCTCAGGCTCTGTCAAGAGCTGAGGTGCATGAGAGAAGCTTCAGATAGAGGTAATGATTCTTCCTTGAAGTGATCAGTCTCTGAGGACCACGGCTCCTTTCACTGAGCAGCACACAGCCCATGCTCCTCCTCACACCAGCCTGCAGGGCTGCCTTGAGGTGGCACTGGGTATAAACCCAGCCTGTAAGACATTTGTTTTGGCTGGTACCTGTATTGGTAGGACCTCTTGTATCTAGCTGATATACTGAAAGTATCAAAGGTAAGTCTCACAGAGAGATGTCAACAAAATAACAGAGAGACTGCTGTTGGACTTGATGGTATGTGGAAAGAAGAGCAGGTCAGATGAGCAGGAAGCCCAAAGGGGGGGAAGTCCTCTGAAGAAATGTGCTGGAGAGCACAGAGAGCTGCATGCATATGCCAGACCTCATTTGTATGATGGATATGAAGTATTTGTGACATTTTTGTTAAAACATCACTCTAGGTAACCTTGGAGTGAGTGCAATGTTTGTATTCATGTTTGGAAATGTTTGTACAATGTTTCTGGGAGAGAGAGGTCATCGGAAGCTCTATCAAAGTTTTGAGTGTTTGCAAAAAAAGAAATAGTGAGAAGAGGGCAGTGGAAGGATTTTCTTTCATGTGTTCTGTGATATAGAGAGAACTGAGAGATAGCTGTGGAATTGATGTATGGATTGCTAAAGGAAAAGGAGGAGGAATAGTTTTGGTGAAGCTCACAGCAGTGAAGAAAGCAGCAAAAGTGTGATTGAAAGCAAGATCCCTTGGGCTGACTTCAGCAGTGGAGAGAAGGAGTGCTGGAGGGGCCCCAGCAGCCCTACTGAGCTCTGATCACTGCAGCAGCCCCAGGTAGATCCTGATCCACACTCCCACGTCCTTGGCAGACATAGGAATTTTAGACCAAACAGGCAACATGCAAATTTAATCAGAGGAGGAAGACCATAGCGTCTGCCATACCAGCCTCTCTGTCCTGCTGGAATAGCCCAGGGCAGATAGAGTACTTAATTGTATTCAAGTTTCCCAAGGTATTGTTTTCTTGTATCTTCTCCTTTGTACACCTTCCTGTTGATTATTTCTGCTTAATAGTCCTCTGATCTAGGGGAGCTTGTTCTGCTTTTAGTCATAGTTGGAATATTAAGAAATATTGCACATTCTTGAGCACAGAAAATAATTATATCTCCTTTTCTTCCCTGGATATGGCTTGCTCTGTTTCCCAAATTTTGCTAGGAACACAAAATACAAACACCTTTCCTCCGTATTGTTTGGCATATGGTACCAGTGGATCCAGCATCCTTACACTCCTAAGGAAACTGTGCTGGTGCTTATGATTTTTAAATGATATATCTGAATAGTTACTCATGTGAAGGTTCTACTTTAATTATTGGTGGGATTTCCATCCTCCTAATGTTATACATAAAGCATCTTTTGTATTTATCACTCTGTACAACATACATATTTCTCACTGTCGTTATTCATCTGCATGAAACATCACATCAAATGCTGGTCAGCAAGGGAATAGAGACAAAAAAAGCACTGATATCTGTTGACAAATTTTTTGCCCTCTTAGCAGGAACCTTCATTTGGTTTATGCTTTATTATTTCAATTAATTGGGCAGTCATATAATCCAAATAATAGTTTGCCTAAAATAATGTTGAGTTTATATGAGTCCCCAATTTTGCCTTAAAAAGTGAAGTATTCTGTCAGTGATTTTACAAGAGTAGACAAGCATGAAATTAATTTTATATATTAGCACCAGGAAAGCTTACAGCTTGCTAACATTGGTAGGAAATTTTACTAGAACTGTAATATAAGGCTGTGGGGATTTTCCCCCTTCAGCTAGGTGAATTTCTTCAGCAATTCAAACCTCTAATAACTTCTTTAAATAGGGTATCTAAATTTCTATACTGGGACTTCCTAATCTAATTCTACTCTGCTGCCTTATGTGTGCATAGCTGTGATATAGAATATATTTTTGTATACATAATATTGTCATGCATCAATATAGTTAGACTGGGGCCATGTAGGGAAGATTAGACTCATTGAGTTAGAGAAAGCTTGTTTTACAGCTCTGCTCAGACTGTGAAAATGGGGTTTAATAAACATGGAGATGTTTGTCCACTACTCTCATGTATGGGCACAAATTCTAGAGCAAATGACCTGCCAACACAGTAGGCTTTGGGGTATTCTTCAGAAAAAGATGATTCCACTCTTCTCACGGATATGCAAGGAAGAGGTTTGTTTGTAAGTCTGTGACTGATTTCTACCCACTGGATGCCTGGATTCTTCCTGACACATCCAGGTATGGCTGATCCAGGCTCATGCATACACTGTTCAGCCATCTGTAGCTGGAAAAAGCTCCACTAGAGAAGCACAATGTCTTTAATATTTCTATATTCTCAATTAATTCTCTATTTATATGATTGTTTTCTTGCATGAATTCTAGTACAACCATTCCAGGAATTTGGTCTGCAAGTTGAAACCAGATTTTAGTTTTATACCAGCACATAAACATGATTTTTTGGCTAATGTCTATCTCCCAGCAATAAAGCAAGCAGGCCTATTTTTAACAGCAGATCAAGAAGTACATATACATTTTATATTTAATTACAGTACGTAAGGACTTAGGTCTAGGCATGGTGCTACCTGGCTGCTAAGACAGTTGTATTAATTCATTTTTTCTTTTTCTATTGAAAAAGTAATGTGAAATAATCTTTTACTGCCTTTCATTGTAAATTAGAGATTTAAATGATGTGGCTGTCATTTGAATATGCTAATTATGCAATATTATTTTACAGACCATTAGACACACCTATAAAAATGTGTCTTAAGTTCTAAGCCTTTTGATTAACTTGTTGACTCTGTATTCTCCAGTACTTGCTTAGGACTGGTAATTAACATTCAAAGAGGTAGCAGAATGCACCTGCCATTCTGACCAGTGGTGACCTTCACTATGAATTAACTGAAAAATCCATGTCAGGCACTTAATTGAATGAAGCTGTGAACTTGTAAATGGTAATGGTTATGATTAGTGTATAACATGCCGTAACAGTAATGATGTAATCTTGGTCTCAAGAGACTTAAGGTTGAAGTCTTGGGGGGTTTATACGCCAAATTAAAGAGAGGGTAAATGACAAGAGGGAAGCTTGAAAGGGAGAGTGAGGGAAAGGAGTGCCTCTTCTCTTCTTTCCAAAGACTCTAAAGATAAAAATATTTAATTGGATTTGAGAGGTTGGCGAACTTTATATTCCCATCAGAGCACCTCATCTGTCTTTAAGGTAGAAAGAACTGTCAGCAGCCCTTTCGTCTAGTCATGGAGAGGTATTTGTCACTTGTGGCTGGATGTGAGGAGTTGCATTAAAATAACTGGGTTTTATCGTTGTTTCAGGGAGCCAGAGAACATCCATGGCTCACTGGGGCACATGCTGTGCATAGTATGTACATGTGGACTGGCTTATATGCTCCTTTTTTTGTTGAATACTTTCATAGCCATTACAGTAACAAGATTAGTGATGCAGAGCAGCTCACGCTTTCTTTAGATTTTACATTTCTGTATGCTAGTGACAAATATGACCTGAGCAGCCAGAAAAAGACATTTGGTAAGGATGATGTGGCTACATCTAAGCACACCCTGCATGCAAGGAGGAAGAGCTTTTGTAAACTGGATGGATCCTGCTGGGCTTTTAGCTTTGGAGCCTTTTTGTGAAATTTGATTCCAACTCCATGTCCTGTTTATATGCCTGTTAGAATATGACATCTTGCAAATATACTCTAAAAGGCATGTTGCTGAACCAATAAATGAGAGAAATGAAGCCTTTCATGGCTGTTGTATCAGGCCAGTAACCAGCTTGCTCATGAGCTGAAATGGAGCATATATCCAGAAATACAAGAGAAAGCTTTGCAAAGTGCTGCCAATGTAGTTTAAGCATAACACTCTCAATTTAGCAAGACTTGTACTATTGAATCACAAAAAGTGCATTTCAGAAATCTGCATATTTATACTGAGATTAATTATGTAAATTATATTTAATATGAACGAATTAGGGGAACCAAATTTAACTAGAGTTTAGGAAGAGTAATGGAATAATAATCTAGCTATTAAAGGTGGTCAAAGATCTGCATCACAGGAGTTATATTAACCTTGCTAGTAATTTAGTGTGTCATAATGGAGTTAGGCTTTCCCTTGTCAGTACCTTTGTGACCTGGCTATAACAAAACTCAGATTCTGCCAAATCAGAGTAAGACATAAACATATGTCTTTGTGCAGTCACATGAGAGCTTCACTGGGGTTGTGTTAATGCATACAAGTACACGTACCGAGTAGCACGACCAGGCTCAATACCCGTAAGCTTACACAAAAACAGAAATTAAGTCCTACTTAGTATAATGAATCCTCTCTCATGCATTATAGGAGCAGATATAGGCTGCATTTTTTTTTACTCATTATCACTAGAGTGAGGATGGAACTACGCCTCTTGGAGACTGTTAGTTCTTCTTTAAGAATCTGTCCCTTACATATCATCATTTATATGATTCTGAATAGTCTTTAGAATTTCGTAATTTACCTCCTATCTAGCATGTCAAGCCTGACTGTATTAAATGTTTTACTTTTTGCTCTAAACACCTTCACTGTCCATTATTTGATTCAAAGAGAATAAGGCAGTATATGGTTTTCTATATTCCCCTCCAGTTTTCTGCTGAAGTTATGGCTGTTCCATGAGGCCTTGGTACATCTTGTAATGCAAAATCCTAAATAAACAGCTCAGACTTTGGCCATGTTTTGGAGTGAAATGGGTGTAGTACAGTTATAGTACATGTCTTTTTGAAACGTTCCTGGCAGATTTGATTGAAGCTGACACATGTTTTCACAATGGTTGGAAAAAGTTAGTTAATTCAGTTCTTCTGATGGTAAGAAGCCAGGTAGAAGAGAGATTCTAATTACCACCTCCTTAGAGGTAAACATCTCATGAAGCCTGTATCAGGCATCAGAGAATCCATAAACAGAAAAGATTTAGAGATGTCTAGACTTGGGAAATGCTGTAGTCTGAATCCGTGTTGTCTTGGACGTCCCAAATTACCTTATCTGTAGAAATCCAGGCTGCCCTATCTGCAGGTCCCAGAGCACAGCTTTATTCTGTGGGGCCTCCAGTATCAGAAGTGTAAAATTATGACAGGGCAGAAGCTGAACGTGTGGGAGCTTGGAAAGCTGTGTACTATTTAGGACTGTGGGCAAAAGACCACAACCAAAACTAAAAAGATATTTTAAAGAAGATGAATACCCCAGGCCAAACCTGAAAGTGTGAAGGAACTTTTTGGCCCTTAAAGCATGAAATTTGAATGATTTCTTGCAAAAAAAGGTTATGTGACAGAAGGGCAAATCTATGCAAGAGTAAGTCAGAGTCTAGGAGCCCTGTCATTTTTGGTCGGTATAAAGGATGCACGTATATAAGTGCTCAGTTTTAACACTCTAACAGTTCCTTATTTTGTATATTCAGACAAATCTTGTGGCTTCTCTGCTTTATCAACCAGCATAGTATGGTTATTTATCATATGGTTAACAATTGTTCTAATATTTAATTTCTAAAACATTTAGATATCTATAGCAAATATCGTAATTGTTAAATGCAGTGAGCTGACCTCTGGAGAATCTGAATTTCAATACTGGCTGTACAATTAATGAAGGATTTTTCAGAGCCGATGTCTTTGTCCTTAGGAAAAATGTCTGTATTTGACAAAATTCATTTTTGGTTTAATTTCCAGCCCTGCACTAGAGCTTGAATCCTTGATCCTGATTCTGCCAAGCACTGAGCTCACTGTTCTGCTGTTGTCATCGGTGAGAGCCGAGGGCACTCGCACCTGGCAGGAACTGGCACTTTGATGGCAAGCAGGGATATTGCAAAGCAGGATTAAAGTGCACTTGCTGACAGAGCTGTTTGAAGAAGATTTCAGAGCACCTGCCCATGCTGTGCCTGACTCTAGACTTTGCTATCAGCCCCTCAACCTCATTAGCACCAAATTCATTCTCAAAATTAAATAAATAAGAGCCTTTGATAGCACTATTTATTTACTGCAGCACGCCTAAGATATTCCCAAATAATAAAACCTAATATCTTGGTGTTCTTTTCCCCAAGGCCAACTTAAGGAATAGAGTAGCTCTGGATGCTTTGCCCCAGAACAAAAGAGAAAGGGTAAAACATTAAAAATGCCTGAAGTTTCTTTGGTTTTCGTTAAAACGTTGTTTTTGTTTTTCCCCAAACCAGGAAAGCAGACAGAAAACAAAATAAAATTCATGGCTTGAAGTTTTCCTTGTTCCAAGAGTCTTTTACCTTCACTGTATTTTGGTGGTAACTATTATCGTATTAAATCAAAATGGGAGAACAATGACTCCTGTGTCATTGGAGTTGCTCCCTATCCTTTGGTCTTATCTTTCAATAAAAAATTATTTCTTTGCAACTTGGGGTGAATTCAAATTTCTAGAGGCAGAGAACATTGATAAGATAATTTGCTTTCCATAAAAATTTTCAAGACTGAGAAGAAACTTTGCCATAATAAAGGAGCAGAAAATAAATGGAGGGAAAAGGAAATATTAAAAACTGAAAAAACATTTGATTTTTAAAGGTCTCTACTTTCCTGCAATGATGAATTGCATTCATTTACAATTAAAATTTCATATGCACAGTATTTTTGGTAAAAGGCTACCTGAAGACTTTTTTTTTGTTAATGTGTAACAGGGAGTCCATTCCGCTGACAACACAGAAACAGTGCTGAAGCAGCGCTACTTTGGTATGTTTTAGTGTTTACCATCAACCTTGGGCAAGAATGTAGGTTGCTTTCCAAACAAACTTTAATATTCACTAGCAGCTGTTCCACCCTAGCAAGAGCTGCACCCTCTTTGCACTTCACACAGCCCCTTTCCATAAAACTCTCCCAGCCTAGATTCCTACCCCCAAATCCAAAGATTTGCTGAATTCATAACTGATTTGCTGCCATTGTTTGACCATCATCCATGTAATTTTGATAATGTAACAACAGAGAAAATAGAGCTATATAGATCACGGAGGGATGCATGAGGAAAACTCCAGATGTAACGAAATTTAAGTTTCATATATAAATAAATTTACACGGTTTTTGGGTTTTTATATTGCATCTACAAAACTATATGTAGAAAAATATGGTTGTTTCATGGCATTTCTGAAGTCTCTAGTGTGTGTGTGGGTGTGTGTGTGCACCCACTGACTGGCTTGGCGGCTTCTGTAACATCACTGGATAACCACTAGAATCGATTTAAATCAAATTACATGCATAAATCTAATTATCTGCTATTGTTTATAGAAGCAAGCCCAGAGGGATTCAACAGACAGGAAAGCAAAGTGTGAAAAAAAAAAAGGCTTGAAGTGGGTGGTTCTGTTCCATTGCTCCTCGGCTTTTCAAAAATACAGGAAATTTAAAAAAAAAGCCCAAACAAACTCTGAATCTCACAGTAAATCCTAACATCAGGAGTCTCATTGGTTCTTTCTATTTATTTTGTGTTGCAATGCAACTCAGATCAAAAACTGCAGATTCTTGAGCAGAACATTTAATATTTGAATCTGAAAAAAAACATATTTCCCCCCTTCTATCTTCTCTCCACCAAATATTTATCAGGAAATAAAAATGAAATTATAAGTTTTATTTCATTAGTTACCTATTTTAGAGATAGTTTTGTCACAATTTTGTCTGTTTTGAGACTTTCACAATATTACTCTTCATTCTGTTTTTCACTGTTGTATATAATTTCAAATTTTTTATATTATTTAAGAACATCTTGGGGATTGTCTTCTAATAGTGTAAATTAGAAGTAAATCAACCAAAGTTAATTTAAACCAGATGCAATGGGCTTGAAAATCAAATCTTCTTCTCTACTGTATTATGTTTTAAACAAAGTTGTTGTTCTTGTTTTTAAGTACATCTGTTTATTTTGTGTTTTCTCGCTGTTGATTAGATCTCTCTGGAGGGCTGAGACAAGCCTGCTCACGTTATAGCAGGAGTGGTGCCTATGAGCTCAACTGATAGGAAGTGCTTCCCAGACTTGCTGAATGCTGCAAATCTTTTACCAACACATTGTTGTCTGCTACAAGACACAGCAGTTTTAGACAGAATTGCAGTTCTGATTTATAACATCTAATTGATAAATCCAAATCTTAGAAAACAATAAACTTTAAGGTTTATATGCTCTTCTCTTGGTTTTGGTGGTTTTTATTTGGGGGGGGGGGGGCAGGNNGGGGGGGGGCAGGCAGGGGGTGTAGTGCTGGAACACCGCACCATTAATGTTTTGATGAACGGTCCTGTAAAATACACTGCTTGCTCTTCAGAAATGGCTTTGTTCCTTAACAACCTTTGAACTCTTGTCTTGTTAGGCAGACTGGTGTGTACTGCCATAAATTACAGCTCTCATAAGCTGTGCTATTCATCTTTTTAAGAGAGGAATACTTGACACAGAACTCTAACATACAGACCTTAAAAGGAGTGCAGTATTTGCATTATTTTGTTTGTTGCTGCTTAGAGGAGTAGGTGGGAGACTGACACAAGGAAGACAAGAAAGAGGTGGTCAGCTGCTTTGGACATGATTTCTCATTTTGAGAGTTCTCTGAACTTTGCCATTCACTCTTCCATGATATAAACAAACTTTTATTGTTCTTAAATACTTAGGTAGCTGTTAACAAAAATTAAATAAGTCATTGCTCAAAAAATGTCTGTAATGCTTCTAGCAAGGCTTTATCTTTATGACACTAACGATAATCCCTTGTGTAATTAACTGTAGAGTGGTTATGCATGCAGTATGCAGTCCATGACAAGCCTCATAGAAAATACATCAGTATTAGCCACAGGTGAATTCATTTAGAAAGATTAATGACTGCACCTGAATTTTAATGTCTGAAAAGGGATGGAACACTGAATCCTTAATTAAAAAGTTGAATGACTGGTATGGTTTGTTTAACATCGCAAATTTCACCGGGAGATTTTTATATTCAAATGAAGTCTGCAAAGGAAAACTTTCGTTAGAAAGTGGTGAAGTAAGGGTGAAAAGCAAAAATGTTTTATGTGCTTTATGTAAATTGATACATGGATCAGTACCTTTGATATGGATCAAATGAAGTATAATTATGGCTCCTCTCTGTTTACAGTGAATATGGGGCAAAGAATTCTTAAGAAATGCAAGGCACTGCTATACTCCTACTGATATAAAGTTAGATGAGAAGAGCAGTAAAATTGACGAGTGATCTTATTCTTTCCTTAATGAGATGGTTTCCTCTTCATTATTATTTTACAAAGTTTTTAATGAAGAGAAAGTAACCTTGAAAAACACTGTTATAATCTCATTCCCAGAAGATGCTTAACTCACCTTTCTCAAACTCAGCTTTCAATTTCAAAGTTAGTTAAAAGTAATTCAGAGAACTACCATTATCAATGAAAACAGTGCCTTTCAAAAATTTCATGCATTTTAATATTTAATAAAAAGAGAGGCTACATTTTGAGAAGAATAAATAATTAAAGTAGAATTCTCATACCTGTTCAGAAATGCTAACATAAGGGACATCTGAATGTACTGTTGCTACACCATCTAAAATACATCTTTAAAAACCCTCTGCTGACTGCTTTCAGTTTGTCTTAATCATGGGAAATGTATTCTAAAACCTGGAGCCCCAGTAAAGCTTATTTGAACAGCAAAATGGATAACTTTTCAAAAGCAAGGCTGTGATGTTTGTCTGCTGACCTAAATAGACACTGAAGGTCAGTTGTTTTGATGTCTTATTTCTAACAAATGACAGTCACCCAAACTTTATTTTTAATGAGATCCCCTTCTCTTTAACTGTAGTACCAGACTCCAGGAAAACAAGTTTCTAAGCAAAAACAAGAATACAAGTTCAGACAAAGATTGTCTTCCAAATAACCTAATTATATTTCCCATTGCTCGCTTTTTATCCTCTCAGAAAGGAAAATTTTCAAATGAGAGTGAGAGGAAAAAAAAATGGGAAATCAAAAGTCAAGGAAGGAGTCTGAGTGATTTATCTTGGGAAGTGTGTGTGACTACTACTCAGAGCTGTAGTAAAGCAGATTTTGGTGGACTTTACCTGCAGCACAGTACCTGCTGTACTGCTTTTGCTGTCAAGCAGAAACATGGTTTTATTCCTGACCACTTTCTAAGGAAGCATATTTTTAATAAAATGTCATTAAAGAAATATGTACCTCCTTGTAAATCTTGAAGGAAAGGTGGAGGCATTTGAAAAGCTGTGTAGAGGGTGTGTGCACGTGTTCATACGTGTGTATCAACACTTTTCCACTTACTCATATAAACTTCCTGCAATACTTCCCCAGACACAGAAAACTAGAACATTTTATACATATCACAAATACATCTGTGTGAGTATATATATAGGA
>VXBU01013415.1:2861099-2967011 GCA_013400315.1 Bombycilla garrulus
ATAGTATAATGGTTTTGTTTTCAGGTATATCAGCTATTTTAACATCTCTAGTTTAAGTTTAGTGCTCAGTTTGTTTGTTCCTCCAGATTTCCACATCCTCTACTGCAAAACAATCACTGGCATATGAACTGTAAATATTTTGTTTCCTGAAATTAAACTCTGACATCAAGGATAAAAATAAATCTGGAAAGACATGTTGAAACTTCAAGATCCCCATGTCTTGATGAATTTGATTAATGCAACTCATTAAAAATCAACTGCAGAATATAGCTTTCAGTGAGTTAAAGTAATGATTTTTTTAATATCAGTTAAAATCAGTTGCAAAAGGTATTATTAAATTTGTAGCAAGAAAATGCTACCTGATAAAAGCAGGTTAAGTCCTTGGCTATCCAAAATATTTTCCATAAAATATCCACTAATGTGGGCAAACCACAAAAAATAGCATTTTATTGAGCTCAGATACATATCCAAATATTTCAATCCAGTATATTTGGAACAGGACCCAAAATCAATAGGGTTCCTTTTGTTGACTTCAGCAGAAGCTGAACCATATAGCCTGGATAAATAGATACCTGCTTCAGAAGACGTTGTGAGATTCAAGTTCCCTATTTTTAGCTTTTCAGTTTTAAGGGCGGTGGTGATTGTAAGAGACAGGACTAGAATAAGATCGTCTCTTGATATGAATTGTAGGCCAGATACTTTAAATTCCCTGGGCAGTAAACGGCTTTTGAAGTAAAAATTTACACTGGACAAGAAAATAAGCAAGATGAGAATTTATATGACACAAAAATAATGGAATATGAAAAATAAAAATAGCACTTTCAAAGTTGTTCAATTTTGCCTTGAATAAGCATTTTGATATTTCTTATTTTATTTAGACAAGTTTTTTCATTACTTTTGGGGGGAATCCATTTTCTAAGGAGAAAACAAGTTGAACATTTACTGTACACACTGTCCCATATGGTAGTTAAGGAGTCCTCATGCAGACACATTACTAAGGACATAAGGACACACATTCACACACACCCCACTTTTAAAAAATCAAATATTTCTGCACCCTAAGGCTCTGTCTTCCCGGAAGAGGTGAGGGGTAGATGGAATAGGACATCCTGTCTCCCTTCACTCTTTGAAAATTCCACAGAAATAGCTCAGAAACTTCCTACAAATCTCAAAAGTTTATAATGTTCAGAAAGTGACCATTCTGTCCACTCAACAGAGGTGAAGTCAAGTGTAATCTCTGTCCCAGAAAGCAGAGGGAAAAGCTCCCTAGTTTTTATGGCAGGCTTTCTATTGGACTACAGCAATGTTCTGGGTCTGCTGCAAAATGTTGATTCTTCCATGAAAATTATCCTTAACAGGAATGAACTTTCCTAATATCACCCTTTGAACTCAGCCTACCTTATTTTCAGAGCAGAAATGGTTTTAACTTCAAGTTACTATTCAGTTTAATAGCTGGACAATTTCAGAGCACCGCAGTTCACTTTGTCCAGTAAAATAATTTCATGTGTGGATGTTGAATAAATATAACAGAAGAGTTACTTTCAGAGTGAAAAGTAAACAATGTTATGCAGCTTCTATCAAGTCTAAAAATCTAAAAAGTCTTGGACAGTTGATGTCCATGACGGGGCAGTGAATAACATCCTCAGGGTGGACTACAAGTCACGAAGCACGCCATAAATCCCCACATCTTCTGTCATCTTGGCCAGCTTGTCCATAAACCAGATGCACGAAATGCATTGACGGACTAACCTAAACCACCTTCTTTGCTGAAAGATATAAAATTATGCTTTTTTTGCCATAACAGAGCCCAGTAGTATGTTTTGACATTATCAGCGCAGTGCAAACTGGTTTTAATGCAATTTAGACTTGTGGCCACAGCTGTGGTATCTAAGGGGTGTATCTGAAACAGCCCTGTTTCCTGAGGTAATCACTTGAACAATATATAACCTCAGAGAGAGAAGTCCCAGCTAAAAGCTATTTGAAAACAATGTAGCCCACAGGGCACCCCGAGATAAGCTGATTCCCCTTTCATTACTTCTTAACCATCCATTAAAAGCTAAGCACTCTATTCTGCCCCTACTCGCACACCCTGAGGATCCTGGAGGTTTGTGTGAAGTGAATGAAAGGCACTACCCCAATCTGTCATTCAAACTACAATTACACATCCATCTTTAAGAACCCAGGGCAGAAAGAAAATATAAAATAGAGGGAAACAAGAGCTTACTTTGGAAGGTAGGAAACAAAGAACATATGGCCCATATAGGCATTTTACTTGTGTTTTCATTTCTGAAATGTTTTGTAGGCTTGGAAAAAAATTGGGTGCATAGGTTAAAGCAGTCCCTAGGCGACTTTAACGTGCACAACCAGCATTTACTGAGCTGATCACCATCCCTTATCACTGACCTTGGCAATACTACAAGAATCCTATATTCACACGGATAAACTCTTCTCCGCAACTTCACCAACTTATTAGGGATAAACAGGCTTTACTTGAGCATCTGGCATGTGTGATCCATATCTATCTATTTTTCATGCAGCCTCCTCTTTCCACCTCTCTTTGGACAGTGATTGCTTCTCCTCCATTTCTCCTGCTGTGTGCTATGTAAGTAAGTTTTCAAGAGATCAGTTTATTCAACAGAGAAAGCTGACAGTGAATAATATCCAAAGCAGTGCAAGCTTATGTTACCCCAATTAGTCATGATGAAGTACGTAGAAAAATAAGAAATACAAGGGACCTAACTAAGACTGGGAAAAAAAGATCCTTTTCTTTGGGCTAAACTGTATAGAAGATACTGTTACCCATTTTATATTGTTCCTTACTTGATCATTGTCAGAGAAAAAACCTGAGTGACTGATACCAAAGTGCTTTTTAAGCACCTTGTTATATTTATATTTTAGTTCAAAACCTAAAGTCAAACAGGGATTTTGTTATTATATTGAAAAAGTTCAAAAAAAGCCTTTGTGTATGTATAAAAATAATATAAGCTGATTAATACTCAGGATAAATAGCTCTGACTAGCACACTGACATTATATTAAAACCACCTCAGTATCATTCTTGGGCCAGGCTGTACACTTTATATCTGAGAAGCTCATGGCTAGGTATTACTAAAAATAAATTATACCTATAAATGGTGAGATTGAAGTAAGCATTTCCAGAATAAAAATGCAATTCTTCAAAGATAAGTTACTCTTTAAGACCACATACCTAAGAAGTGTTTAGGTTTTTCTTTTTTAAGAGCAGTTTCAGATTTAATACTTCTTCTATAATAGAATTTCTGTGGAAAAGCCAAGAAGAGCACTTACTGCTAAGCCATTTCTTATAGTTTCACTGTCTATTCTGTACCTTTTGTGTACCAGTAAAATTAATTACCATTTTTAGTAGAAATTGAGTATTGCATACAATAAAGAGCAACATTAGAGCACCAACAAAAGTAAAACATTATGTGAGTGTTCATTATACATGTGTATGTCCTGATTTCAAACATTGTAATAATTTCTTGACCAAGGCAGACTGATGTACAGTCAGAAATTTTTTTGCCCAAAAAAGCTGGAGGTTTACAATTTTCACAACTTTAAATTTTCATAATTTACAATTTTCATTAATACTCTGGGATTATGCAACTGAGGAGTTGGACCAACTAACAGCAATGCTTTTGTTTATATAGTGTTAAGGTGAAACAGTCCAGTGACAACTGTATTATTTCTTGCCTTTTCTGCCATCCAGCTTGTGCAGTGAGCTTCATGTGCTGTCAGGTTTCACCATTTACCCTCTTTATTATCACATTGTGTAAATCTCTATAGTTATAAAATAGATTGACCTTGGGTTTTTTTTTTAAGTTGAATTTCTCTTCACAGCAAAGATGCCATGGTTACCATGTCAATCAGACACGGGTAATCAGGTCCATAATAATGGATCTCAGGTATGTTTGGTATTTGGCTGGAAGATTAAAGCTTTAAAAGTTAATGCCACTAGAACCATAGAGGAAAACAGCTGCAATATGGAACCTGGTAATTTTTTTTCTTCTTCTTTTTAAGGCTCAAGAGGAGTGCATAAGGCAGTGTTTGTTACTTAAAAGATGTCGGTAGATATGATTGTCTCTCATGTACACACATTTCTATTCCCCGTCAGAAAACTCCCTTTGAAAACACGATAGCAAGAGTCTGGTGTTGTTGATCAGGACTATCTGAGCACACCACCAGGTTTACTGTTTGTATACTGTGTTTGTCACTGCGATGTGGGACCCGTTATATTTGCAATCTTCATAGTCTACATTTTCTTTGAAAAGCAGTTAGCAGCACAGCGAATCCCAGAGCTTGGCTTGTGTTTGTTTTCATCAGAATGCAATAATCCATTCTCACAGGATGGCTGTGTGAGCCACAAAAGTGTAAATGCCATTCTTGCCTACGCTCTCATTGCAGGTGCTGAAGCAGCTATTTCTCCTTTGAAAGAGCCATGAATCTGCTAGTTGTCAGCAAACTGAGATTTAGATACTAACTTTTCCTCTTGTGTTGCTGTGTATTGATCTCTTTTATCCTAATTTCTGTTTGTTTGTTGTTCGGTTCACTGTCTCTGAGTAAGTTAATCTGTTTAGACTTTTATGTATACACATGGCTCTGGTTTAGGCTTGTGTTTGCTTTAGGGTGATAGAAGTAGAAGAGTGCTCAAGGTGTCGGTTACATGGGCCAGGCTGCCTGTTATGCACACCCCCTCTGGGATACTGGAAGCCCTTGATAACTGCAGGTTCACTATTTGGGTATTTTTCCTTTATAGCAAGATTTGGTCAAGTATTATTAAAAAAAAAAAAAAAAAAAAGTAAAGTATTAGTAACATGAACTTCATAGTCGGTTGGATTTCTCTTTGTAGGATACCAAGAGGCCCGAGATCATCCAGATATCCAGGTCATCCCCTATCTCTCCTTGTGGGTCACTACATGACTCCTAACTGCTCCACAATGGGCATTTTGATCCTCTGCCATCTGTGTCTCTCCTCATTATTCCAGAGGTATAAAATAGGAACAAAGACCAGAGAACAAGTAAATAAAACAGAATAGAGGGAGTCCCTCAAACCAATGTGGAAAAAAATTGCTAATAATTGCTCCTAAATTGATGGTAATTGCTAAAACTCATAGCAATTTGTTTGCTTTACATAAACAAATTACTAGAATATGTTGCTGTGACTTGCAGGTCCCCATTTCATCTCACTCACTAAATGGTTATGGTTCCACACTTTAAAACACTGTTTATACACAATTCTGTAACAACCTCAGAGTACGACAAACTCACATTAGCATCTCTAACTCGGTGTCTGGAGCATTCCCACCCACAGAAGGTCTGTCTGGAAGGCCCCTAAGATCAATAAGAATTTTTCCATTGCTTTCAATATGCTTCCTGTGAATCCCAAAGTGAAATGTAGCTTGCAGGGAGCTGGATATTGAGCAGACTGGTACACACAAGTAGGAAGTGCCAGACTGTAAATTTCTGGGGAATATTTTTGTTTATGAGCCAGACTGATGGGTTTGGTGTGAAACTTCTGCCTTTGGTTTCCTTAACAGTCTCTCATGCAGTTGGAGCTACCCAGCATTTAGCAACAGTGACAATGAAGGCCTGACCTCCACTCTAGCGCTTCGGCTGCCACAGTATCACCCCACCTCACGAGTGAATTCCACATCTAAAAACAACCCTAATGGTTCTTTCATGCACTTCAGTAAGCAATTTTTCTTTTAAATGTGTAACATATGCTATGTCTATGTATTTTCTTCTCCTTCACTGCCCTCTCTTTCATCTCCATTCTCTAAGACAAGGGAATTTTTAACAATTTTTCCTCTGCTGTGCATGGGAACACGATTCAAACTTGTGCTGCGTCAGTCAAAGCTCATCACTCTGCAGTCAGGCATATCAGCTTAATCCTGCTACAAAGTTCAGGTTTTCTAAAAATCTGAGAATTGAGTTTGTCAGCCAACAAACAGCATCAAATTCCTTGTTCCTCATGTTGAATGATGAAATGTCTATACTTTATTTCTTTTTCTGGCTTCTAATTTCCCAGCAGTTCTTATGCTTCTGTGATGGGAACTTCAAAAACTTTCATTAATTATTAGTAGCCCTGGTCAGAGAAATTTAGCTGGAATCATATTCCCTCAGAAAATTCAGGTCTGTTATCACAGTACAAGGTCAGTTCTAATTTTGTCAAAATTAACTTTCCAAAAAACACCTAGAATAAATTTTTGTCAATGTTATGGTATTCAAATATTAAGTTTTTATTTCAAACTTTTTATGCTTGTGATTATAAATTTCTGATTTATATGATTATTGATAATGTTTATTATAATAATTATAAAAATAAAAGTAGCTTTTGTTTGTAAGTTATTTTCAGAACACCAGGTGTAATTTCTTGTCTCTTTCTAAACTGAAAATGCTTTCATAAGGCAAAAAGTTCCCATGTGATCCAGGAAACTCCAGTATAACACTAAGCAGAGAGGACTCTAATACATGTCTCAGTGAAATGTCTTGTTGTACAGGCTGCCATAGATGTTTATCATATGTCTAATACTTCCTATTTGATCAAATATAAAGGTAGAAATATTCTGAAAATAATTCTGGAAATAATAGAATTCATTTGCAGTTAAGTTGTTGTTTTCTTTTTAATATGTACTATACAGTATATTGTTGATCATAAAAAGAATGCAAATTAAACTAATTAGTTTAATCTCAGTGAAGAACTAAGTCAAATGCATTTTGCTGCAAAACCCAGGTAGCCACCATATGCATTTAAAGATTTTAAAATATCCCAAATCTCTCAGCATTTCTCAACCTATTTTGCTGTCTGTGTGATTTTTTAAATGAAATATTCCAGTGCAAACATGTAAATATAAACACAAGCACACATTCACACTATATGAACACTAGATCTTACATTATATGCAATGAAGTTTAAATGGCATCTATCTTTTAAAAAAATTGTGAAAAAAATTTCATAGCCCTCATTAAAAATACAAATAAAATACAAGAGGAATATGCAACTCAAAAATACATGGCAGAAGTTCTAGGAAATCAGTTTCTTTCTTTGGAATGCATAGGTAACTTCTATGTCTTTCTCAGTTTGCTCCTGATTATCCTGTGTGCTGCACTACATCAAACTTGCTGCAAATTGCTTTTAAACACTGGCTTCTAACAGTGGCAGGGTTTTCCACATCCCTAAACTGAAAATTCATGCAAACATTGGTTGTTAATTCAATAAACGTGAGGCCTGCAAAACAGCACAAGCCCCAGCTCTTATTTCCTGAACATTGACCTTTCTCAGAACCAACTCTAGTGAATTTCAGTGCTCCAGATTAAAATTACAAAATTAAAATATTTTTAATGGAGGTCCAATTCAAAATTCAGGTTCTATTTCTGTTTCATGGCTGACCGTTGGCTTGAGTGAACCTCCTTAAAAAGCTTTGTGCTGTCCTCTGCTAACTGTTGTTTGGCACACAAAAAGCAAATGGTGAGAAAGTAAGGTAAAATCTGTTTGTACTTTTTTTTTTTAATGGAGGTAATTATAGCTGTTTGCTAATTCCACTGAGAGGATCAAATTCTGCTCTCTAAAGTCCACTGAAACCATCTAAATTACTCCAAATTCATTGCAGGTAAGTGCCAGAAGAATTTAGCCCGTTGGGCTACAAAGACACAATTTCAAGTGTATTAAACAGGAAATCAGAACTCCAAAAGACAAAGAGTTAACTAGTACACAGTTGAATATATACACTAAATAAATTATCCAGGACATATTGTGCCCAAAGAAGTGGTGCCAAGCATAGCTATTTTGAAAAGCTGTCAGATGGAGGCGTTTGGTGGTTTGCATAGCAGATAGAGAGTTCTGAACGCCTCCCTTGAGCCTGACACCATTGATGCTGTGTAACCTTAACTGCAATCTGATTCCAAACCCTTCTCTCTCCTTTGCTGTTGGCAGTCACGTCCACCTGAGTGGACGAAACTCCAGATGCAGTAACTTAAAGCTGTAACCTCCCTCCCTGAACTGATATGTTATAGGAATGCTTAATACTGAAATTGCTTGGAGAGATTAAAATAGCACTTGTCATCTCTCTTCAGAAAAGGAAAATAAACCTGATTTTCCAAGCCAAACGAGACCTAGTATAATTATATGACAAAGCGAATACCAGACGCACAGCACCAAAGCAAAGTGTCTAAAACATAAAAGCCAAACAAAACATCCAAGTCTGTCTACTTTTCTCCTCATTTCTGTTGAAATAGTTGACACATATGCATAACAAACCATACTTGGCACATCTGCATTCAGAGCCCAATTGTCTCTCTCAAAATAATTCTGATACTAATTGCAAGAATGATCAAGTCTAAGACATACATACCAGTGACATGAGTCAGCAAAAAATACATCCAGCTGTTCTGCCCCTGACAGAGTCTTGGGGCTCACACAATGCAAAGCTCTGTCTTCTTTTTCTTTTTTTTCTTTTTNTTTCTTTTTTCTTATTTTCCTCAAGAACCATGGTTCACAGTTTCATTTTGTCCTTCTGATCATTAACTTCAAGGATAAGAAGAATGATTTCACCAGAACATCTCAAAAGGATTACAGTTTGAGTTCAGTGACTCCTAGCCTTTGTACCTCTCTCAGCTGTGAAACGGATCCTTTTCTGCTCACCTCTGTGCTGCCAGTGTCTCCCTGCTCTACTTCTCCCAACTTCTGCCCTTTCACCAATGCTTTCACATTATATTGCCTAAAATCTTTAGACTTTCTGGTGCTTCCTTAGGATGTATTCAGCATGTTGCTCTGCTTTAAAGAAAAAGCAACAGAAGGAGGAAGAAGATAGGGGATGGTCAGGAACCTTAGATACTCAAAAGATGCTTTTGAAAAATTTTCTTTTCAGGGTTCATATTTTCTATGCTGTACTCTGAATTATATTGATAAAAAGAGAAAATTGATAAGTTGCCATTACATCCTGTAAGCACTAACAACAACAGATTTGGAACTATCTTTTTTCCTTTTTTATTTTTCATAAGAGGAATTCATTATTATCGTGTTTTATATTGCTTTTAAATGTTACTGCAATTAGTAGTCAATAGTCTTTTGTTAACTGCAAACCAGTTTATGGTGCAGTATTCCTTGTGTAAATTGGTGTTTTCACTGTACTATTATCCCCGGTTCTGGCAGTCACTGAAAGGAAACTACATCTGCAGATGTCTTATTTACATCTGATGACAATATATATACCGCTACTAACATATAAGCTGCATTCTTGGGTGCTGTAAGTTGAATTAACTCTCTTGAATCAGCAGAGCATCAGAACCATTAATTTATCCTCACAAGTGTATAATTAATTTCCCTATTCATGGTCAGTTAGGTATTTCTGTTTTCTCAGTATATTAGGATATCCCCCATACGATGCACGCTTTCTGCAGCCTTCTTTCCATGTATTTCTTTATGTGCAAAGAGAGTGGTTTTTTTCTGTCAGGACATGCATTTTCTGCAAATAACAGGGATGAAATAGGCCTTTTTATAGTGTTATCAAAATCAGATGAGCTCAGAAGAGGAAATGTCCTTTCTCCTACTCAGGACTTGACAGAGGGAAACCTGGTGGCTTTCTATAAGTGAGGTGCTTGGTTGTAGTCAGATAGTTACTTAGGTCTCATTACGTGTGGTTAATTTGGCTAAGAATAGACACAATCAAACCAGACATCAATGTCTTAAAAGCCACTCATGGGATAAACAAGAGCTTCTTGCTTTAAGCCACTTAATTTTTGCCATCAAATTAATATTTTATTATTCCTTAGAGCCCCTGACGTGGTCTCTATGGTTTTAATATGTGCAGCACACCATACACACAAATTCTAAATGGTGTCTTGCAAGTCCATTGAGAAAAGGTGCTGAAACTAAATATTTTAGTTTCCAGCAGAAGTAATTAACTGTGTATAATGTTGTAATAATTTATTTTAAGTTAAACTGAGCAAGAGAATAAAAGTATAAACAAATACAATTTCTAGATTGCTTGTCCATAACATTGGCTTCTGTTGCCATCTCTAAATATCTTTTCTTAAGCTGTTGATTGAGTATCCCGCTGGTAAGTATAAATTTTATAGCCTGAACCATCCCATATTTCACACAAAACACTTCATAAAGGAGAAAGATTTATAATTTTTTTCCCTGATCTCAAAATTATCAATTACTTTTCATATAATTTTTTGCATCATTTACTGAGAAGGTATTCATGGCTTTATAGACTCTTTTTTCATCAGTCATTGAGAAGTAAAAGATTTATGAAGTCAAATGTTTTTTATCATGCTCTGATTCATACAAGCACGCTGGTTAAAATTGGTGATGCTTCAGACAAAATAAATGTTCACAGTAATGAATTTATACTTTTTAATAATGCAGAAGAAGTGAATTAAGAAATAGGGTGACATGAATACATCGAAAAAGGCAGATTAATATGGGCCAAGCTTTTCAAAAAGGACATTCATTAATTAATTATACCTTCTCATTTGTTTAATACCTGGGGATTTTTTTATGGATTATTGGGAAAAAAATCCAACTCCTGACACATTTTGAGCCAAGACTACATCAAACAAGCAGAAAGGTAATAAATTGTTTGTTCTAGAAATGGCTAGAACATGTCAATAGTAAGCCAAAAAAAGAAGACTTAAAATTCTTTCATATTTAATACAAATCAGGGACCACATAATTAGCAACTTGTAAACAGTGTAGGATTAGAAATGCTCTTAACCTAAGTTTATGTACATTTTGGGAAGTTTTCTGCAGAGCTCCCAAGGTGTGTTCACTGATGTTGGCACACTGTGAAGGATTTAGTCAGGTGGGTTTTAATAACACAAATGGGATTCCTTTATGCCTCTGTAATACGTGCTTCGATAATAACACACCTTTTACAGGCATTTACATTTCTGTCTAGCTCCCAAGACATGTGCAAGGACTGTTCACATCTTTGTACTAATATGCTTTACACAGATCATTTTACATTAATGTGGAAGTGACACATGACAGGTGGACAATGTAGTTTCCTGTCAAAAATATGCCACAGAAAGACAGCTACCAGTCTTAGTGGCCATTCACAAATACCTGGATTAAATTCCATATGGATGAAATCTGATTATCGGGATTATCAAGGCAGCTTTCTATAAATGATGAGCAGACTGATTATAGAAAAGCACAGAGAATTACAGGAGAATGACCATAAAAATAGAGCAGAGTTAGAGAGCTTAATCTGAGCAGAGTGGAACAGGCCAACTGCAGCCAAGTAGGGTAGGATGGCTCCATTGGAGCAGAACAAAGTAGGCCAGTAGTTTTGGCAGTGGGAAAAGGAGCATGAGCCAAGTCTATCAGGAGGAAAAGAAGAGCTGAGAAGAACTGTTCCTTTGATGAGGGGTGGAATGAGCCAGTCTTTTTTAAAGAGAGAATCAGACCATATTCAGTGGAGGAGAGAATTGTATAGCAACAGCACTTGAAAAGCCTGAAATCAATATTACTTGATTGGAAAGAACTGTAAGTATTATGCCAGAACTAGCGGCTTTAGGTTGGAAACAGAGTCAAAACCCAAGAAGTACTCCATGTAGAACAGCTTAAAATGCAGGCAGACTGCTAAAGAGAAAGTGGGTGAAGGGACAGCTTAGAGAGCCAGTGGAAATGTGTGTTGATCGATGCTACTGGCAGCAAGATCAGTGATTCAACAAGTGCCTCTCACAGTATTTGCATTCCATCCATATTTCTGCTCTCTCCTCTGCCTTCCAATGGCACATTGAGAAGAGATAGGTAATCACAGAATTTTTGAGGAAGGATTTTGCGAGAAATGTACTCTAGTAATTCTTTCTATTCATTGCAAAGTATGATGCAAAAGTGAAGTGAGGGGATTGCTGTAACTGTTCAGTCACAGAGTAATGGAACCAAGCAGTAAAAGTTTTAAGTATTTTTTTCATGTATATTAAAGCAAATATTTTCCATTTTATACCTCAGAAGTTTGCACTGAAGCAATAGTTAGCTGTTTCCTTTAAATGTTGAATAGCAAATCAGAAACAAGAAGATTTCTCTGAATAGGTGCTGGGGAGATGCATCATGCTTCCTGTAAGAGAATAATGATCCATGTAGCAGTGGCTTTTGTGCTTTAGTTTAAATATCTAAATATCTTTTATTTTGCTCATACTCTGATGATCTTCGGGTTAGAAAACAACATGCAGTTCATAAAGCCAGCAGGAAGTACAGCCCAGAGCTGTCAGGGGCATCCTCAAGGTATGCGTATTGTTCATTGTGGCCAGAAGTCCACTGGAGCATCTTATCAATGCAAACTAGAAGTCGGGAACTTAGAGATTAATTTTTTAAAAATATAACCATAGTAATAACAACCTTATTTTTTCTTTTGTTTGGTTTTTTGTTTTTTTTTTTTTAGTTTGCACTTTATTATGGGTATAGAATTGCCTCGCAAATCCGTATGGAATGATAAATGATGAATGTTTTCCTACTTTTTCCTCTCCCAAAGCTCAATCCATGGTTGTGGTAATGATTAATCCTTGAGTATTCATTAGCCTTTCTGTATAATCCTGATCTAGGAATGACAGTAAGAAGGATTCCTTATAATAGAGTGATGTAATACTCTGGGAAATTAGACACTAAGAGTTCCAGTACAATAATGTTACATTAAAGAGAGATAATCACAAGAGGAAAAAGTCTTACAGTGTCACAGCATGCCTATGAAAGTCTCTGGGTTATAGAATCAAAGGGTTTTCTACAACGCCCTGTCCATGTCAAGCTTTAATAGGACATCTCATCATGACATTAGAAAAATCAGACTGAGTTTGCATTATTGGAGTAGCTTCAAGCCAGAACTGAAAATTCTGCTTGTGCCAGATAACCCTAGTTTAAATAAAAAAAAAAAAAAAGTCTGTTTTCATTCTCCAGGGACTGTCTATTATAGGCAAATCACTTGCAAGGAATGAGCTACAATTTGTGGTAAATTAACATTCCTGAGAGTGGATAGGAGCTGAATTTCCACCAGAGAATGAAGCTGCTCTAGAGACCTACAAGTGATGCTAAACTGGAGCATCCAGGCAACCATCTGAGGAGGATTCACTTTGGCCCATGTGTTAAAATAACAGTGCAGCCGTAACAAAAGTCTCAAAAATGTATGTGTGAAGGCCTATGTGAAAAAAAAGCCCAACAATTTCCTTCAACTATGTACAGCAATTAGCAACATAAAAGGTGCAAAAGAATTGAAATATCACTTAGTATAATGTTTAATAGAAAATAGGCAAGCAGGGAGCACTGGGAGTAAAGCAAGAAAGATTATAATATGTAGAATGCCCTTATGCTATCTCAATTTAAGTCTAGCCTGAAAACTTTTCTATCTGCATCAACTATTCAGATTTAGCTTCCTCTTTCCTCATTTTATAAAGGACTTTGAACAGCCTGCTTGATATTAAAAGCAGTATATAAATTGAAATTCTATTATGCTTCAGAGCAGATAAAGCTATTGCAAATGCTAAGAAAAACTTTCAAATGAGACACATTACAGCTGAAAATGCAAACCATATTAATCCAAGAAGTTTTGGGGATTTAGTTCTGCCAAAGGAAGAGAGAAGTCAAGGGTGACATTCTAAACAATAAAGGAAGGGCTATGAAACAAAATCATAGAGGATAGTAAACTAGCTGAATAACAAAAAAAAAAAAAGCACACACTGTCGCATGAGTCCAAGAGACCAGGCAGAAAACTAGCAAATGAAAATCATCAAGCAAATTATAGACATATTAAATGTCTCTGTGTGGGGAGGAAAGGGGCAAAAGTTAGTGACACAGAGAGAGAGTCATTGGATGGTTATATTTTACAGCACATGCAAAACACTCGGGGTTTGTCACAGTTCACACAGGGCAGTAATGAGGGCATTCTAAATATTAGATAAAATCTGGCCATGTTGGACTCAATGTGCATTTTGACATTGATTCTAACAGAGCCAAGATTTCCTTCATTAAGGGAGGGCTTTAATACCCACCTCAATGAGGCAGGAAAAAGGAATACTTCATTTTGTAGAGGGCAAACTTGGTCTCCAGTAGACAAAAGGTCATATTCTTTTAAGCTTTGTTGCCTCTGTGAGGTCTGGAAACTTTGAATTTTAACAGCCCTGTATCTAGCATGTAGAGTAAGATCTCAAGACACGATTTAAGCATTCAGCCTTTCACTGTGATATTCAGGTGGAATTAGTTAGGTAACAATCCAAGAGCACTATTTTGAGCTAAGCCAACAGGAGTAATCTTACACTGCACATTGAAAAAAAACTTGGGCTTCCCCAGACATGCCTAGTCAAAAAACCCATTTAATGATTTTGGTTTTTTTTACCAAAAAACTCTGAATAACTGAGAAATGACTGCCTAATTAGCTCACAATCACAGCCACACAGCATTGTTTCAGATCAGAAGGTTCTCATAGTTCACCAGAAGAAATGCCAGAGGACACAGTCATCAGGTCCCCAGTATATGGATGAGGAATACCTTAGGAAATACAAAGTAAAGCAATCTGTAAGCCAGCCCTTCAAACTCCAGGTAAGAGGGAAACAACTCCTAGGCATAAACATTTGTTTGTAACCCTTGAATGAACTGTGCATGATTTTTTTGTCTTTAAAGAGATGTTGGAGGACTTGATGAATTCATATTAAACAATTATTGACAAAAAAACTCTGAAATAAATACTGGGAGTACATCCTAAACCACTTACCCCTTTTCATAACTGACTGCCCTGCTAAAATTGAGAACCCTGTAGTATCTTTCATTCTTCCTGCTGATGAAGCTACTCTTGCTTTATTTGCTGTTTTTATTATTTGTTATCATACAATCTTATCAAGAAAGAAGGTGTATATTAATTCCAGAAAGTCTGGTGACACTCATTGTGATAATTATGGCTTGTAAACCTCCTGATGTGTGGAAATGAATAGTTCTCAGGAACTTAAGTGCTTCCTTGTCTAGTTTTTGGTTTCTGATGATGCTTAGAGAGATTACCCACTTGCTGAAGAATGTGAACAATGCATCTCTATATAGAGTAAAAGATGTGCCAGGTAGGGGGAAAAAAAAAAAAAGAGAAAGTACTTTTTTGGCATATAAGACCAGAAATCATAAGGGGATTTAAGGATTATTGGACCCTAAACCTTAACTGAGTCTCAATTTCTGTGAGTAAGGTGTATACAAACACTTACTTTGCAACTGGTTGGAATATCAAAGTGATCCAGCCTCCAGACTCTGTCTGCAGCCAGCTGGAAGCAGACTCTGCTTTCCCTAAACCAAGGATTACATAAGCACTCTATTTCATCCAAAATCACCAAAGCTTCAGCTGCTGAAACCTTTGCTAAAAGCTCACCAAACTTTGCCTGAAAGTAAAGGAGCGGTAACAAGGGTCTGTCCCATTCCCTGAGCTGCAGCTGCAAGGCTGTGGTTGTAGCTGGATGCAGGAAGGATTTCTGTGCGTGCCTCCAACTTCTTGGACCTATTTCTACAAAATGTGCTTTTGATCTCCCAGATCTCCCAAGGTTTTTGATTAATGAACTAACCCTCCATCTTCCTTGCTGCTGGGACTTTCCTCATGACTATTTGTCCTGGAGTCTGGCAGTCTTTCCCTAGGCAGCTTGTGCATGAATTATTACAATGTTCCTAATGCAGGGATCAACAAAACACCCTGTCTTATTAAAAACAAGATTTTCAAAATTATTATTTATGTATAGATGCTGGTTTCAGTTATGGTTGTTATATTTCATACACTCCATTTTCTGTTTCTGTATGAGCCAGGGACCTCTCCTGGAACCTTTGTAAGAAAGAAATTAAAATGGAAAGCAAAATTTTGTATTTCAAATAATTTTGAATTTTTTGAGCAGCTACAGTTTTAAGCTTGAATATCCATAAAACATTGAGCCAGACTAGAGTAAATATCACTCTGGAACCAAAAATACCTTTTTTGTCCCCTACTGGAAAAAAAAACCCAATTCTATTATGAGCCTAAGTTGCTGACTTAGATTTATGTAAAATTAAGTCGGATGCATTTTTTCCACATTTCTAATTGTTTCTTCACCTTTAACTACTATAATTAGAGCTGTATTACAGATGAGGGAGATAAAAAGGTTAAGTACCAATACACTAAAAATAATAAAAAAAACCTGCTCAAAACACTTCTCAAATATGTAGAGCACAGGTTACATTTAAGTAATTGGTATAAAAGTTTTAATTATGTTAACATTGGCCAGACTATATAATTCACCTTAAGGTGAACCATTCAAATCTTGCACTCTGAGTCTGACAGTGGGTGAACAAGGGTCAATGCACATATAACATACAAATAACCAGTCAATCAGCTGTATTCAGCAAGTAATTATGTAAGGCGTTTCATCATCTCTGCCTCTTTCTATCTCTGCTTGTGAGCTAAGTCTGGGAGTTGCCCTCACCGTCTGCACCACAGCTGCCACCTGCCCTGGCAATGCTGTGACCAAGTGTAACGCGCCCTGCAAAGGGGAACTCTCCAGGGCAGTCTGGGGGTCTCCCCTTTTAAGAATTGCTGCCAGAAAAAATAAAGAGAGAGAGAGACATGAATAAAACTAGAATAATACGTTATAAGGCTGATGATCATAATCAATGCTCAGTTCTCCTTGAAATTCAAGTAGTTAGATATAGCATTTGTTCATTTTCTCCTGTAGATAGTCATATAGCTCCAATGTGCTAAAAGCTGAGAGGTATTATCATAACTCATAAAAGAATAACATTTTTAAGCATAAGGGTCAGTTTATTAGGATTCACTCACTGAATGGGTTATCAGCTTAATACATCAAAGCAAGGCAAGTCTCCTGAGAATAAGATTTGGTTTTACTGATTCTAAAGCACCCATGCCATTAGGAAACAAAATCTGAAGGAAAAAAAGTCCCACAGCACTTTTTTTGTCAGATTTACCCTACCATTGTATGTATAGAGAAAGACATAGATATCAAAACATTACAAAAAAAAAAATCCCAAAAAACCCACAGCCCAAGCAAACAACAAAATAGAAGAACAGAGAAATGTATATTCAAAAACTAAAGGTAATAATATTTCATAAATGCAGGAGTATAGGTGGGCTACTCCCTGCTGGAGAGTCATTTTCAGGAACTGGCAATGTGGTTATGTTTGATTCCCAGTTGTGCCTTTAAATATTTACATCATTGTTTCAGTAACCCTTCTACTGTTAAAAGCTCTGCTGATCTGAATGGTGGTAGGGATTCAAAATTAGCAAGATTTGGGTTGTTTGAGAAACAAATTACTTGCAGCATCTAGTTAGGAATTGCTTCTCCATTGCCTTTACGTTCTCCTTTCTTTCTTCCTTTTCTTTTTTTTTTCCTAATATATGGCTCACAAACAGTGGGTATATTATACAAAAGTGATTAGGCCTAAACAATTTTTTAAAAGGAATCCATTAAAAACCTTTTGTAGTCCTTCTCTTCTACTGTGGACTGTTTAGAGACTGCATCATGAAGGCCTGTGAAAGTTATAAACCCTGTATTCTAGGAAAATACAAACGTGGGAATAATTTGAACATTTTGTATATAAGCAATCAGTCCTTCCAAGGTCAAGCCATAAATTTGCACAATTAAGAATTCGCCAGGGTGTATAACCTGGTAAAGTTCTACAGTCTATTTCAAATATTCTTTTTCAATTTTATCTAGTTCAGACTGAATTTGCTTAAAAAACATGTATTTGAACAAAAAGCCATTAAATTAGAATCTTTCATTGAAATGTATTAGTAAGTAAAAAGAAGGTAATAAATCTAAACCAAGTATCATCTGAAGAAAAATTAAAAGAAAAACAAATATTTACAGAGATTTTTGGACCTGATATGCAATAGGAAAAACATGATTTTCACAGACTGAAAATTAGTTTTGCCTCATATGGAAATTATACAGCTGTCTTTCTCCTTCAGCCTCTTCACTCTTTACATCATGCAGCACTTTTTTTGTTGTTGTTCTAGCATTTGGGAATTCCAAAATTCTCTAGAATTCCCTCTATGTCTTCATGCCTCCCAGTTCCTCCAATTCAGGGAACAGCTGTGGAAGAACAGAGCACACATATCAGACTTCAACAAATGAAAATAATTAAATAAAGTATTAAAATTTGCACTCCTTTATCAGTAGTTCCAAAATGAGATAGTAAATAAAGTTGCAGCCTAATTAAACCATATTCATGTTATCTTATCTACTTCTTCCCGAGTGTCCTAGACAGCTGTACCTTACAAAACAGATATCAGAGATGCCTAAGGAGTAAATTCTCATTAGGGAGGTGCTATTAAGCATGCATCTTCTTGTATGTCATATAAAACACCTTTAAAATGCAATTTTACAGCTCCATTTGTAGCAAAGTACAAATAAGGTACATAGAATAAAATAGTAAAACAGAATAAAAATATGCCGACTGCTAATTGCTAGCATGAGATATTTTTCCAGTGACAAAAGCAAGGGAGTCTCAAGTGGAATACTATTATTTCCATCTTATCATCTCTCAGTGAGGTACCACAAGTCCCAGCATATTAGGGTTTTTCTTATCTTCCCACTCGAGCGGTCATGTGCTTCTATCAGAGTCCCAAATTTCACTCTAAAACAGAAATGCTCTTGCACTCATTTTGGGGTGTGAATTGATTCATGACTCTTCACAGCTTGTGTTGCCAGTACAGTTTCTAACCTACTTTAATGTCATTATCTAATAGCAATAAGGGATTTCAATAGCACAAGCAACAGCTCAGAAGTGTAACTACCTCACACAACAGAAATTTACTGGAAAATAAAGCTATATTTCAAGCACTTACCATGGTTGCTGTTTCAAAAACCTGTGACTAGCACCTTATTTCATCCCCAACATGTCATTTTGACTCATTCATCAAAAGCACTTACTTCAGTCTCAGGCAGCTGCAAAACCATTTGAGGTTATCTTGCCAGAGAAGGAGCCTTCATATCCTGCTTGACTTAAAAAGCACCTTTGCTCTTTACATACCGGAAGGTAAATACACCATAAAAATGCCAAGGCCTACCACAGTTCAGCTATTTGAGAGCCTCATGAAGAAAAGGCACACAGAGAACCTGAGTAGATTCTGCCCATGAACTTTCAAAGAATGCAAGAACATAATTCTTGCGTCTCTGAGGTGAGCAAGTCATCAGCTCACTCCTAATTCATTCTGCTCTTAACAAGCTTATAGAGCAAAGCATTACAGAGAAATGTGTGCTTTAAAGAGAAACCAACAGCAACCCCACTCCCCAGCTGTGCGGTGAATCTTCTCAGGAGACAAGAGTTATGCATGGCGCTGTGTAGCATTTATTATTAACAGTAAGTGGCAGCAACAATATAATTAAAAATTCCTTTCATTTCTTTCACTTTGCAAAGCAAAGGATGAGCAGATTTGAACAATGTTCCTGAGGATAAAGGAAATACCCAGTCGGGTTCCAGAGATGGCACCTTCCTAGCAAATGCTATGTCTGTGTTGAGATCTCCCTGTTCATGAAGATATGGGTTCCTACCAGAAACAATAACAGATGCTTACATTTACCAGCATTAGCAGATGCCCCTTTATTAGAGACAGCATCGGAATGAACTCTCCGAGTTTGAATTTCATAAAGTTTGTTAAGGAAACATTTTTAAAAACAGAGAGAGAAACTGTGTTTAATGATGTTCACATGTTTCCCCAAAGAATGAAAGCTGATATGTGCAGGCGTCGAAAGCATTACATTCTAATTTCATTACAGTGGGGGAAGGTAGCTAGAAAAAGCACAAAAGTAAATGCTGTTGACCTCCCTGACAAGAGGCTGAAAAGGAACCTGCTCTGGGAAGCCAAGACTTTTTGCCTCTGTAACAACCGGGTAGGTGATGGCTGTCTTGGAAAATTTATGGTATCATTTTATTTATAGCAGATGTCCTCTAAAAGCAAACAGTTTTGCTTTATGCTCCACAAATCTTATGGATAATTGCACAATGTAATGGGGAGGCTCAGTAATGCTGCAAATAGCAACATTATTTTCTGAAGTTGATTATGAATGAAAAGAGAAAAAAATATCCTGATACTGATCTAAGGCTTGAAGATAAAAGGTTAATCAAAAAAAGACTTTTGCCTGTGCTTTCTAGAAACTTGTTGTTTTAAGTGCAAAAGGTAGAAGTTGAAACTTTATATGGAGCCCACTAATTAAATTGTCATTTATCCCAAACGAGTCTTGCAGTTCAAATAAAGATGATCAGATGCCAAAATAAGCCTTAAGTAGCACAAGTAGTTTGGTCATAGACCTATAACCCAAGAGTTTATTTTCAATATGTAACTCTTTGTTCAAGGATAGTCCTACTTGCATCTCTTGCTCTACTTAAGAGAAACAAGTTCAAATTATCAATTTCATTTTCTTAATGGAACTCATATGGTAAACTTCTTTTTCATTTCAACTATAGTGTTTATTTCCTGAGAAGGTACTGATGAGCTGCATCTTGCAGAAACTGCATAATCTCAAACCAATTAAAATAATCAAGAACAATTAAATCAGATGTAATCCCATGGAAAAGTTTTATCAATACAGAGGATGATTAAAGACGAAGCATCACCTTTCGATATCAAAACTTTAATTTCCCAAGTTAACCTCTTTCCAGTTTCAAAGATAATACTTGAAGTCCTTGGTTGTGAACAAAACCACTGTTGATGGGGTGTTTGCTTCCTTCATTTTTCTCCTAATTAGCAAAGTTGAAGGTGGAAATAAATTAACTTTTTGAAAGTAAAATAGAAATGGACAGAATCAATACATCTGTGAATTTGCTGTTCATTATGCATGGTTTGTAAGAATGCATATTTCAAAAAGAAAGTCATTAAAGTAATTCTGCTGTTCTGTTTTGCAGGTCTTCATGACAGTTTAAGCAATAAAATGGTTTAATCTCTCTGGATTGCAAAAACCGAAACCCCTGACAAGGACAAGAGATTGGCAGAATTTGTAATAATATATTTTTACTTATGTCACATATTTGTAATTTCAAGGACAGGATTCACAATGACCCTATTGTAATGTTGCCTAGGCATTGTTCTACACTGATTTGCATTAATATCTACAGAAGAGTTTTCCTCTCCTAGTACTGCTTCAGAGGATATGATTGTCATTAAAATTCTGGTCACAGATGCAGGTTAAAATATCTCTAACCTTTACAAATGTATTATGTGGCACTACTGACATAGCTTTTATTGCAGATAAAATCTATAACAAATCCTGTGTGTGACAGGAGAGGAACATGATTTTGTATTAAACTCAGATGATAGAGATGCATTCCTTGCTTGTACTTTTAAAATGCTTTGGATATAGTAACAATGAGTTAGGCTTTCTATTCCATTGCTGTTAGAAAGCCATTACATCTATTATTTTCTCCTTTTCTGCTTTGGTACTTTAATAAATTCTTCTTAAACTGTCTTTCAGGAGATGACATAAAAGAGTGGAAATATTTCAACTCACTTCCAATTTTAGTTGAATACATCAGAAGTAAACAAAAAATCAGTTTATTAGGATGGGCTATGTAAGATCCATCAACGAAAATCTTTTATAACCTGCATTGAACGCAGACCATGATCTTCTGCTTCCTAACTTCAATTCATATTCACGTCCAAAAGAGTCTCACATTAATGTATTTACTTCCCAAGTTCTTTTTTCACATTCCACTGTATAAACTGTATTTTGACCATTGCTTTGCTTGTCCACACATGCTGTCAGACAACAGTGCTTTCCCTATTGTTTTAGTCACAGTACTGTAATCCTGGATATTTCTAAACAAGGTTTCCTCAGTTTGCAAAGTGAAGGCATGCATTGAAACTAGTGTCTAACAGACATTACTCCCCAAAGCTTATTAATTTTTTCTGCAACAACACTACCCTTCTTGCTCATATTGACTGGGTCTGATTCCATCCTTGTTGCAAAATAATGGTTTCCACTGGATAAGGTTCAAGAGTTCCCTTTGGTACTTATATGGGCACAGGTAACACCAAAATCTTACAACCAGCTCTAGTAGTGTAACTTTGTCCTTAAGAGAGGGGAATCTGTTGTTGTGCAGCTGGAGGAGAGGGCTTGCTGTGGGTTGAGACCTAAATACCAAAAGTTTGTTATTCTTTCCATGTAGAGATGGAGACTTGGCCGGCCTGTGACGTCACACGCACTTAAGGATGAGCCTGCCCCAAGGAGCATAATACAGTATGGTTGTCCCTTTCACAGCAGACTTGGGATCTGTGCCAGAGCTTCTGACCATGTTAATGCATTATCCATATGTTTATGTAAATACAAAAGCTTACTACTTTTTATTCTGTTTTTAAAGGAAAGGAGGTCATACCAAGGGATTGCTGTTGCTTCATCTGTCAGGGTGGACTCACAAAATATATTTGAATCTCATATTTATAGGTGGAAAGAACAATATCTCTGTAAGCAGATTACCTTTAATTCCAATGTGTTTTCTTTGGGAAAAGGAACTGGAAAATGGGGGAAATTTAACCAAATAATAAATTAAATTAAATTAACCAATAATGATTATGGCATTTTTAGTTTCCACCTTAGGAAGCAGACTGCAACACAGGGATACAGGAAGTATATCTAATGTGAAACCTAGTGCCAGGACTCTTCAGATCAGTGCTAATAGGTCTGTGTGCACTGGTAAAATGCTCGTAAGGGCCGGGGAGTATTTCACTCAGATGCTGTCAGATCTCTGGATCTTTTGCTCTCAAGCATTTTGTGTGCCCTTGTACAGCCCCTAGCACCTCAGATATCCAGGAGCAGTTTAGGATTGTGGAGTAATTCATTGCACATGCAGGGAGGAATAAACTTTGGAAAGTTTACACAATTGTCTGCAGAACCCTGCAGAAGCAGTCCTTATTGACAGTAATAAAGACTGAGAAAAAAATCACTTAAATTTTTGTTAATCAGTCATGCTCAGTGATGAAAAGGTGTGGGGAAGAGAACCAAAGAAAAACCAATGAAAACATGGCATGGGAAGTTACAGAATTACTGAATTTAGAAAGGCATGACGAGTGGGATTTGGCTGATTAAGTTGATATACTCTTGAACTAGAAGGTTCCCAATGCCTTTTTTCCATACAGAAGGGAGGTGTTTTGAAAGGGAACTCTCTCAGTCTGTGGTGTATCAAAACATGTTGTTCAGCCCTGAGATGTCCAGCGGGCAGTGCTCTCCTCTGCTGGCATGGGACAGGGCTGTGCAGAGCTAGCAGAAAACCCTCCAGGGCACTGGCTGCACACTCAGAATGCAAGCAGACAAAGTGACAGCAAGCACTCCAGTGTCTTTAACTGCTGCGCTCTTCTCGTTTAGCCCTTCCTAGTGCAGCAAGGAAGTGTCCCAGGACCTGGGGACTGGACATTCAAGTGGAAGAGCAGGGATATGGACACCATTGAGTGACCGTCTGCACCTGTCCCCTCTGTGCGAGGCTGCTGAGTGCCAGCACTGCAGAGAGCAAGGGAGCAGGCCATGGAACAGATGCTTTGGGCACCACAAGTGGGCAGTCAGTTCTTCCCAGTGCCCTCTCACAGTTAATGTTGGCTTGTAAAGTCTTAAGTCAACTTCTATTCCTAGAGAATCCCACATTAAGTATGTACATACTTTGACATTCCAATTTAGGCTCAGCAGAATGTACGCTCAGTGATGCATTTCCTTGTCTGAAAGAGTGTGAATTAAAATCAACTCTTAAGTTATTTCAGTGTTTCAAATTATTTAATTGAAAAGTTTTGCACCCTTCTCAGATCAATTATTTAGGCAGACAACTGAAAAACAAAATCTTTGTAAAATAATGTATTTTACCAGTGATAGCAATGACATGTTTCTTTTGAGAGTTGCATGAATGTGAGGGGCTTCTTGATGAAAAGAGCTTTTATGTAGATAAAAGGTCCCCAACCCTGCTCTTGAATTTTCTCTGCAATTCACTAACTCAATAAGATTATGGGAACAGATACCATTTTGTTGTTGTTATTTTAAATTTGTTTAATTTAGTCATGATGCTAAATCATTTCCAGAATTCTTCATGCAGTAAAGTAATTTGAGATTTGCAGAGAATATTCATTGGGGCCTTTTCTAAATACCAAATTTCCCTACCTTTAGAGTGGGAATGATGATGCCAAATCTATTTTTTGAAAAAGTTTAAAGTTTGGGAAATTCTAAAGAAAAGTGTTATGTGAAAGGTATACATACATAGTATTTGTATTACAAAACAGTTCCAAATAATTTATTTATTTAAACACACATTATATAATTAAAAACTTCCTGATATTATTTCCAATTATATTTATTGTATATATTATTCATATACATTTTAATATCAACCACAATATCCCAACGAAAGATGCCCAAAAGGTTTCCAATTAATGTTATTCACTTATTGTCAGTTTCTAACACCACTGACAGCAATTTCATAGAGATGTTAATGAATTTTACATTATATTCATGAGAATGAATGTCTTTCTCATCAAATAAGATGTACGAGGTTCTGGCCAGAAAAGTGTAACTGCATTTGCAAAAATGTTAAGACATAGCATATTTCTGAGAGAACAATTTGCAGTGTGCACGGAAGAAAGCTGATAGCACTTGATTATATTGTAAATTACATAATTCTTCTCCATGTACTATACTTCTACTGAAATAGGAGAGAGAGTTTGCCTCTGTTTAATGCCTTTTTCAGGGGTACTGAACACAGACAGATACATTTGTATCAGTCTAAACCTTTGTGTCAAGGGAGGTAGAAGTCACTATAAATAAAATTCCAAGGCATTTAAGTGTTCACTCCCACTAAATTTTGGATAAAACACTGCTTCTATTTCATTTTGCTTTGGAAACAATTGCAGAAAAATATTGAATTTCTATTGTTGGCAAAAAAATACTTAATTGTAACAAAGACTTTTGTTCCATTTTTCACTTGATTTTCTGTAATTTGTTTCCTTTAAAACCAGTCTATCTTTATAGCCTCAAGAACAAATACAGCCTGATTCAGATGTGAGACAAACCACTGAAGTCAACAGAGTCGCCTCTGTATTTCATGGATTTTTCTTTCCATCTTTGTGAGTGTCATATATTGTCATGTCAGTGTGATTCAAGACAAATGAGCTCCACACAGGTCAGATCCTGACAGGTACTGAGTGCCTGAAATTCAAACCAGCTTCAAAGGAAGCACTCATTACCACCCAGCATATCTGGCTCAAAATACTGTATTTTACCCTAGGAAATACTTCGAATAGTACAAATATTGAGTTTAGCCAACTGCCAGAGCCAGCCTTAGTGGTCTTGCATAGAACTGTGACAAGTTGCATTTGGTTCATTTTTTGGTTTTTTGACACCTCTTTCTCTCCTCTCCCTTCTCTCCCATACACACATAAAACCTATTTTTCATAAAATTTTTCCCTGTAAACACCAAAATAGGTTTCAGAAGTCTTTTGGAGGGTAAGTTGTAGATTTATGCTGCACACAAAGTCTGAGTCCACCTATGTGCCTCTGTCTCTCAGGGGTTTTTGGGACACGTGATATGTAAAATCCCCAGAACACTTTATTTTTGCAAAAATGGAACTTGGTTCCCTCTAATTGTCATCAGCTTGCAGAAGTCCCTGTCATCATAAAGGAAAATGCCACAATAAACTTATGTCACCTGTTCCAGGAACTGAAATGTCCTCTCTTTTCCCAGCTGTCCCACACAGTCAATGACTGCAGTTCCTCCAACAGCAAATTTTAAAAAACTTGCTTGGTTCATCCAGAGGAACTTTATAAATTGCTCTTGTTCCTGCACAGTAAGTTTTGGAGCTAAACTCACTAAAGCAGCAAAGACCTGCTTTCAGCTACTGATAAGGGAGAGAAGCAGAGCTGGGTTATTTCAACCTGAGCCAGGACTGGCAGAGAAGAGAGATCTGCTGTGCAGTCCCATGGCTGGAAACAGCACCCACACATGACACGACTGAACCTGCTCTCAGCTTCTCTCAGCTGCTCAGTGCTGTCACAAACTGCAGCACCTTCAACAACACAATCCAAAATAATCCAAATTATATTTGCTGTGATAAATATTTTTAAGGGTTTCAGATGTGAACAAATGGACATAAGCCTCCTCACCTCTTCCCAGATTTTTCCAAACAGATGACTAGTCTGTATAAATCAGATTTTTGAATAAAGTGCTGGTACTGTAATAAAACCACAAACATTAATAACAGGACAAAGCATACAACAAGGTGTCATGAGAGAGTGACACAGTAAGGAAAAGGTGGATAAGCTTTACACTCCTCATAGAGTAATTTCTTTGCATTACCTAACCCAGTGGAAAAGGCTAAAGTGATTGCTTAAATTCAATCTTCAATATTGCTTCTCTGCAAAAATAAATGTGATGAATTAAAAAGACTTGCATGAAGAATAGGTTTGCCTGAATTCCTGAGCAAACAGAAAACTAGTCCAGAAAGATTTCTTTAAAGACCGATCAACTAATTTGTTTGACCTTATTAACTCTTCCTTGGTAATTTTGTTGATTTTTGCCCATCAGCCCTCTGCTTCAAATCAGCTTCAACAATTATAAAGAACACAGTTTGGTAATATGCAAATCACTTTAATAAAAAGAGCTTCCTAAAGGCAGCCAGAGAACTGAAAAATTTAATTCATCCAGGTGCTGCCCACACTTTTTTCATTCACTTCTGAAAGGGAGGAGTTGGGTTGCTAAAACAAGCAGTGAGAGGAAGTAATAAAATTACTTCAGGAAACAAGAGTCCTTGGTTAAAAAAAAAAAAAAAGAAAAAAAGAAAAGAAAAGTTTCTAGATTTTCTGCTCAAATCTCCTGGGATGAGACTCTCAAAACAATGTCAGCATAGACATCAAATTGTCACTGACTGTAATGGTAGATGGGTATCAACATCCATTAACTGCTTGTTAAAAAGATCCCAAAATAAATGTGTTCATCCTTGACACTGCAAACACAGCACTCCTGATACTCAGCTAGAATAAAAGATCACAGATCCATTTAATTAATCCATCTTCTCTGGAAACTTGCTGTTGCTTCTTCACAAGTGAAACCTCAGTTCAAAGGTAAAATGGAAGGTTGGGGGCCCAGCCTGCCCTAGGTTACCTGGATTGCTCTTTTTTATTTTGGCTCTTTCTTTCTCTCCTTTTTTAGCACACAGATAGTTAGAAGGTGAGTCTCCTAGTGCTTTATTTAAATTAAATTTTTAATGTCAAGTTTTATTAATGTGCTACAGGATTAGCAAGAAATTAAAATTCCTAGTCTTTCAAAATATATTTTTATTTACATCTTTGGCCATAGCCCCATTAAATAAATGTTAGAATCACAGAATGATAGAAGGGTTTAGGTTGAAAGGGTCATCTGGTCATCTAGTTCCAACCCCCTGCCGTGGACAAGAACACTTTCCATTAGACCAGGTTGCTCAAAGCCCCACCAGCCTGGCCCTGAACACTTCCAGGAATGGGGCATCCACAACTTCTCTGGACAGCTTCTCCCAGGAGCCTTCTGTTCCCCAGGCTGAAGAGCCCCAACTCTCTCTGTCTGATTAAGAGAGCTACTCCAGCCTCAGATCACCTTTGTAGCTTCCTCTGAACTCATTCTAACAGGTCCATGTCCTTGAGTGGGATCCCCAGAGATGTTTAATTTAAATGCATGTGGAGCTGCTGTTTAACACTCAATTTTATGTACTGTGTACAGTTACACTGAAATTATTAGAAACAGAAAATGGGAAACTAAAGAACAGCCCTAAACCTTTCAGGAATCAAGGTATGAAACGGGAAACATTCTCGGCTGAATGTTATTTAATATACTTGATCATCATAGTGTTCCTGAAATTAAATAGCAGCTCTCAAAATGGTGCTTGAAAAATTAACATTTCATATCCTAAAATACTACACTGGTAAGTGGGGAGAAGAGAGGAGATTGCTGTATGTTTTTGATACAAATATTATTGTGTTCACTTGACTAATCTTCTGTTCTTCTGCAAAGACCAAAACTAACAGACTCTGTTGAAGGGGGATGAAACAGGAAAAGAAATAACATGAACTCATGCCAGGAAAATACCAAAAGTCTCCAAGTGAGTCAGTCACTGAAAACATCTATCTGTAACGTTAACAGATCTATTTTTTCAATTGTAAAGACAAAGGTGAGAAAGTGATGAAGTCATTAGGCAGTTCTGAGCTGCAGAAAAAGCCCTGAGATGCCGGAGGAGGGGACTTGGTGCTCCAGGGAGATGACTGGGGATGCAAAACTTGGAACAGGCTGAAGCACTAAAAGGGCTTGCAGGGGAATGTGGGGAAAGCCCTGCTGCAGGTAAGGAGGAAAAGACCCAGGGAGGATGATTTAGATAACACGGCCACTGAAAAATTGTGAGGGAATTATCAGATACCCAGCTCAGCCCTTGAACCATTCCTTCCAGCAATTACAGGCAACACCCCTAATATAGTTACAGAGAGAAGAGACATTGGATCTTTTATAATGACAATAGACTCACTCTTTAGTCTTGTTTGATGACATTGTATTCATAAGGAACAAGTGGAAAAAGCCCTAAGTAACTCTGAAAACAAAGCTCCACTTAGACAAAAACTCACTGATCTCCTTCCTTCATACAGTTTAGCAGATGTGATTTGCTGCAGTTGGTCATTCAAAAAAGAGATGTGACAGAGCTGTATCAAATATCAAATGTGATATCGATCAATGTAATCAGATGTGATGACTACAGTGTTACAGAATTCACTGTGAATTCTGATAAAAGATCTTGAATACCAGTAGATAACACTTCTGAAATAGAGGACTTCTAAAATTTTTGCTAATCTTGGTAAAACAAAATCCCACATAAAACTAATCAAATGTCTTGGATTTTTTATTTATCATTTATCATACTGTTTTGTTTTGGTTTTTTTTTATTGCTGAATTCATCTAAATACATACAAGTTTTCACTCATATATCTAAAAAAGAAAAACTTCAGGCACTTTAGAAATTTAACATAATAGTTGTTGCGAGGACTAACTGGTCCTTTGAGGTGGATAATAAAGACAGAACAGATTTATGAAAAGAAAAATCTAAAATATTTTTTGTTTTAAACAATTAAAAGAATATGTACATTTAGTTTCCATATATTTTTGTAATATTTGTTTTCAATTTGTTTTTAAAAAATATTGGAATGTGGATAAGAATATAATTACAAATTGAATAAATTTTCCCCATAATGCCTTTTTTGCTTCTGTAATTATGAATTTTATGGGTGGATTTATTGCATACTCTTATTTGGAAATCTGTGGTATTATATCTTATTCTGTCACCTGATATTTATGGTAGTTTTTCTTTCCCTCTGTGATGTTCCTCTGAGTCCTTTCCAATATTCAGAGCCTCACAAAATATAAAACTGTTTCTCAGGGTCAGTTAGCATAGTTGTACATAACATCATGTCTATGTGAATGCATTCTATCCTTAATATGGAGATATCTTGAGTTATTTTTATTTCTTGTTTCCTATCTTTTCTTGCTTTTTCAACTCTATGCTTAATTTTGAAACATTTCTTAGTTTTACTAGACTTTGTCAGAAAAAACTGTAGCTTCTATTATTCCTGTTTAACTAATGAAATTTAATTAATCTCCTGTTTGGTGATTTCTTGTCTTAGTCTAGTTAAGAAATGTGTTTTGTTTCCTTCTGAGCAGGGTAACAGACTGGCACCAAGAAAAGTGTTGAGGCCATTTATATGCAGATGATCTGCTGTCCTGCTTTTTTTCACTAGGTGCCATAAATTAGCATTCAAATTTTGCTACAATTTTATTCATTTCATATGTATTTAATCCCACATCAGCCTCAGTTCTTCTGCAATATGTGCCATATTGTAGCAGCTTTTTGGCTGCCACTGATGATCTTCACATTCCTTTAGTGTGAGGTTTTAATTCTACTAACACCTTTGTTAATGAAATACATTTCACTTAATAGAATTAAATGTATAGTCTGTCTATTGCTCATTATACTATCCAGTCCTAGAGTCTGGATTTAAATTTCACCCTTCTTCCATAAAGATTATCCACCACATTTTGGCCTAACAGGCACTCTGCTCTTTGTATAAAGTGTGGGAAAGCTGTCATTACAAGCAAAACACCAGTAATTGTTTCAATGTTCTCTGAAATGTTTTACTTTATTCCTTTTTCTTCTGTTACTAAATATGCTTTAAATGCATTTTCCATAATTTCTTTATGTGGGGTTTGGAAGGCTGAATTAGCAATTTGATCACCTACAGACATCACAGGTAAACCTCAAACTATCCAGAATATCCATTTTTCCATTTCTAAACAACATAGTATGAAATTACTTCAGAGATTATCTTTAAAATAAGAAAAAACATGCATGTCTGCAAGCATACATGAAAATTAAAGTCATACAGGAATTCACCAGTGAAATAGTTTCTCCCTAGGCACCGACTTGCTTTTTTTATAGATTGCACACTTTGTGAAAAATCCATGGAATCCAATTTTCAATTCAATTTTTGTTGGGATGTGGATTCTCAGTTTCTGAGGAATTATTCTGGGGGTGAATTCCACATGCATAACCTAATATCTCCCTGGAGGATTAAATTTGAGCCTCCTGCAAGCTAAAATCTGAAGACTGGCTGCTGTTCAGACAGGCTGCTTCTGAGGTGATTCATTGACTTTTATGAAAATTTTGGTACAAGGTAGGGTAAAAAAAAGAAAAGTGTTTGGAAATTTCAGGTTTCTTCAGGGAGAATTAATTTCTAATTGAATTATTTTCTCTCTCAGACCTACAGAATTTGAGATTCTCTACAGAACAGTCCCTTTGGATTTACAACAGGTAGTTGGAAAGCTTAGTATCTGCCTCACAGGATTAAGAGAGCTTTCTCTTTAGTTTCTTTATTTGTTGCAATTAATAGAAGGACCTTTTTTTTTCTTTATTGTATCTAGACCCTACAACTTCTGAATGAAAATTACATTCTTGTCTCCACCTTTGCTATCTATCAGTGAGTTTATCTAAGCAGAACAGTGAATATATTGCCCACAGTTACACACCTGAGACAGGGAAAACAGGGTCCAAAACTCACAGCCAGCGGCACCACTGCTGCACCACATTTCTTCACTTCTACAAAGAGACCTGCAAGGGATCAAAGGTTTCCTTAGAGCCTTCCTTGGCATCCACAACACTTTATCAAAAGTTCTCCAGTTTAACAAAGCAGCTTTTCTCAATGAAATTTCTTCAGCCAGAAAATCTCCGACTGGCTTGGCCTCCTTCAAAGGCTTCATTTAGAGGGTCACCAAGGATCTGATTTCCTCTACTTTTCTTCTTAGGAAACCAGATCATAGGCTCTTCTTTCTGGAATTAATCAGCTCTGCTGGAAGTACTTCAGGTAGAACCTTTTGATATTGATTATTTTGAATATTTGAGATTTAGTTACAGCTTAGATATACATTTATAATAAGTTAGGAGAAATCCAGGATCTCCTATTATATCTGAATGGATTTGCTTGCTACTGATGTTCACATCTTTCTATAATTGCAACAGGAATAAACAAAAATAGCACCAACAGCAATCACAATTTTGTTTTATGCATATTAACCTGACTTTGTAGGTACTGAGCTATATCTGCTGGACTTTCCTTTCTGGGATGCAGCAGATAACGTGATAGCCAGTTGTTAGAATGTATTTGGCCTTTCTACTGTTATAACCATGATTGGTTCTTTTCTGCTTTTCCATTGTCTAATCAACAGAGAATTGTTAACAGGGTGTACAATTGCAGAGCAAGGATGTTCAGAGGGGATTTAAATAAATCAAAGAAACCTCTTTTATAAGTGAATCAAAATCAAGCCTCTTGTAAAGTTAAAAAATGTTTTCTTGAATTTCTTTGTCCATTTTCTCTAATCTTTTCTACATCCTTCACTCCCTCTGCCTGACTTGCTCTGTGATTTCAGTCATGGCTAAAAGTTAATATGCTTTTCTCATTTCTTTTACACCAGCAATATTTTCTTGGTAAACTGCACTCTTGTCTTTTCCTGCTACATTATCTTGCTCCTTTCTATGTTTCTTTTCTTCTTCTTAGTTATCTTGGATGGAGTACCTAACAGATTCTGTACTGGATGGTAAAATAATTGTTATATCTATGACATAATCTTTCCTCATCAGACAGGTTTCAAAATGAAGGGTAGAAGGGGGAAGAATGCACAGTGCATCTCCAGACAGCATATTCTGCAGCATGACAGATACACCATTGAGTCTGCTCGAGTCTTCAGCAACACCGGAGACACTTATTGGCACTAAACAAGGGGGAGGGAGAAGACACATGACAGGTCAACGAGTTCAATGGAATACATTACAGAAATTGGAAACAAAAGATGAGGAATCTCTCAAGTCCAGTCTTCTAATTGGACAGGCGACCAGGTGAAAAGACGCCTTTACTAGAAGAATCATTCTCCATTAAAACACATTTAATTTTTTTTTACCTCTACTACAGCTACTGGGAGTCTGGAAATTTCACTTTTCTTACAGTTGAAATCCCCCCTGCAATTTTATCTAAGCAAGAGTTGCTTTTCCATTTGTCAGCCTTGTTCTATAGCTTTATTCAACTATTTTCCAGTCTGCTGTCTAATAAATACATTTACAGACACGAGTCATATCCCCTTTCAGATTTTTGCTTAGTCAGACAAAAGCAGCTGAGTATTTTACTTTCCTCCATGGATGGTGGCTCTCCAGTCTGCCAGCCATTCCTTTGCACCTTTTTGCAAAAATCCCAGTTCTTGCATATTTTCTTGATTCCAAGTGACAAAAGACCATGTACAGAATTTCAGATAAGGCCACACTCTCAGGTCTTTACATGTATAAATATTCTTTTTTTTAATTACAGAAAGATATAGTACCATATTTCAAGTGTGTGTGTGTGTGTGTATATATATAAAATATTTAGGTACTTGTATTTTATGTAATTTTAAAAATCCACTCATTTTCTTTTGTAAGACCTTTGTTTGCTAGTTTCATGGAAACTATAGATTTCATACCTTTTCTCTCATGCCTGAATGTTAAAAAAGATTGATTGAAAGAACGATTTTTAAAAATTCCTGCTAGTAAATTTCCATCAGTTTGATGATGCTTTTTTCAATGCCACCTGTTGCCATCTATCCATTAGACAATCTCTTATCCACTTTACAACTCTTCTCCTAATCCCCTGTTTCCTATGTAATGCTGTATCATATGCACCACAGATACAGATAAGATGTATCACAATTTTTTGTTTAGAGAATCAGTTATCTTATTAAAGACTGATAACAAATTCACTCTGTACATTCTATCTTTAGTAAATCCTTTTTGTATGTTATCCCATTTTCCATTTGCCTCTCTGTCTTCAATTATTTTTGCCTTCAAAATTTCTTCTAAAGCAACTGAGGTCAAACTAATGGGTTTGTAGCTGCATAGGTCTCCCTTTTATAAATGGATGATACATTTGCTCTTCTCCAGTCAGCTAGTATCATGTCTGAGCTGCTTCCTACCAGCTTTGGGATTTCATGTTCCCTTTCTTGTCAGATTGTGGAACAGACTTTATTTGATACCCCTCCCTGTCGTGAGTACACTGTGCTTTTAGTTTTGCTTCCAGTTTGGTAATTTTCTGTCATCACAGCTTCTTTGCCACTATTTGTCCTGTTTCCTCTGAAAATATACATAAGGTAGTATTTAATTATAGATACATTTTCTTTATTTCCATTAGCTCGTATTGAAGCTCCATTGTTGCTGTTTTTTGGGGTTTTTTTGCCTCATCTGCACAAAGATTGTTTTCCTCTTTGTTCAAATAGCCCTTCCAAACTGTAAATCAGTTTGGCTGCTGATAATTTTCCCTTAACTTTGTATTTTGACCTCTAATACACATCTGTTTGTTGATCCATCTTTCTTCTTTCATCCTGTGATTGGATGTCTCTTATAAAAGAAAGGAGTTCTTCCATTTCACAGAATAACTTGACAACTTTTCCATGCATTGTCTTATCTCCATCTGCTACATATTCCACATATCTTTAGCTTCTTTAATCTAAAGGAATTTCAAGGGTTTTCCATATTCAAAGTCTTGAATAATCTTGTCAAATTTTACTAATAAGATCTTTTAAGCTAACAAAATTTGCCCTTTCATAAAGCCTTATTTTTATTGATTGGTCCACTTCATTTGAATGAGCTTCACTCATGATCTGGTTTTGGATCAGTTTTCTGATAGTATCTGTACTGCTTATCAGAAGAAAGAGAGTGGTAGTCTCATCTCTTACTGGCTGGTGACTTCTTGGTAAATATTTGCATTAGCGTGGCCCAGATGTGTTCTTGTGTGATATATGCTATATTTCCTTTTCCCTTCTGAATCTATAAGGTTATTAGAAGGCAGTTACACACGTTTACGTATATTTCTTCAGATCTTTCCTGAGCAGCTTGAACACTTCCATACCTTGGTCCCACTATGTAAATTTATCTTTTCTTTCCCGATCATCCACCAGTATTTCCTCAGCCATAGCTCAATTTTCATGGAGCAGATCTGCTTCTTGTTGCAAGAACATGAAGACATGAAGTTCTACCAAGGTTTCCACATATTTATAAAAGTTTTTTATTTTATTTTTTTTTAAATAATGTGGATCTCAATTCCAATTTTTTTCATGGATATTCAGCCAGCTACCATTCCCATGAGTCTTTCCTTTTTAGGCATTTTTCCCCTACCTAAAATGAAATCATTTAGTCTAATCATCTTTGATTTATTCCAGTGGGAGTTTCTTAGCATTATTTCCCATTGAAGAAAATTAAATTAAAAAAAAAGATCCTTCCCTATTCCCAGCAGAACACATTTTTCCTTTTCCACCCACATCTTCCGTATTGAGAAATTACCTCACATCCTGCTCTGTGGAATTGATTTAGTGACAGTTTATTTGTTTCTGATTAACACAGGCTCCCTGTTCAAGCAGCCACTTTTTTTTCTTAGTCCATTTTGCCTTCTATTAACAGATAATCCTTACCTTCATTCTTCCTTTCTCACTAACTTCTCTACCATTATCACTCTTTTTTGGATACTTCATGTCATTTTCTTGGGGAGTAGCTTTTCCACTTCCTTTCTACCTTCTGGTTTGGTTTTTCTGTTGTAGTTTTTGAGTCTCCCAGGTGGCAAGCATATTATTTTGCTTTCCTCTGTTTCCCAGTTTGCTGCACTTGTTATATTTTTACAGATTTCCCTGACTCGCCAGTCTCCCCTGAGGTATCTCTTACATGACCTCTCGCTCAACTAGTTCCCATAATTCTCCAGCTGCCCCTTCAGTTTACTCTTTCTTACATCATTTCCTCAAATCCACATCTTCATTCAACATTACCTCCAGGCACATCTCTAGTAAGGTTTTCTCTTGATGAACTTTAGCAGATGACATTACAGGCATCTTTCCAGAGAATAAGATACACCCTACAGTTTCTGAATCCAGTGCACATTGTCCCTGGATTTTTTCTTGTACCTTCTTGTGGCTGTCTCAACTCCTTACAAAGGCATTTCCTCCTACATGTACCCTTAAGGCAAAAAGCCCCCTCACTGCTGGATTATTTCTTTCTTTTTCTAGGATTCCCTGTTGCTGGTGAAATACAGGTTGGTGGGACTGAATAGCTATGCCATTATCAGCTTGGATACTGCAGCACTGAGGAGTGTATTGCAGGGTACAGAGTAATAAGAGCAAATTTGGTTCACAGTCCATCTTTTTCAAAGCCATCTATCAGCCAGAAGACTGCTTTGCACAGCTATCATATACAGGTTTCATATTGAGACTAGACTTCTGAGTGCCCTGCTGGAATCAAATTCATCTGTTATTACCTGGTGAGTGGTCACTGGAAGTGGAGTGGTAAAAACTAAGAAAAAAAGGAAAAAAATTGGGGCACAACTTACAAGTAAGATATTACCAGAGAACATAGTTGAGAAGCTCTGAAGAGTGCACAGGGAAGGTTGATATTTCAGTCAGGTTAAATACTACGTGGGTAAGTATTCAAAGAGACAGAGTCCAGCTGAAGGATCCTTTCCCTCTCATAATAAAATAATCAAATTCTAGGACCTCCACTGAACCTAGAGTGTTTCTTAGAAGAAACACTTTAAATGGTACACCACCAATAACTGTGTTGTATAGCGTGTCTTAGAAAACCCAAATATATCCTCTATTACTTTTACCAATGTCTATGGGATCATTTATCTGTAGCAAATTTTACTCAAAGAAGCAGTTTCTCATTCAATTAAGTACAGTAGTTAGCCCATATTCTGTTCAGATAAAGGCACCATTCTAGATTCTGTGTTACAAATAAATGTTGGCATCCCTGGAAACATGAAACTCAAGAGACTCATGTTGGACTCAGCTTGATTTGCACATGAGTTAGAAACAGACTTTAGTTATGGCTGTCTTTGTGCACAGTTTCATTCTATTTATCTCTGAACAAGCAGTATTTTACAGTAAGACACACATCTTACAAGGCAACATTTGAGTCTTTTGAGTGCTAATACAGGCCATTTTGTCCCACCAAAACTCACCACTTAATAGTTCTCAAAGAATGCAATTGCATCCATTCCCATTTTCAGACATTCATGAAAGAACACATGACCAACCATTCTACGATCTTTTCATTACTTTTGGTCTAATTTCTGAGCAGAATGAATCCATGCAGAGGTTCACAAAATTCTATAACATGGTGTATAAAGAACTTATTTTAAATATTCTGAACAAAAGAAACAAAGTTTATTTCAGGATCCTCTTGGATTGGATGCAGGTTCAAGAGGGTTGAACATAACTCTCATATTTCTCTAATCAGCTTAAGTACAGCATTAAATCAAATCAGAAGTGTGCAACAGGTAATGTTTGTGGTATTTATGGTAATAAGGGAGAAATTCTGAAGTGGTTGAATGCAAATTTTTGTCTCTCTTTTGTCTTGATAGATTTTTAGATAACATTGAAACCACCGGCTGGAACACACAGCATCATCTTGTTAGGGATCTCCCCACATGCTTTGAATGCTGCCACCCCTTAACTATTTTAAAGGCACCTGTACATTCACAAGTAATAAATCTGTCACGGCACACTTGGAAATAACCCATCTCCACTTGTACAAGTTACTACATTCAAAATATTTTTGTGTTTAAAATCGTTTAGCAGGGTTTACCAGATTTATAATCATTTGGGGCTTGCAGTCCAAAACCCTGGGCGCATGTCAGGCTGAGTTATTAAGTGTTTATAGAAATCTGATCAAATGGACCATCATAAGCTGGGGGGAGCAGGGGCGGGGGTGGGGGACTCTATGTTAAACTCGACCATAAAGACAGCTTTCCTCGTCTTACGGCTGCGGCATGAAGAGGGAGCTGTAGCTCTTCGGAGCTGCAGCGCTGCCGAGTCAGCGCACCCAGTCGAGCGCCCCGCTCGCCGCTCGCCCTCCGCGCTCTCCTCCGCTGCCCGCGCTCTCCTTCACTCACACACTTACTTTCCCTTTCTTTTTTCTCTCCTTTTTTTTTTTCTTTTCTTTTTATTTTTTTTTTATCCCTGTGCCCCTGTGCCAGTTAATTTAAATGTATCTGTTCAAGTGGAGATAATCCATGCAAATCAGACGCACTGGCTCCCAGTGCTCGATTCACAAAGAGAACTCAGCTTCAGGAGGTCACTCGTTCACAGCTGCTCCTCCCATTATATTTTTCCCTTATTGCAGAACTACTGCATGTATACAGTGACTGAAAGGACTCAATGCACTGCAACTGCTGCCTGGCTTTACTTACAACTTTCTTTAAAGGGGGACTTACCTTCTATCACTCTTGCTAAGGTAGGAAGTCTGATTCTTCTAAAGACATGTAATGCCTCCAGTGTTTGCTCTTTATCAGATCCCACTGTAATGATGTATACTGTTGTCAAAATTAGGTCCTAATAGATTTGCACCAGGTGCCTGATGCTTTTATTACTCGTGTGTATAGATACAACTATTTAAACAGCTCATTTACTGTTTATTTAGCCAGCTATGTATCCTCTACCCCCTGGTTCTCCTTTCCTTTACATAATGGCAGGTAGGATCTCAGTGCAGTAGCTTTCTAATCTACAAATGTAATCTGCAGTCAAGTTTGTATTCTGCTTTAAAAATGTTTTCTAATGTCTATGTAAGTAAATGCAGTGAACTGTACCCCTATGAAAGAAAACAAGAGAGTTTTCTGGCCTGAAACCTTATTAAGGTGTTATCTCTGGAGCAGAACAAACTGTTGAAAGGTTTTAAACAAAAATAAAAAGGTCACCTTTTACTTTGCAGTGTTGTAAACAAGGAAACTCCAGGCCTCACTGCAAATGGGCCTGTCATAAATTTAAACCACAAGATAAACATATAGTTAGTAGAATTACCAGAACAAGCGATGAAATGGATCCCTCACTATTCTGTGTTAATATTTATTGTTTAGAAAGGTTGGATAGGCAGTGCTTGCTCTGCAAAAAAACCTGCAACTCTGAAACAACTATTTGAATGTGATTCCTAAAAAACTCCTTAAGAAAAGGAAAGTCAGTCACTACGTCATTAGTTACATTCTAATTTTGAGCATACATCACTTGAAATATTGAACTAATACATCTGACAGCACACACTGAATTTCTGAAAGCAGACAGTAAATCTTGCATTTATTAATGTATATTTCTTTGAATACATTGTCAGAATTTAGGGCTGAAAATAGCCATATAAATAACTATATAAACAACTTTTGATATGCTAAATCACAAGTAATGGATTTGAAGACAAATATATTGCAAAAATTAGAATTTTTCTGACTTGTACTTGCCCCACAGTAAAGTTCTTGTTTGTTGTTTTGCACAGCTGGATTTAAAAAATGACAGCAATTAGATTTGGAGCCACCCTGCTTTTGGAGAAATTGCTATCTAACATAGTCAAGTTAATCAAATAACAGTTCTGTGAGGCTTCAAACAGAGTTCAAAATGAAAATGTAGCTAACCAGCCAGGACAGAGAGATATTTCCAAACATATCCTGTCTAATTTCTTCATGAGCACTTGAGTCATACATTTTCATTTTACATTTCTGGATTAGGTAATTTTACTAAAAATGTTTCAGGAAAGTATTTGCTCACTATATTAAGTATTTTAATTCCTAAACCGTGCATATTTTTTCTTTGATATACCGTCTGCTTTTTGAACAGAAAATGCATTCTGATTTTGGAGTACGTAAAGAGCCTTGTCATTGTTAGTATAAAGAAGACATCTACACAAGTATTACTGTGCAGAGGGCAATCTTTCTTTCTCTGGCATTTGTAAGGTTTTACTGTACACAGAATTTAGCAAATAAATGTCTTTTGCTTCATGGCATTTTGGAGATCCTATTGGTATGCAGGTTACCCTGTGAGGATGGCAACTGAAAAAAAATATGTTTTATAGCAGTGTGTAATAAAAGCCCTTCACAATGATCTAAGTGGAGTCTGACCTTTCTTTCTTATCCTGTAATTAGAATTTTTATTAACTCTTTCAAGTGCAGAGTTTTTTGAATTAATTAATGTTAGAGAGAACAAGAATATATAATGTGGAGGAACAAACATATATTTTTGATATATGAGTTTAAAAGTAAAATTTGAGGATCCTTTCTAGACAGGAAAAGAGAAATATATTCTTCCCAGAAACTCAACTTGCTCCACATAAAGAAATTTTGATTTACAGAAGAGAGGCATTTGATATCAACATCCCGCCTGCCCAGGAGAAAAAAAAAAAAAAAAGAAAATGAATAAGAAAAAGAAGGGGAAAAAGAAAGCATTTCTAAAAAAAGACTTCTTTCATTTTGTTTAAGAGAGGGGAAATGCATTTTAGAGAAATGAGCTGAACTTAAGGAGAGACATTAAGGATCTTTTGTCTGACTGAATCTCTGGCCAGGGTAAAGTTGGGAAGTAAAGGTGATCCCTGTGGAGTTTAGCAATATACAGAGATGAGATTAGATGAGTCACCACTGGAGATATGAGAAAGGCCCTTCCAAGGAAGATTTTTTGTAAGTGGATTAAAATATTGTTGGAGCAGACAGGTATTTCCTGATTCTTCTCCATCTTTAACCCAATGACCCATGTCTCACAGGGACAAAAGTTGTCCTCAGTGGGTCATCAGCAGCATTTCATACAGTTACTTCCAAATTATGTATTTGAGCTTCCTTTTAAATTCACCAGGTTTACTTGACGCAACTCAGTTTAATTCTTTGATACCCCAAAGTAAATGAGATTGAGATGAGATTGAGATGAAATATTACTGAGGCCTCTGAACATATTTTCAGTAAACTCTCAAAGGAGTGAGACCCTATGTTTCATTTCAGGCTAATTTAGGCTACATAGTTTTCTAGAGAAGATTGACAGACTTTCTGCAGCCAGTTCCTTTTTTTTTCCATTGGTTTGATTTCTTCCTCTGCCTCTGCAAACCTGCCATTGCTATAGTAACTTAGTCAAACCTCTCTTCTAGAGAAGTTACCTGATGCTCTGCTGTAGCGTGCCTTGCAGCAGGATCCATGGGACACAGCAAACCTTGTAGCTGTATGTAATGCAGGACTCTTACTCCCATCAGGCTCTTTTCTTCTGGTTTTACCATCTTAAAATAATGCTTTAGAGATTGTTATTAAGTTCTATCCAACTTCTTTAATGCCTTGTTTACAATTCTAAGCTGAACATCATTTTAAAAGTATTCTAGAGAGGGGGGTGGAAATATGGGAATCCTAAGAAGTAAATTGCAGAGCTTTTGAGAAAACACATGACTAAAAATAGGAAACTTAATTGTCAACAAAGTGCTCAAGGATTTGTTATTAGTATTTTCTATAATTGTATAGGTAAAGACTATTCCAATTCTCATCAAATTACATACACGATTATATAACGCTCTCCTTTTTTATTATTGCCTTGTGCTGCAGGTTATTAAAATGTTGCAGAGTACAGACATTGCATGTCTTTTGCAGATAAATTGTGCTTATACCTCTAGGGGTTAAAAGCTGTATCAGATCTATAACTTGCCTACTAACAGCCTTTGAAGTTGCTCTTGATTGTTTGTTTGTTTGGGGTTTATTTATTTATTTTAGTCTAACGATTTGGATTGACAGCCTTTAATATGTTTGGAATTCTTCAGCAGATGTAAAATGCTTGGTAATGACTGAAGTTAACCTGAGGCTTTATACACCCATCTTCCCCAGGAACTGCACTGAAGCTTTAGTAAGAGTTGAGAATTTTAAGCAAACAACTATTCTCATGAGAACTTCTCATTTTTCTGTCCTATCTTACTCTCTTTATAACTTCTAGAGGTGTTTTAAGTGAAGTTGAACCCTTTTGCTTCTCTCTCTCCCAAATACCTGTTCTGGGAGTCTGCATGAAAATTTTCACAGACGAAATGCACTAAAAGAGAAGCTGATAAAAAGAAAATAAGTGGAGTGGAAATGAATCTTTAAATGGCAAGTCTGTGAAACAGTGAACATGGTTATCTGACATTATGTCAGTGAGTGTTATCTCTTGAGGAGAAATGAGCAAGAGCAGTCCACATAGGAAAAGTAATTGCTGCTTTACTTCTGTCTGTTTATTTGGGATAGCTTGAACTGCCTCCCACTTTTTTATTTTTCTCAGTGTGAAAAGATTAAGTATTAGAAATGCAGCCAGTAGGCATCTGACTCAAAAGCAATTCTCATTTGACCTTTGGACACAAAATATCTAATGCAAATGAAAATCTAAGCAACCTCAAAAATCACTAAGTACAAGAAATACACAGAATGTGGGTCAGTGGAAATTCAGCACTTTTAAAAATGAAAACAAAATAAACCACTGAAATCACTTGGTTAGATTAATATTTATTTCTCCATTCCACATCAGAGTATCAGATGCTGCATTTTTGTCCAGCTTACCTGAGGCAAAAGATCTGTGGCAAAATTCTGCATTAGTTTTAACAACTGCAACTGAAAGGTTCTGGAGAAGAATACAGGGGAAAAGGAGGGTAAAAGATCCTTAATCAATACATAAATATTTGTCAAAAGCAAGATTTTATAGGACACAATGAGTATACAGGAATTGAGATTCATTTAAAGTGTGTGATGCCGCCACTTTGTTTAAAGGTTACATTCATTACGTAAAAAACTTCATGCTTCCCACTGTTGCAGTTCTGTTTTAGTTGGGAGCCTGATTGGTTTTTTATCATTAGGGGGGAATGGCATGTGAAAATGCGTAAGTGTGCATGGATAAAAATCTCTCACCCACTAGACAGTATTTCTTACTTCTCTCCCTGCCAAGTTATGAAGGAAGAAGGCAGAAAAGACAAAATTTACTCCATGTGATTCAAAGGACTGAGAGAGGGATACAGGTTCTGTCTCTGGAGAAATAAGACTAGTCACAACAGGCCTCTGGAGCCAGGACTTTGATATCTGACTTGCCCCTGAAGAAAAGTCTGTGACTTAGAAATCATGCTCTAAGGAAGAAGATTAAATACTTGCTATAGTCAAGTAACAGTCCCCATGCAATTTTTGTTCCTTGTCTTTGCCATGGCTATGTTACATGAGTTCACAGAATGGTAATAGTAAAATGTCAGTTGGCAACCCAAAATTTAAAAAAAGAGAAGAAATTCCAGTATTTTCTCCAGTGAATCTGAGTGTTTATATAATTCCCATTACCCTTACAGCTGAGGCAAGAATTGTTTACCTGGAAAAGAGTACACATATTACATATACACAGACATAAATATATATATATACACACACACACACACACACACACACACATATAGGGGATATATATTTAGCTTTTCTTACCAAAATTTCATTGCCCATGTTGAGTAAAAACTTGATCACTGCAGAAATAGGTGGGTGAGTGAGCAGGCAGGTTGGAAGGGAGGATCCACAGGCATCCCATGTTCAAATGACTTTGTTACATATTTCCTCCATAGATTCAAAAATTTCTGGTTTACCTGTCTAGGGAGTAATGTGTAACCTGGTGCCTCCTTTTTCAAGTGAAGAAGAGATGGTCCATAAAGATATGTCCAAAAGTTAAAGATAAGCATTGAGCCTGCCAGAAAACTGCAAACATTGCTTGATGGCTCCCCGAAGTCCACCTGCTAGCCCCAAAAATATGTCTGTAAGAGGCAAGATCAAAAATGTTTCACAAGTTCGTTCTATATGGCAAGTTTTGATGTGAACCTAGCAGGATGGAGATGGACAGACAGAGAGACACTGGAGAGTACTGAGGTAACATGAAGGACAGCCAAGGACATTACAGAAGACTGCCTAAAAGTACGAGACGTGGTTTACGGTCAGAACATGTGGGTTTAATTTATTTAGAAATTGTATTAATAGACTGTGAAAAGACAAATACAGCATGCCATTTCTGGGGATCTCCTCTGTGTCATTTGCTATGGATGTTTTCCGTAACCTTGCAGTCTCTTCACCAGGCTTCCCTCTATCCGCCACAAAAAACCCACCAAAAATGTATCATAAAACCTGTTTAATTTCATACAAAAGATTATACTAAGTGTGCTTTTAATGTAATGATGTCAGTGGTGGATGATAACATGTATTAGGTAGCGCAAACTGCTGATTATCTGTCAGGATAAATCTGTTTATTTCAGAAATAGCAGTCTGACAACCCCCTGTTGTTAATCATGAAAGTACATGCTAATGCCAGGTACTGTTTGGTTGGAGCCTCTCAGAGGAATGTGTTTGTTAGATTTGTGCTTTGACAGTCTTTACACTGAGTTTTGCAAATTTTCTGTATATTTTTTTTCACATATTTTTTAATACAGAGGCTAGAACAAAGCTGCTGATCTACAAACTAGGCTCACAGCAATTCAGAGGAGCAAATGACATGTGAAAAGAGAGACTAGATTATAGGATTACACAGTGGTTCAGACTGTGCCCATTGTGCGTTCATCTGTAGTAATTTCAGAGCAGACCCATTAGTGATGAGCAGAAAAAAAGCAAAATGAAAGTTAGGGAGTTCTTTTTTTCCCCCTGAGTAACTCCTCTTAAATTTGTGTATTTATTTTTCAGCATTTACAGCAATTCCTAATTATATCCTGAACTAAAAAGACCATCTCCATATGATGCTCATACCATTCCTTCTTAATGAGGTAAATGGCAAAGTGAACCAGACAGCTTTTATAATATTGTGATTTTGACCCAGATTTTGTGTTGTAGAAAATTACTATTATGTATTTTGAGTGGAACATAAATGGAATACTGAGGTACAGTTTGTTGAACCTTAGGTGAAAAGGTGTTTTATCTGACTTTATTGCATTTTGATCATTTCATGAATGCCATAAAAGCTGAATAGCATAATAAAAACTGATATTTATATTGACATTTCAGGATTCTAAATAGAAGCAGAGAAAAATCTAAACAGTCCTCACTATCTCTGCAGCTGTTCCTCCAAAACCATCTGAGTTCTGACTAATTCACTTTTTCTCCCCATATACCCTCAATTGGCGCTAATATAAACATCTCTCTCTAAAGCAATTTCTCCGTGGAAGATTATGCACATCTTCATCCTAATTCAGAATTTACATGTGTACTTTGCATATTTTTGCATCAGTATGTGTGTTTTAAATTAGATAAAGGTCACTGTCATTCATAATCAAGAAGAAGGTGCATAAAAGGTCAGGATTCAATAAAAAAAACTGATTAGATGTAGAGGTTTGTTCATATGATTCAGTATATCATTGGATAAGTGGAAATCATGAGTCAACAAATTAACCTTGGTATAATGGGTTACTTGCTTCATTAGGATCAGAAATGAGATTCACATTTTTTTTTCCAATATACTCCTTGTTTGTCGCCATAATAAGAAGAAATACTATGGTGTTAGTAGTTACATAACTGAGTATTTTTATAATTTAATTTGGCTTGAAATGGGATGCAAATGACAATTGTAACGTGAAAAAATGAACTGAGGCACCAAATACATTTGCTATGCATATAAATATCAATGGAATAAAAATTATCAAGAAAATATAAATAGAGAAGTTAATTTAAAACAATTGTTTGTATGTTTCATATAGGCTTTAGCTTGAGCACATAAAAAAATCTGTGATGAGTCAAGCTTTCAGGATTTAGTGTCAGGAGGAGGCCCAGGTGCAAGTAAGCCTGAACTAAGGGGGAGGATAAGCTTGTGCTCCACATGTTGATTCTGCCACAAACGTTCCACATGTTCTTGGGTAAATCACCGGCATTGACCGTACAGCCACTCACATCTGCAAAAAATGAAAAATAGTAACAGGGTTTATATTCTTGTGTCTGCAGACATGGCAGTGACCAGGGGGGCTAAGATTTTAGGATTTCCACCACTGTTCTATTTGTTACACCATATTTCTGGTCATTTTCTGCAGTCAAACTGGCAGAGCTGGGAATCTGCACTAGAAGACATCTGAGGATTCTTCACAGATATTCTCCAGCACAGACAAGAAATATAAGAAATAAAAGATCCTACTTAAAAAAATAAACAGCCTAGGAAAGACAGCATCAATTGTGTAAAATGATAATGCTATATTCTCAATTTTGGACTGTATAAACTTGGTGAAATTTTTATGACTTCACCATAAGCTTTTGCAAACAGGATTTTTTTTTTTTTTGTTTTTTTTGTGTCAAGGTCTTTTGGATTTGGGAGTTGGTTTTGGATTGTTTTTTTCTTTTTGTCTGGAAATTATTGCAACTATTTCAAGTTCTACCATAGCAGAATGATCTATTAGAAAATCAACATTACAATTAAAATAGTTATACATGTCAATGTTTCAGACATTGTGTATTTCTGTGAGCTTTCTTCACGTCTGTGTAGAATAAATATCAAGTTACTACTTGTACGTTTTTTTTTCCCTTGGGCAGCATTCTGTACCTATTAAATCCTAAGTATGAAAGAAAATTAGACTTGCCTGTTACCACCATAAACTTACACCCAATGGTTTTTAAATAACATGTAGGTAATCTCCCTTCTGTAAACATGGAGAGCTGGAGTTGCTCATAATTAAAGCTGCAAGCATCACAATACAAGCTGACTCTTTTCTGATGTTCATATGCCTCATTCTCTCACAAAATGCAATGGAAATACACTGAACCATAGAGAACTTTCTTTATTCACAGTATTGTTTACATTTTATGCAATTTTAGCATAGCCATAGCTTTACTCTGTTATTTCATCCTTTGAAAGTCAGCTGTGTATGAGTAGGACTTTCAGTTGGGGCTTAGTACGTGAGATTGCAGGATCTGTTCCTGAGCATTAAAAGGATTTAACAATTCTTTGTAGTAACCTGGCTTTGCTTGCTGTAATTCCCAACTTCCATTACTTCTCCTTCATAGGTTTCTAAGCTGGAGGTATTTGACTACTTCTCACCTTACAGAGTACTACTGTGGGCAAACTTCTGATGCATGCTGGCCTTGGAAGTACCAAGGCCCAGAACCAGCATGGAGGTTGTACCTCCATGAGGGGGTACATAAATTATGAGTGCACTCTGGAAGGAAATCCCCCCATGCTCCCTAAACATTGAGCTGCAGCCCAGAGACAAAAGAGCCTTGTTCCTTCTGGATATCACTAAGCCAGAGGATGGGTTTCAGGAATGCCTCTGGTGGGACCTGAGCAGTCATGGGCATTCAAACCACAGGAACAAGCCACAGCTAGCCCATATTCAAACACAGGACATCTATGTTGGGTTCTCAGTGTTTGGTGATTCACATTGCAAACTGACTTCTGCTGTGGCAGTGCTTACTAAGGCAGACATATCCTGAGAAACATTTACATAGAGAGCTGGCACAAGACAGAATTCAACAGTTCCACCCCTTATTTCAATATTAGGAACTCACTATGTGTTCAGGTCATTAGCTCTTGAGTCTTGCTGCAGACCTAACACAGAAGAGAACTTTGGCTGCCCCATCAAACCTAGGAAATCATACAGATGAAGGAACACTCCTTCTGTAATGTGACCTGTGGCTGCCAGCTGATGAGCTGATGTCAGCTCTTCATATTGTCCCCTCTCAGTAATAGCTGCACAGTAACAGCTAGAATTGAGATAAATTCCTCATGCCTGGCTGAAGCTGAGGAAGTGAGCTTGGGACACTGGACAGGATGATCTGGTGCATAACTCCTAAAAAGTATAAACAAAGCTAAGCCACAGGAGTTTTGTAGCCACAGCTATTCCAGTCAGTTTTGTGTAACATGGTAGAACATAACACTCAAGCAGATAAGATGAGTTTATATGAAACGACCAGACTTCTTCAGTGTCCTCTCCATGAGGCAGCGTGGCCTCAGCTATTTTTGCAATTAGGCTGCTCTAGGAAGAAGGGAAGGTTCTCTTGCCCTTGCAGTATCTGGACTATGGTGCAATATTCCCTGCCCTCTCCAACTTCCTTTAGTTGAACAGACCTACCATTGTAATTTTTCTTAGTCCCTTGTTCCTGTGCTGGAATCTCTGTGAAAACAAGGTGTTGAAAATCAAGAATTTCCTAGGTCTAACCCTGGTTTATAAGGCACCTTTGGAAAAGTCACCTAAGCAAATTTTTCCAAACTTAAAGTTGCAAATTTAAATTTCATGTTTAAGCATCCAAATTAGTGGTCTGATTTTAATGTGTGCTGACACTCACATTTTCAATTGACTTCAAAGGGAGTTGTGAGTTCTCAGAAGTCTAAACCTATGAAAATCAAGCCAGTTAGAGACTCAAACTTGAAAGGTTTCTCCCATACCATTATTGTTATTTGCATTACTTTAGTAGATTGACACCCCAGTTACAGGACTAAACTGCTAGGCACTATATTTTATATCTCTTTTTTTTTCTTATTTTGCTATATGTAAAATCTGACACACAAGGATGTAGTGACGATTGTTTTGTTAATATTTGTATACAGCTTCGAAAAATAAATGCTCTGTAAACACAGATTATATATTCATGGATGAAAAAAACACAGATTATAATTATTCATTCCTTCTTGAAACAAGTTTCGTGGATTTTGAACCTGTCCTTAAGAAATAGACCTGATACTGCATGCAGAATACATAAAATAAAATAGAAGGGCCAAATTCATCATTTGCTGTTAAAATATATGCTGTACCTGTAGTAGTTTGAACAGTAAACAGAAATTAAATTACCTCATACTGTGTTCAATTTAAACAGACATCCACACCATTTAAAAACTCTTACATAATCCTCAAAGAAATTAAGCAGGATGATGAACCACAAAGCCTTCCTTAGAAACTTTTGTCTTATCTATACCTCTTTATTTTAGTTAAGCTGATTCTCACTAGAAAATAGTAGACTCTTTGTAACTGGGACCTATGCAAAGCTTTCTTTTTTTTCCCTGTGGATTCAATAACTAAGCTGCTCGGAACACCTTTGATTCTGAAAAAATGTTTTGTTTAAAAGAAAGTTTTTGCTTACAAATAATTAAGAAATTTTCCAAAGCCCATTTTTAATTTAGAACTTTAAAACATGAGGTGTTCTTTGAATCAGTTTCCATCCTCTGAAAAGCTAATGACTGAGTAGCAGTGTCCCATTGACTTCAGTGACACAGCACAGTCGCTGTGTGTGAGCAAATACAACCATGCTCTGAGGTTTTATATGGCTAAATGCAATATGTATAATCCACCAGATCCCTATTTTTAGATCAAAACAGAGTGCAAGTATTTCTCAAGAAAAGGAAAACAGGGTTTCTGTAGCAGAGCTTTTACTGTTGGTGGTTTGGCCCATGGCTATGACACCTCAACACAGGCACGTTCCAGGGCTATCAGATCAGGACTGCAGTATTAATATATGTAAGAGTGCACATTGGTGGTTCCTATTTAAATAAGACAGGTGGTTTAAAACCAGACCCTAACTGATTAATAAGTTTGTTCATGCAGATTTTCATTCAGGCATCAGGAATAAGTGCTCTGTCTGATTGATAAATATCCAGGCTAAAAACAAATGTTGTTATTTGTCAAATAGTAACTGTTTTAATGGGCAATTCTTCATGATCTTTAGCAGCTATAAATTGATCTCCAGAACTCAGATGTTACAGAATAGTCCCTGTATTCTCAAAGAATCCCCTTAAAGAATCCAGCTTAAGAGAATGTATAGTACCAAAGAAGGAAATGCTTTAATTTACTCCAGGAACAGAGTATATTTGGCATAGTAATGAGGATTTTATAAACAAGCTGCAAGTAAAGGATATTATTTTTCTACAAAGCAGATAATATAGTAATGAATCTAGACAGTCATTGTATATCTTCCAATACTTAGGATTTTAATAAAAGTAATCATCATGAATTCTATTTAGACTTTCAGACCTTTACATTTTGAACCATTTAAAACATTGATACATGATTTTAATCTGTATGGTGTAAACTTATTGATTTTTTGCTTGCAAACTGCTCATTCTTCAGATAGATCAATTTTCACATTTACCATACCTAATTATTTTCTGTTTCCTTCTGACTTTCAAAGGCATAGATCATTGTGGGCACCCTTTCTTTAACTGACAGTTTCATGACAGGTAATACAAATAATAAAATAAATCCTGAAGAAAAAAAATAAGTTGTATTTAATAAGAGGTTTAGCACAAGTGTTTATGTCCTGTGAGTACAAAGAGCTGTGCATGTTTCCTTTATCTTGTAGTATAGGGTAGCAGCATTAACAATATTTTCTATATTTCATACATAAAGTTCCATGTGATTACAAACCTGAGCCTGGGTAGTGGAATGAACTTTGCACAAAAATGGAAAGGAAGACATATGCTCCTGAAAAAAGGACCCAGACCCATATCTTCTGGGAGATCTGGGAAAGTCACTCTTTTGGAAGCTGCATAGAGAGATAAATTTGATAACAAAGGCTTACAATTCTAGCAGGTTCCCCTAGAATAGTACTTCAGAAATGTGAGGTGTGAAAGAAAGGAAATCTGTGCCAGATACTGATTAAATTTCAGTCATCTATCCAAAGCAGTCCCTAGCTGCTTGTAAAATGCTCCATGTAATTACAGCAACTACAGTTTTTAAAGCAATTTACACATTAGCCTTTAACTTGGATTTCTTTTTGTGGGTGCATTTCTTCTTTGGAATCAATATCCTTAAAATATTCGTAAATAAGTTATACGACTTTGCAGCCATAGAGACTTTAAAAATTCCACCTCTAGTATTTTCTTCACAGATTCCTCTTGGCTTTTGAAAAAGCTTAACTGTAATAAAATATCACACTCTGGATGTTTAGCTAACATTGTTCAGTGACCCCAGCTGTAAGTCACAACCATATTCAAAACTGTTAAGGAGCAAAGAATTGAAGCAAAATCAAACCAGGATATATTAAAATGCTGCCAGGATAAAATAATATTAAGGGCTAAACTTTGTCCTTTGCTAGTTACAGAGGTGTAAATATCAAACTTGGAAAATCCTTTCAAAACTTTGTGTGTCCTAATCTTGCAAATCTTCTCCTGGTGTTTGGGCATGGAAGACTTTGCTAATGCAGGAGCCACTTATATAGTTACAGGATGAACACTGGCCAAGTAAGAGGTCTGGCTCATAGCTGTGGTATTCCAATTTTAAATTAATGTGTGAATTTTGGAAGGAAACTAAACTGACTATTTCATTAAAATTCTACTGGCTAAAAACAGAAGAAATGCAAGGAATGAATTTAACTCCTCACAGTCAGTAAAATTCTTCTCTCCAGAGCTGCAAAGTGCAGCTGCAGGTAGCTTTACACTTTTGTTGTTGTTTTATTCTGTTTGTTCAAGGTGCCTTTTGTATCTGCCAAGCACAGAAAAGCTCCCCAGTTATTCTGCACCTCTTTGTTACCAAGGCTATTATCCTAACTGGGGCTAGTAATATGAAGCACATTCATGTTTGTGTAGGAAAACTAGGGTCACTAGTGATAATCCAAAAAGTTGTTCCACAAGGGATTATCTAGGATGCTGTTTTCCAAAACTGTCACATATCATAAAAAGGGCAAAGAACTTGTAACTCTTGTGATTGATCCTCTGTCAAGTCATGATTGCTGTCACCAGCAGGTTACATTCTTTCAGCAAAGCAGTAGACACTGCTGAATTATTAGCTAAACCAGTTAGGCTTCCAGTGTCATGTTATTTCCTTATCTCTTTCCATACTTCATTCTCTCACATTAGAAGAGAGAAATTTGTAACTGAAAAGATGATGTTGTGTATGTTACAATATCTTAAAATTAGTGCTCTCATCCTAATAATGTATTTGGGCCTAAGATGTCTACATAATTTGGTTTATAGGCCCTGAAATGCTCCAACTGAAGCATTTAATTTGCTGAAGGAGAGAGGGTATGGAATGATTCATCTGATAGAAGTTAAATACAGGCCTTAGTGTCCTGTCAGACAAAACCAGAGGTTTACGATTCTTGTGAAATAACAGACGTTTTTCAATCTGATTTTGAAAATTAAATGCTTGTATATGGCTCTGTCCAAAGGCTCTGAAGCCACTTTTGTACCATCAGACATCATTGGTTTGTAAGATTGTGGTCAAGGATGTAAAGTGCTCTCTGTCTTTATCTATCCAGAACACTTTCTGTGGTTTTATTCCCTATTGTCTTTCAGTCCTTGAAAGTGTTCTGTGGATACAGCCATAGTTCTCAGATATTCCATGCATATTTTCAAAGGATGTCAGAGTTTTTATTGATTTTTCTAGTGAATCCTGGCATTTTTAATTTATTTTCATTAATTTACTTTAATTAAATATCTAGTTTTCTTCAAAGGCCTTTACTTTCAAATATATCTTTTAGTAAATCAGGTAGAGATCCACCTGCTTTCCTATACAGATATTAAGGCGCAAGTTATATTTTTAACTTAGCATTCATGTTTTGTTTTTTTTAAAGTTTTCATTATCAACTCATGTTTTAAATGGTTGTGGGTTAACTATTGATTTTTCTAAAAGTTTCTCCATAAAGTGCCAGTCTTTACAAAACTATCTCAGGCAGCCTCATGGGGCCAGACTTTAATTCACCTTGCATAAAAGGTGATGGTCTGTCTGCTTTGACTTGGACTTCATGGAAAACATTCCTGAGCAAGCAATGGAAAATGGCGCTTTCCCCAGTGTTCTGTCACCTTATTCCCCCAGAAGCTCCCATCCTCCAGCTCTGTTTGTGGATGAGTTTGTGTACACATTCCTTTGTATTACAGACAAAATGAACTGGGAAAGCATAATGGACTGTTGAAGGTGGGTTTGAGCTAACCCAGCTCATTTTATCTGAAATGGATTGAGAAGCACTCACATGACCTCCTTCCTCTCTCAGAGCTCTGGGGTAGTTGCTTCCCATGATGGAAAACGGCACTAACCAATTCACTGAGGTCTTGAAGAAGACTTTTGTCTGTGTCCTGAAAAGCAGGTTCATAACTCACATTACCTTTTCTCCAGCCTTTAGAGAAAGACTTATATCAACTGTAAATGAGGAGTTGACTTTTAGGGGAAGCTAAGCAACCAGCAATGAATTACAAGTAGGCAACACAGGGTTTTTCAAAGCTGTGGCCATAGCCTCTATTGGTCATTTCAATTACTGAATGTCTAGGGGCAAAATTTCCAGGCCAAATTTAGCAAAGTCAGTAACAGTAGTAGTAAAATGCTGTCTCTGGAAAATTCTCTCTTCTCTAGTTGGTGGTTTATTTTTTAAAATTACTGTCCAGTGACTGAGTCCTCTATTATCTGTAGCAAAGAAACTTCCAGAGGTGAAAGGCTCTTTCAAACAGCCTTGCTCTGACTCCCAGTTTTTAACCCATTCTCCTCCTTTTAAATAATATGCAGAAAGCTTAATAACCTAAAATGTCCACATAAATATTCTAAAATATTCTCATGTTCTCCATATACATTAATGTAGCTGATGTCTCCATTATTTCATAGGTTAGTAAGGCAACTGATTCATCTCTGCTATTCTTTTGCCCTCTAATATAATGTTTGAATAAGGAATCGTTAAAGTTCTCATTAGGTTTGTTGTGGGGTTTCATAATGAATTCCTTTTCACAAGCTGGAGAGTCTTTTGATTTTTGCTTGCATATTCATAAAAGAACTATGTCATAAACAAAGTCTAAATCTGGCACCACTCTCTTGCTAAGCCATGCTAAGACTCTGTTGTATCTTTCTACACTTTCCCTCATAAAGAAAACAATGTCAATGCCAAGCATGGAAGGTGAAGAAGATTGCTATTTAAAGGATAATTTTCTGGCACATGAAGCACCATTGGAGGCACATCATAAACAAGAAAAAATGTGCATTGCTTTTCTTCCACATGCCAAAATTCTGCCTTGGTCTGTCCCAACAGAAAGAACAATACACTTCTGTGCAAGATTGTTCAGTAAAGTCCAGCTGCTCAGTAGAAATGAATCTCTTGCCATATTTACATATGTAGAGATTCGGAAAAAAATACACATATTTCAGAGCTCTTTTTTAACCTATACTCTCCCTCTAACACAAATGCTCACATGAATCAATGAGATTTATCCTGACAACATGAAAAGAAAAGCATATATTGATAGATAACCTACATGATTACACTGGTCAAGCAGTGGATTCGAGCTTAACTGATATCTTTCATTCAATGGCAAGTATATTTGCTTAGGGCAGCAAAATATTCCATATCTCCTAATGATGTGGAACTGAATTCTTTATCTCCCTGCTGCTAGCTTGCTTTTAAGGCAGAACTGGACATATCTATGACAACTAAATAGGTATTTTGTAAATTGTACTTAGCTACCTTTAAGAAGAGGTCCAAACTACATATTGTATAAGCATTGCCAGAAATTTTATCGAGCTTGGCTGGAAAAACAACCTAATGCTACATTCTTCTTGCCAATCACCACAATAGTATTTTTGGTCTCTTTTCTACTCTCAGCTAATAGGGCAGTATTACAGGCAGAATTTTCACTCAGAGTTGCTGTTCTCTTTTAGGGCCTTTTTAGGGTACTTACAGAAATGTCAACAATAATATATAAAATCACTGTCATGTGAAATAATTGATTAGCTGATCAGTTTCCTATTCTATTTCTTTAATACATTTTCCCCAAGAATAATGATTATATTTATAGAAATATAATAATTTTCCATGCTAAAGCAAAATGGTATTTGACATTAACAAAAGGTCAGGTGTCATACTGTAAACCACAATGAGTATTGCTTTTAAAGATTATTGAATTAAAAGGTACATGTATTTGACAAAGTATAGAATTCCAATAACTGCCATAGTAGCAGTGCCCTTTTACATGCCATGGATTTATTGACATTTCCTAACTGTAAAAATGCAAAGTAGTTTGCACGTAATAGGCACTATCAATTTCAAAAATAAAAATGTCTCATTCAGGAACACGTCTATTTTCCTTCTGATTTTGCATGCACTCATTTGAACACTCAAATATCTATGTATCCCATTGTGATTGTGGTTCATAGGGATAAATATACCCTCACTTTCTGAAGGCACTTCTACCTTGCGCATCCTCATGCAATAATAAACCATACCTTTTCTTTTTCTTGAAACAATAGAGTCACTGCTCTGTAAACATGACCCAAGACTTTTCAGAGGCGTTAGTTAAAATGAGTGTGAGGACAGCATCAGAGCTTCTCCATGGTATTTGCCCAACCACAGATCTGTCAGAGTTTGGTGTGACTGACGGGCCTTAACTGAAGTCCCAGGTCTTTTAAGGGTCAGAATCACTGTTGGAATTGTGCCAAAGGCCGTATAGAGAAAACACCAGAGCTTCGAGAACTGCCAGGGTGTTTCAAGCTGTGAGGGCAAATTAGCTAAAAAGGATTTTTAATGTTGATAGTTTTGAATAATAATACTTTGAAAATGTAGCACCTTTTATGTGTTTCTGCAGTTAATAGTAATAGAAAAGCCATAGAGAATGAACCTTCTATACCACAAAGCTGTACCACGTTGCTGTAACACTCTTACAAGGATAAACTGTTTATTAACAAAAAGAGCTCAGTTTCACTTTAAAAGGATATTATATACTTCAATTCATCTGTATTTTCAAACAACTTTTCTGGTAGTATCAAATGAGTTTCTTTTAACAGGAGGTCTTGAGGTTGTTGTTGTTTGTTGTTGCTGTGATGTTTCTTTTAAATTTGCAATAGGGTTTTTGATATTTAGCAACAGAACCAAAATTCCCAGATTGGCCAGTTCCATGTTCAACGATTAAGATAAAGATTTTAACTTAAAAATCTGACTTTTTATTAGTTTCCTGTATGCAAAATGTGGATTCAGTGGAGGGTGGTTATCTAACAGCTTTTCATCAATTGTCATCCACTTGTCATCAGCAAATGTGTCACTCAGGATACCCTTAACTCTTCCTTTCTTCATCTTTTCTGGACCCTTTAAGCTTCGAGTCTCTCACCTCTTCTGCTACCTACAAGGCTGTTCTCTGGTATTTTTTCTTCAAACTCACATCAGCTGTTACGCCCAGGAAATGAAGTTTTGATTATAAAGAAGCAGTTAAAATTGAAAACAATCTCCAAAACATAAACTGTAGCGCTTTTCTGTAAATAAGCTGAAAAAGTCCCCAAACAATCAAATAAAACCAAACAAAACCCAAAGACAAAATCTGGATGCACTGTAGCATCTAATGGGTTGTGTACAGTACCTGAGGTTTTGGTAGAAGAACTGCCATGGTGGATAGATGGAAGGATTCCTTCTACTGAACAGCAGTACAAAGATTGCTACATACAATTCAATGTCAGAACTCACTTTTCAAACACGGGTGCCTTGACAATACTGCCAGATCTTGGATTTGGTCTATTAAATCAGCACTTAGGCAAATAAAACAGTCATTTGAGTGATAATTTCAACATACTAATGAGGTATTCAGATGTCAGCAATTGAAAAATACACATCGGCCGTTTGAATTTAAGCCAAGATAGGCTTTGAGTTATATTAGAAAGGTTTAAGACTTTTAGAAGGATCAAAATTATTTCTGAATTTATCTTAGTCTTTCTGGGGGAGAGGCAGATGAGTTTAAAGTTCTTTATGAAGTCTTCACTAGTTTTAGATATAAAACTTTTCTTTGTCATCTTATTATTAATTAGTTGTATTTTGGTTCATATGCAGGTCAAAATGCATCCTTATTCAGACATCCTCACTTTCACTCTCATTCTACACAGTTCTCACCATGACACTGTTCCCGTAAAAGTGCCTACATCACTTCTGCTGACACAAAACTGCATCCCTTTTCTTGCCCTATTTCTCTCTCACCATCATCAAAACCAAGGTTAGCTAAGCCTAAAGGGATCTGTGTTAGATATAAGTTTTTGGCAGACACCCAGACCAGCTATTTTCCATCTAAATAGTTTTGTTCATGTAGATATGAAGTATTTCTTTTTTTTTCTTTTTTTTGTTGGTCTTTCTTTCTTTTTAATGTATTCATCAGTTTCCTAAAAAATGCTAAGACAATGAAAATAATGCAGATAACATTTATCCTGGAGATGAAAAGTCTCTCTTATGCTTCACTTTTCTTAGAAAATTAACTAGATAATGTTTCTTTAATTATGATTGTGACTTTCAAGAACTAAACCAAAGTATGAGCTACTCAATGCTGTTCTTTTTATTAATATTTTAGTAGTATTAGTATGCTGTCTACAAGCATAATAACTGTTCTTACCTGAAGTCCACTTTACTGAAATCCTTCTAAAGAGGCTGGAAAAATTCCTGTGCTATGTTTAAGTCTAAGATAGTATAAATAGTATAAATCAAAAGAAAATGAGACAGAATTCACCAATGAAATCAGTAGTATTCCTTGCAAAGCGTAAGCCTTACCATTCACAGGTGCAACAGAGCAAAGAGGTTTTAAGGAGGAATTTGAAGTGGAACAATGATGTGTTATTTAACAGACAAATTAGCTCTGATATTATTGGGCATGCTCTCTGCCTATTCTGATAATGTAATCTATTTTAGCTTATTTGCTAGTTCCTTGAAATTTCTGGGTATCTATTTACTGGATTAATTAATTAAACATATTTAAATTATGCATTAGTCATGGCTTTAGAAAGTTAGAGTAAATAACATAGGCTTTATTAATTTTTTCCCACTCTTATAATTTTCCTATCCCCAGTCTCTAATTTTAATATTTTCTCTTTTTTCCCATTCCTTTTAAGTTTTTGTTAATTTTTTAATAGTGCTAGCTGTTTCATCACTGGCTGAGACAGGAGCATGTGTCTTTGCTCCAAAGTGACATCAGAGCTGATCTGTGGAACTGAGAACAGAGATGTCCCTTGGGATGGAGTGCACCCAGTTTTTCCCATGACAAGTTGTCAAGGCTGAAGGCTTAAAAAATTAAAGGGATTTTTTTTGTTGTTTTAAGCAAAATATTTTCCACTACTTTTATCTTTTCAGAACATTATTCTGGCCTTGTACAGGAGACATGGAAATGTAAATGTCAAACATTCACTTCTGTTTAAATGGGCTTATTATACCACAACTTGTTGAGATTTTGTTCACTACCGGCCGGTTCTTTTCACTGTCGAACCCTGTAAGCACTTTCCTTGCACCTGCCTGAGGAGACTAATCCTCTACTAAAACATGTTCAAACTGAGCAAAGGCAGAAATAGCAGCCATTTCACTCAAACAAAATGAATCAAAACCCTGTAAAAAATAAATAAATCAGGATAGCTTTGGAGAAGACATTTGGCTGTTCGGTCTATAGTTGAAGCCCTGCTACCTCACTATATTCCATCTGGAGAGCAGGCTTTGCCCTCAGGACATAGACCCGTTTTGAAAACAGTGCAAAGAAAACTCCCTGCCACGTAGGTTCTCAGCTGCTTACATGTATCAGTGCCACACAGACCTCATCATTCCGGGGGTGTAATCTTCTTGCACTGGTACACCAATGACCGGCCATACTCTCACTTTCTTCTCCAGGATCATGGCTATTTACTTAGATGGAACAGTAATAACATGGATAATTTGTATTTCTCTCACAGCTTTGGTGCAGAGTTAGACTTAACAGTGAGCGGTGAAAACTGCAGAGAACAGTGATGTCCCTGACTGGTTCTCTGAGGAGAGAAACTGCCTCCACCAGACAACAAAGAACTGCAGTCTAACAGGGCAAAGGATGAGGGAAAATCTGTTCTGACATGGTAAATCATCAGGCTGAATCTGTGGGCCTGAACTGCACTATCCAAGAACAGAAGTCCTGTTGGACAGCCCTCATCAGTGCCAAGTACAGGACTGACTTGCATTGCAATGCTCAAGAGATAAGCGTATTTAAAAAAAAAAAAACAAAAAACCTTAAGAGCACAGTAACAACAACAGATACCCCTCTCTCCAAAAAAAGATCATTTTAACTGTTGCTTATAAAGCCAGCTAGTTAATTTATGGCATGAGGTCACATTTTTCTACAGCCAAACCATCTCTGCTGACAAAACTGGTATAGAGATCAAGGATAAACAGTGAACTGTTCAATTTGCAGGCAGTCAAATTATATGAACAAATGTGTTCAACCTAGTTGCAAAGAAATTTCAACTTCTTTCAAGTCCTAAGCATTTTGTATCTTTTTAAGTTGGGTATATGACGACAGTAAATGATTTATAACCAAAAAAGTCACTTGAAAATGCAGTACTCACCATTATGTGGCTGTTTTGTGCAACTTTTGTTCTCATTTGTTTCATAACATTACCTTTTGTAACATGTTTGGTTTTTTTTTTTTTGCTGTGTGTTTCCTAGGAATTTAAAAATTCCTGTCTTATGAACAAAACCACTCACTGAAATTTTCCCTACAAGAAAGGGAAAAAAGGTCAGTGCTGCTGCTGAGAGACATGACAAACAACCTTAAATCTGACAAAAGAGAGCTGGATTGATGCTGGTTATTTTTCTGGAGGTCCAGATGTGTCTAGATACTTCTCAAAGAAGTTTTATGGAAGACTAATTTAGAGTAATATACAGCAAAAACAGGCATAAGTAAATCTGCAGACAACACACTTTAGCTTTCTGAAGCTCAAACGGTAAATTATTTTATTTTAGTCTCAAGTACTTTGATATATATTATTTGGTATCTGCTGAAAATATTCCTTTCCTAATGCTAGCAAAACACAATTAATGATAGCATATTTCTGAATTAAGATTGCATGGAGCACATCAGCAACTGATTGTGATTTTGATTACAAATTCCCACAAATGATTAAAAATAGTAAGAGCTCCTTTGCTGTGCTTCACAAGTTTCACAAAGACAAAGAAATTGTACACCACTGGTCATTTACAGCCTGCAGCAGAAGTCTCTTAGTATGGCAGGATGTCAGGTTTCTGCCCTTCCTATTATCATGTGTTTGGGCAATTCAGCTAGTTTCTGATTGGCACAAAAGTCATGCTCTAGAAAAGGCAAAGACAAAGAACTAGAGAAGTTCAACAGACTGTTAAATCGTAAGTCCTGCTGAGGTACAACTTATGGATGAGTTTGTGTTAATGGTTGCTCTTCAAGACAAATTCTGGCCTCTAGAGACACCCTGAGATTTCCAGCCCATGAAATACTATAATTCAATCTATGAAGAACATGCCTCCAGTAGGAGAAAACATTACACATGTGGAACAGTGGAAGTTTGTGAGACCCTAGGGAAAATGCATTACTAACACTGCTGAATTAGTATTGGAGGTTTGGGGTTGGTTTTTTTGTTTGTTTGTTTGGGTTTTGGTGCTTTTTTGAGGTGGGAGGGGGTTGAGGGAGGTGTAGACAAAATTAAAGATTTCTTTTAGATGTCACACTATACAAAAGAAATGGAACCACTAAATATTTTAATTTCTAGATAACACCAAGGAATCTGGGTACAGCAGTTGAAACAGCTTAACAATTTACTTTTTCTTAAAATTTTGCTAATAAATGTCTGTGTCTCATTTCTAAATTATCAGCAATTATTTTTAAATATGACCCTTTAAATACTATGGTATTATTCCTAAAGCTGCAAGAAGCACAGAATCTGAATATGTTAAGACATAACCATGGTAATTTGTGATGAATGTCCACTGATTTTGACAGACCTAGCTCTGATGTGATTAAACGCGACCTTTTATTGTTCTAGTCATCTTATGCAGCAGCCTTCTTTCACTTATAAAGCAAGAGGGTTTAACAGAGTCTTCTTGTCCTCAGTACTGCTTTTGAATTACTTTAATACCAACTGTAAATAAGCAAAGCTCATATGATTGTCCTATTACCTACTTATTAGCTTAGATGCCAAGATGGATTGTACCGCTCATGGGGAGATACAGATTTCAGAGGCCCCGTATCTGATATAAACACGTGGCTCATGTTGACATTAATGAGAAACTTAGATAGCACTTAGACAGCACTTCTCACTTAAACATCTTGTATGTAATAAGAATAAACTAAAGACTTTTTTACTCTTTACTCAAAAAATATGCATTCTCACGCCTGGTCACTGAAGGAATATGTAGGTTATGAGATACATGGTGAGAGAAGTCACTGTTTCTTTTCAATCCGTTCAGTTTTGAAGGTCTGAAAATCACAAGTGTCCTACTGTAGCCAATTTGAGAGACTAGAGGGATACAAAAGAATTGTGTTGATACTGTCTTCAGGGATAAACAGAAAGCTCATTCTCAGCCAGGTGATCTATTAATCTAATGCAGTCCTTTGTTCTGCACTGTAAATGTACAGCCTTTCTCAGCCTCCCTCCTCCAGTCCAGATTTCCCCTTTATGCTCCCCTGAAATCCTGGTCTTTGACTCAGATCTCTCAAAGTCTGTTTGGCTGAGGAATATCCTCACTTCCTGCTGTTCAATACCCTGAGCAGGGCCCTAATTTGCTGCCTGAGTTAACTTCATCCAGGCCATTGGGCTCTGGTAAATCCCATCACGGGGACTTCATGATATTCTCAGTTCTATTTTATTCTGAAAACCCCACTGCCCAAGGTTATCATATTATGGGAGTTTCACTTCTCTGTGAAAACACAAGCCCCAAAAGCTGAAAACATGAGAAATAAATAATAATCCAAATTATGGTTGTTGAAGAGGTTTTAATCTCTTTATTTCTGAGACAGGCTCTTGATTTTGCTAGAAGCATAAATCATGATTGTTAAATACTTAGCTATTCTGTACCACTCTGCTAGGAAAAATATTATTTCAAGAAAATGAATCTTATACTATTTCATCTTAACCCATTATTCCTTGTAGTTCAAAGAAAAATGTCAGTGTTCCTCATGCTATTAATGTCTACCATTTTCTGTTTGGTCGTATCTAATACCCTAAGCGTGGTAGTGTTAAGGCCAACTCATAAATTGAAGCGCAACTCATAAACTCTGCCTATCAAAGGACATGCAATGCTTTGTAGTGCCTAAAAACTGTTAGGGAGGTTTAACTGACAAATATAAGGCTAGCATTCATCCCTATGAAAACACACAGAATGACAAGAATGTTTAAAATTATCTCATAACAAATGCCAAAAGAGAAGGGGTGTATTTTTTCCTTTAACTGAATTTCTTTGGTCTACTCCATAGCCTAGTGTTTGTTACTTTCATAAAAATGCTTAAGAAATTAGAATAGATTTTGAAATGAATATCTAGCCAAGCTTCTCTGGAGTAATACTCAGACATAGTAAACAATTACATTACACAAACCAACCGTCTGAGCAAAAATTATAATTAAAGTGATGCATTAGTGTGCTTCATTGATTTATGAATTTGTTTAATGATTCCTGTTAGAGCAGAAGAAGCCATTATGCATTCACTGATTTTAAGAGACAGTATATAGTTGTGTGACCTTTCACTAAAGAAAAAAGTAATATTCCTGAGCAATTAAAAAAATTTGTAAAAGAAGTGTTGTTACGAAAAACTTTTTATAACAATTAGAAAATAACATCTCAAGCCCATTAATTTTGTTCATGATCAAAGCTGTTCCCATTTTTCAAACTATTATTCAGAAAAGAGTAGAGGAATTTGCCAAGTCCATGTTTGTATGTTGGATCCTGTCTGAAACAAATAAAATAAAAGAATTCAAGGCTAAATTTATCTGCCTTTGATTCAGATTCAATCCAACCAAGTACCCCAGGTTCCTGGCTGAAAGATAGTGGCTCACACTCCCCACTCAATTACTGTTATTCATTGGTGTGCCCAACCAAAATCAGAGCTCTGCTGTGTGAATTGGGGTTAACACAGACACTGAAATACATACACTCAATATCTCTGACCCAAAGCACTTATGATCCAGACAGACAATTGGGGAAAACCTGAGCATACAAATGAAAGCATACAAATAATATCCTCCTGCTGAAATCCAGGGAGATTTTACTCTCTGTTTCAAGCTAATTCTCAATGATACTGAAAATCTCACCCATGAAGACCAAGGAAATGTATTATCTTGCTGTTATGGAGATAGGGAGTTTTAGCAGAAAAAGATGAAATATTATCATCCAGGTCTGTGCAGGAATTTTGTGGCAAAACTGAGTCTTAAAAACAGGATCATAGACTTCTCTGCCAGGTCAACTTCTGTCCCGTTCCCCAGAAGTTTTGTGAAGAGGGTCTTCTTCCAGCCCTAATGTGCATCCATTAGTGCTAGTGAAATCCACACCGGTACTAAAAGTAAATAGTATTGAGTGCCTTAAAACCTTGACACAGCAGGAGGCATCCTGAAAGTAAGGAAGGAGGAGTCTTTTAAATTAGCTGTTGTAAAACAAATGGAAGGGTCCAGGGAGTGCATTTGACATTTATCTGTGTATTTCCTTGCTTTTGTTGTTTTCTGTCATTGTCCTATCATTCCATTCCCCTCGATTTTTGTGTAAACTTCCTTGTTTGTTTGCTTTTCTGATAACTTGTAGAGTAAACTTCTCCTTCACAAGAAAAAAATGCAGCTGGGAGAAAAAAGCAGGGGGGGAGGTTTTCTGGCTGAAATACTTGCAACATAGCATCAGCATAGTTGCTTGTGACTTTGAGCACTGTGAAACATTTGTTTATCTTGTTTTCTTTCCTTGCTTTTCACAGTCCTTTTCAATCTCCCAAGCAGTGGATGGAAAGAGAGAGAATCCCCTACAACACTAAACACATTTTGTTATTTACTGTTAAATCTCTATTTTCACACACAGCAGAGATTGCACATGTCAATATATCTTTTTAATTGTATGTGGAACTTGCCACATCAGGCTGTAAGCCCCTTGAAGTCCCAGAGCCCATTTTGAACTGGGTTGACACTTCAAAGAAAAAAGGAAACAAGTATGGAAAGCGCTTTGAATCACAAAGAGCCAAGTGAAAACACTCCATCAGGCTTCAATCCTCAATTATGCTTTTTCCCTGTGTATTTTGTCTGCCAAAATCCATAAATGACCTTCACAATGGCAACATGATGATCTAGAGACCAACTCTTTATCCCTTGTTATCATTTCATCAGCTCAGCTCATTCAGGCAGTTTGACTTTTTTGTAGGAATACAGTGGTGGACGAGAAACTCTGAATTTGCAGAGGAACAGACCCTCAGCACTAAGCTTGACCTTATCCTAGTGAGACTTTTTGTCATCTGCTGAGTCAGTCACTCACATTCAGTAGGTGAGAAAGTGAAGGGTTTACAGATAAAAGCATGGGATGGTCCTACTGTAACTGTTTGGAATCTTCATTTTATGTTGTCTTAAGCACTATTTTTACTCTAACAGAGGCCATAGCTTCACAAGTCTTGAAAGAAAATAAGAAGGTAAGAAAAGGACGTTTTGATTTACATTATCTCAGGCCTAGATACATGGTGACCATTTCAACACTTTACAATTCTACTAATAAAAAAAGTCAAATAAAAAAGTCCTGTGATACCATAAACCGCTTAAGTATTTCAAAGATATGTAACAGAGAAAGGAAAAAAAAAGTGCAACAATAGGAGGAGGAACTGGGAGAAGAAAAAGGTGAGAAGAGTCTTTTTGCTCTGTCAGCATCCAGCCTTCCCTGCAGAACTACAGTGGCTGGGGAAAGCCAACACTCTCCCCCTTGCCCCATAGAATTACCTGCAGAGACAAAAGAGCCAGCTGCCTCCCCAGCCCTTTGGTCACCAACTCAGTGAGAAAACCAAGAGTTAAAGCAGCAGAAGAGGTTGTTTTGTTCTCGCCTCGGAAACAGTACAGGAGCTAACACCCACTGCACTCCTTAAAGACTACTTAAGTACAGAAACACTATTTTGAATTTGTCTCTCTTTCTACTACACACATTTAAAGCCAAGATGGATATTATTTCAGGATTCAAAATATTTGGATGTAAACTATTGCTGTAGCCCTATGAGTTATCACATAGCTCATTGTCTGTCTTTGGAACATACTAACGTAATGTGGATTTTACCTGACTCCCGCACATGCTTATCTTTTCCCCGTAGGGAGGCTCACTGACGTTAGGAGAGTTTTTTTTACTATGTATTTACTGTGTATCACATTAAGTACTTTCATAATTCCTGGATGGATCATGGAGCAAGCGGCACGAGCTTTTATGTTTATCACCATTACTGGCAGTAACTGGCAAACCCTTAGCAGTGCTGGTAGAGACCAAAGTCAGGGGGCCTGTCTTATTTAGCAGTGAAAAATTTGATTGAAATTCCACTTTAAAGAGCAGTTTGCAAGCAGAGTTTTGAGTGAAAGCAAAGTATCAGTGTGAGTCTGAAACTTATTCAAGCTGTCAATCTCGATGTCTTGTGTCTGTTAGCATGCCCAGCTTTGGTGTTATTGTTTGTTTGCATGTTAACCAAAATGTAGGTTTACATTTTTCTAGCACACACAAACTTCTGCTGACTGACTTCCATGAATCAGATGTAATCGAGTGGTAAGTGGCAGTTAACTTCAATCGAGCAAAGCTTTAAGCACAGGCTGGTGGAGGTGGCTCTCCACATGCCTCCCCTCAGATAGCAGATGTTCCTGTAGCAGATGTTTCTGTGTCTCCCAGTTACTAAAACGCAGGTTATGCTGTTGCCACGTATCTCCCCTTGAAGCAAAGTTCAGAAACTCAGGCTTATGCAGACACACCTGTCTGCTCCAGGAGTCAGCCTGCATGGACCCTGTAACAAACCTGCCCAAAGTCAGTAGAAATGTTACGACCCATTTCAAAGAGTTAACGCCCATACTTTCACCCTCCAAATTGTTTGTCAAGACATTAGCACACATCTTCCCTATCAATAAGCTACTTAAATGCAGAAAAATGCATCTAGGTAGAGTTGCCAAAGCAGTAAAAACGACTTAATGTTTGACATTTTACTAGCCGGCAGCCTTATGTAATGAGGAGCAACATAACCTGCTCCCGAGACAGAGGCATCTCCTAAATGTCTGGGCCAGTAAATGAAAACAAAGTTTAGTGTACATGATGTAAAATATGAAGTCTAGGAGCAGTGAACCAAAACGGAAAAAAAAAAAAAAAACCAAACAACATTCAAACCTGTTAAATGACAAAAAATGTGAAGCGTATTGAAGCTGGAAAGAGATTTGGGAGATTACTGCAGAAGAAATGTTGATGTGTTTCTCTATGTGGCTGCATTAGAAGAGGCAAATATGAAGGATAAACCAACCTTAGAGACAATAAAGCAAAACAACACAGAGAACCTGAGCTGTATTAACCACAATCCAGTTTAGTATAAATTTGTCAGGAAGAGCAAGAGGCTTTAAGGTAAGATTATGACTTTAGGGGAGAGGCATATTATAAACAGCATCTGCCAGATGCAGCCACAGAAAGCATTTTACAAGAGATTCCACTGAAAAATGCCTCTTCCTTTCCGAGCCTCGGTGCCATAAGAGGCGTGGGGAGTGGGCATCAATCAGGTGTGCCGAGGAGGAGCTGTGGTACAGCTGCCTTGGAGCTGCAGGCTGTGTGCCACAAAGGCACGGCAAAAAGAAGTGGTCTCCCCTGTGCTTGGGCCTGGTGCTTCGCTGTTTCCATGGCGATGAGTGAGTTTGTGCCGTGTTCTGTTTTTCTGTTACTTTGGGTGTAAAGTCCGAGCCCCAGGCCGGGAAAGCGTTTAAGTGACTCGAGGCTGCAAAATGACTGGTTTGCGCCCGAGGGGAAAGCAGCGTGCCTTGGGAGGGAAGGAGGGTGAGTTTCACTGCTTGGGTGTGGTTTAGGAACAAACTTGATGTTTTTCATGTGCAAAACCGTCTCCTGAAAGGTATTGGAGGAGGTACTGAAGATGCCTCTGCAACAGGCTTTGTCTGCTTAATTCTTGTCCTGTGACAGACTGATTTGCGTATAGGACAGCACTTTTTTTCCCCACTGATTATTTTCCTGACTGAAATTTAAATTTAGGGACTTGCTTTCATTAGATTTGGTTTCCCTTCTTCTGTCATTCACTTCGCTAAAATCTGTTGCGTTCCTCCCTTTCCTCGTGTCTCAGTTTTCCCTTTTTCCAGAGGGTCTGCCCGAGGCTGCCATTCCCCTCTGAGAGGCCGAGTCTCACAGCTGAAGGTGTGTTTCGTGATGGGGCTCACTCTTCCCTTGTAAGGGAAAAAAGCCCAAAGAAAAGAATAATTTTTGGAAAGCTGAGGAAAAAAAAAAAAAGAGGAGGCAGATGGGCATAAAAAGTATTTGTGAAGTTTAACCCTCATTGTTTAAGATGGAAATGTAGTAGTGGTAACGTAAAAAAGAGAAGATAATAATTAGCACACATGTTCCCTATCAGTTACAACTGCCCTTCAAGGCGCTCAAGACTTCCGTTATTAAGGAGGGGAGGAGATCCCAACAGCTCTTAGGACATTTAGGACAGCGGCGTTTAGGACATTTCTGTTAACCAGTTTCTCTTCTGTAGTACTGCAGTATATCATCTGATTGTGCAGACCTCCCAGGAATAAGTGGAATTCTTGCATCACTAATTTCACCTGACCACAGTATTCTCTTTATGGCATGTATTAACACTCTAAACAAATAATAAGAGTAAAGTTTTTACCAGAGCATTTGTATGGTTGTGATGGATTTTGAGTAGCTTTGGAAATATTGAAACCTTTTGGGGAACTAATTTTACTTTTTAGTGGGGTAATAAAAAGTGGCAGAACACTACTAGCTTCATAAAGTTTACATGGAGAAGTTGCATATGAATGCAACCAATGTGAAAAACAGTGGCAGAATTTTCAGATGTTGAAATACATTGCAATATGTAGCCTTTTAGTGGTGTAAATAATCCCCCAATTTAACTGGCTTTCCTGTGGTCCTACACTGTCTGAAGATGAGTGACTGCAGCTTATGTTTCTCTAAAGAAACAGAATTAAGATGGAACAAATAATCTGGAGTGAATTTTGTGCTGAAGAAAGAAAGGAGACCAAACTATGCAGACACAATCCAAATGTTTGGGGTGTGTTATGGCCCAAGGTGTGACACGGTTATCTGCTAGGTCTCTGTGTATTTAGCATCTCTGGCTGGTGCACTGTATTCTTTTCAGAGCATCTAAACAATTTCAAACACTAGGCACACAGAGAATTGAGGTCAGCAAGTCTGAACTATACCATTATAAAAAATTCAAAAAATAAGCCAAACCCAGACCAAAACCTGAAAAGAAGCAGTGTTCCCAGGGGAATAAGCCAAGATGGGATGATATTCTTGGGTAGCTTGATAGTGACCATGAAGTCTTATTTCAGCAAATTCTTGTTTGTTTCCTTGTTTGTTTGCTCATTTCCTTGTTTCTTCTTGTTTTGACCGAATAGGGAACTTCAGTTCCCTTTGTGACTCACGCTTAGCCATGATATGTGACTCTGGCAAGAATATTGAGCCAGAAGTTCACAGAGCACCTGGATTCTGCCTGGTTTGTGCTGTTTCAGGGTGATTAAAAATTCTTTCAGACAGTTTATATGGCTGAGTAAATTAATATTTATAAAGCCTGCAGGATAGCTTATGTTCAACACCTCTAGGGTATTTTTATTCAGGAAAGGCCTCAGTTTTACAAAACAAGGTACAGATAGAGTAAGGCACCTTCAAGAGTGCCTCAAGAAGGGGTGTTCAAATCTATACTGCCTTGGAACTCCTGAAAAAAAAAAAATGCTGGTTTTCTCTGGAGACACTGGCAGCTGGAATGCCAAAGTAGTTAATTCCTCTGCTGAGGATGTGGAGTTTATGAGCTGTGGGGGAGTAAAGGTGAGTAATGCCTTATGTATAAGGACCAACGATAAAACATTTTTGTGATGACTTTTGTTCTCTTCATTTCACTAGCTCCTGGCTTATCTACAGGTGTGGTACATGGACAGAACATGATTTTGACACAAAATCCCCTTAGGAAACCTCAGTTTTAAAGCTTTCTGATTTCCCACAGCTTTACACTTGTTAGATGAACATACATTTAAAAGCCACGAAGACTCTCTGCTTGGGTGCAGTAAACGGTAATAAATTTGCCCTGTTATTATGTAAGATCACTGGATACCAATATAATTATCTCTTCTGAAGAAATACTGTGGTTTACATATGTGTGTGTGTATATGTATGCATGTATGTATGTATTTGGTGGGATTAGAGGTAGATGGCTTGACCTACTGAAAGCTTTGTGTCTCTGCTCATACTAGAATGCTAAGGAAATGCACACTAGTTGCAGTCCTGGGCTGTGATTAAAGACAGCTACTTCTCCTCCCTGTCCCCACAGCACAGGCAAGTCTACTCCTGGAGATGTGGTCTGTGGTCTCTCCTTGTCTGTATTGCTGTGTTTCTTCTCATTTAGTGTAACAAAATGTTGTATTTTCTTTCCAAGTTTGTGGCTAAATATTTTGCTGTTGTTTCAAACTGTATTACTGTATTTTTAAAAGCTTTATCTTTTTTTTTTATTTTTTAATCCTCTTCAGACATTGTAAAATCTGAATAGATCCACGTGTTCTCATCAATTTCTGGTTAACATTAAGTGATGCTTGAGCTGATGCACTTNNNCGTGTGCTCTTTTTATATTTATTTATTTTTTTTTTTTTTTTTTTTTTTTTTTTTTTTGGTTTGGCAGTGAGTCAAGAATGCAATAGTCAATAGTGTTCGGCACAAAGATTTTCCTGCTACTAGCATTGTTGGGTTAATAGTTGTGTGTAAAGAAAAAAATGCATTGCATGTAATTTTCATAAAATACCAAATGAAAGAACTATGCCTTGCGTCATCAAGGAAAAATGAGTAAATAACACCAAAATGTCAATGAAAAGCCTCTCAGACTGTTAGCCCAGCAATACATCTTGTAGAAACACACAGTGCATGTTTATAAATGTAGCCAGAGGTTCCCAATACCTTGCAAGCTTGATGATTACAGAAGAAGGTAGCAATGATCAGGTAATAACTACCATGACAAAATCGGGCCAGATTTGGCCCAGCCTGCAGAAGTACTGCAGTTAGTTTAGGCTCTAATAATTTAAAAATAGGAATAATCTCTGCTGTTATTTGCCCCTACACAAATACCCTTGTATTGGAACTGTCTCAGCTCCTCAATCTCACAGTCTCTTTCCAATCAACATCACGTAGTTTGGGATGTGATGGAGGACTGCAGTATTGGAGAAAACTTCTGAGAGAGTGTGTAACAAGTCTCACTCTTGGTTTTCACCAGGTAAAGAGTAAAGTTGGTAGACCACCTGTCTTTGAGTTCTCTTGTCAGCAGTTTGCTGGGGAGCCTCTGGTTGCCCGAAGCATGTTCCCCTCTGAGAACTGATGAGAGGCTTGGCAGTGCTGTGCAGCTGACTCCTTCTGTTCCAGGAGCCAAATGCACACACACAGTGAAAACAAAATCACTTCAAGAGTCATGTGAATGTACTTGGAGCATTAAATGTGAATGTTGAAGCCCTGAAATTATGGAAACACCTATGTTCAAAAGTCTTGTAGAGTTCAGTGTTTGCAGCTATGTAGAAATTCTATACCCTACGTTATTCCCATTTTACAGCATTTTTACTGTTTAAGATGTTTTCTGTTTCTATGTGATATGCTCCAAGATGGCAGAGGTACAAGACTTTTTATAAGACTTGCAATATGATTCTCTCATAAGTGTGACAGTATTACTCTAAATAGGAATTAAAATATAAGACCAGTATTTAATTATTTTTAATAATAAATTTTTCTTTAATTAAAAAAAAATCCTTCACAATCAGTGGTCTGCTGGACTTAGATAGTTGGACTGTAAACCTAGAGCTTTAAGGGAGTCATTTCAACACTCAGCAAAACCTTTGCCAGGCTGGATCTGTTTCAGTGGAGGTTTCCTGTTGCTCGTGTACAAGAGAAAAGGATCAATCTGCAGTGTAAGCATCCTCTAATCTGAAGAAATGGCTTTATTGCAGCAGCAGTTATTGCAATAACAGCTGGTACTGTCAACACTTCTGTATGGGAAGAGCTGTAGTGCTAGAGATTTGGTTCTCACCTATATTAGGAAGTAGCTTATGAGCCTCTCACACTTTTTTTCTCCCCTACCTCCATGAGAATTAATACAGATTTGTTTTAAAAAATAAATGTTGTACATACAGAAGGATCAAAAGGAGAAACCAAGAGTAAATTTAATTTATCTCTTTACCGTAGCTGTGTATTTTGAGACCAAGAATAATTGCACTACCTACTTCTGGGAATGTAAGAAACCACATTGTGGAATAATTATTTAAAAGTTTGCAGCTAACATTGGTGCTTTGCAGAATAAGATACTGAACTAAGGATTTACAAAAGCAAAAGGTATCTCAGTTAAGATGCCAGGTGTTCCAAAGCAACAACAGTATTTATTTCACTATCTATTTTCAGACAGTAATTTACTACCGGATAGATTGCTTGCCACTGGATTGTTTTTTATTTTAAAAAGCAATAAAAGAGATTATGGCAATCTTTAAAAGAAAGCATTAATGCATTCAACTAAATCTTTTTACAGTGCTTATACACCTTATATAAAGGTCACAGATGGAGGGAAAGCAAAATATGCCACCTCCCATGTCAAATGCAGCAATTCTTGAGAGTAGCAATTTGTTCTATTACTTGATTCTTGTATCCATTTGGGACTGAACAATTTTTTTTCTGCAAAGCATTCAATTGTGTCTTCTGTTTGGTAGAGTATATCCATCACTGTACTGAAACTACCGTTCTAAGCCTGAAAGTAGTTCTCCTCCATGGAGGGGCTTATTCTAAACTGCCAGTTCATGCAAAAAGCCATGGGCCTGGGTTGTTGTTTTTTGTTTGTTTGTTTGTTTGTTTTGGATATGAAGTAGGGAAGAAGACTGTCAGGAAAGAAGGGATGTATATATGAATGTTTGTTTTTTCTGCAAGAGAAGGGCATAGGCAGGCTAAATTGATTTTTATTTCCAATAAAGGGTGGAAACTAGAGTGAGAAGAGAACTGTCAAAGAAAGTGCATGGAAGAAAAATACATTAAATAAAGCATCACTTAAATGTGTATAATTCAGGTGCAGAGGATATATCTTGGAGGAAGGATTGGACCAGGCTTCACACTGGGTTTATGTATTTTAAATTTTTCCAACCCCATTGTTACTGTGACCATTGCTGTTACAATACCAGCGACTAGAAGGTTTTTCAGACTTCCTGGCTGGTTTCCTCAAAATGGGTGTGTCATTGGTTATGCAACATCTTCTGCACGCCAAATGTTACCAAGAAGTTATTCTCAATATTATCTGTACTTTAACCTGCTTAAAAAAGAAATGCCTAACTTCCTTTATTCTTTATGAAATGAAGTGGTTCAGGCACCACTTGTGCAATTCCTGCCAGAAACAACAAAGACTCTAACTTAATAATATTTCCGTATATTTAGCTGCTCTCTAGAATATATGACTTTAAGTGAAGTTCTGGGGGATTTTTTTGGGCAGCTGGTGTAAGAGAAATTGTTCTTTGGCACATTAGCAGAAGTTATGGGAAATGCTGTTTGTTAAAGCTTAAACCATTAGATTAGTCTTTTCCATTGCCATGCTGTTTAAAAAAGAAAAAAAATCATGTTTAAGGAAACATACCTCAATCTTGTAGAGTAGTATTTTTATCTGTATTATCTGTGACACAGATCTTCATAGCATAACTGTTCATTAAAGTGTTCTTGCACACTAAGTAGACTGAAGTCACTGCTATCAATTTCCTGCAAAAATTGAATGTTTCTGTAACTTTTGATAGTGACCTCTTTGTTCAAGTCTTGTTAGATAGTGCAGGATTTTATTTTCCTTTAAGAAAGAAAAATACTTTCTTTGAGAAAGTTGATCTATACTTTGCATGTAAATCTGTTTAAAATTGATCACTTCAGCAATGTTGTAACACAAGTCTTTCAAAAGTCTTTTTTAAATGACACTAGCTATTTTACAGATGCCTTTGATGGTATTAAAATCATATTATGATTTTATTAACTATGATTTTTCTCCCTTGGTCTATCTTAAAACTGTTTTCTTTTTTATGTTTTTAAAAGCAAAGTCACTCCTTTAATATTAAATCAAAAATTGCCATGTTCTGTTACTCATGCTACAGAATTAATTCTGGCACTAAGGAGGTAAGCAATAAAATAGAAATACAAGGGTTAGGGGGAAACCCAAGCACAAGCCACCTTAAAGCTGAAATGAAGATGTTAAGAAGGACTGGAATTGAAAATTATCATGCAATTTCTCATATGAGTCCATCTACTAAAGACACTATTACATGAAAACATCTTCTACAGCTTACTTATTTTATAAATCAAGTGTTTGTCTAGTAGTGTCTATGACATTTACAGAATGAATCAGCATGGCTTCTTATAACATGCAGAGGTTTTTCAGTGTCTAAATAGTCTTAAATTATTGTAAATGAGATTAAGACCTTCAAAGACTGTTCCATTTAAATAGCTAAAACCAGATTTTAACTAAACCAAGCCAGAAATTTTCCTTAAAACCATTCCTGAGGGTGGAAACAGTCCTGGGTTTCAGTGAAGTGCTTCACTTTATGTAATTTTATTGTTTTTTTCATCATACATTCCAATGACAGAAACCATTGACCATTTCTCAGCTCTTCAGGCTTTCCTCAGGTCTCCAGGCCACATCCTGCTGCCCTTGCATTTTGGCAGTGCCTTTGGGAGGAGCCCCCAGTGCTGCCACCCTGCAGCAGCACCAGCCTGGAATGGGTGTGAGGCTTGGGGAGCATCACCTGCAGCAAGAGCTCTCTGCTGGTAACGGGTGGGGCTGTGCATCCAGTACCTACAGCTGTAGAAGAGATTTCTTTATTGAGAACAGAACTTTGCCACCTGTTTCACCAAGGATCAGAAATGGCAATGACATCAAAATATTAATAAGGTTTTCTTGTCAGTTGTTATATCATTGCAGTAAAACGATGCTTCTTATCGTGATTTATAGGTGCTTCAGTGTTTGCAGTAGAAGTGCAAGTGTTACCATTTATTGACTTCATAAAGAGGTACCATAAAAGATTACGGTCAACTTTCTCAAAGGCTTTGCTGATTTTTAGAGGAGCAATAGATGGTACATGGTGTGCCTTCTTTGGATTTTCACATGTACAACCTGTTCAGAAATCTGCGCTTAGAGAGACAGGGCTTTGGTTAGCTCTTGATATTCTTGTAGAAGGGGTTTAGATGAGCTCTGTCCTATAGACAAAGTGATGTCATGTAGTTATCCTCTTGGTTGATTCAGATGAGTAAAAGCTGCAATCAGAGTAGTTAATTTTCTTTATACAAGAGCAGTTAAGGCAAGATTTAATTTCAGATGTAAATTAGAAACTTGGATCTCTGCATAGTAGTATAAGCAGATACAACTTTTGGAAATAACTTTCCATAGTGCCTTTAATTATTGGAAAAATAATACTTGTACAGTTGAACTGAAGGTACAAATCAAAAGATACTTTTTCTCAGCAATTCAGTCAAGGATTATTTTTCCAGGCTTTTTAAAAAGCCATTTATGACACATAAGTATCAGAATATTTTAGTTTCTTTTTAACTGTCAGGTTTTTTACAAATAAAATCACTTAGCAGCATCTTTCTAACTCTGGAAAAAGTATATTTCTATCAAATATTTCCTAATACAACATAATATTATATTTGGTGCAGTTATTAGTATGAAAAGGGATAGCTTCGAGTAGTAATTAATGTGATGTTCTTTTGCTTTTGTAAATAACTGCTGGCTCTAAGAATCTGTGCATGGATACTGGAAAAATGTATGCAATAGTTTAATACTGTTTCATTTCTAAATAGTTAGCATATGAGTTTCAGGACAGCATTATGTAGTTGGATTATTACAGCAAAATGTTGGGTTTTTTTTAATAGAGGAAAATCCCAGGTCTTACTGGAAAGTCAGCTCAAAGGCACAGCAACACATAATGAATATTTCAACACTTGAATAAAAGCAGTATCTCTCAATATCTGGATAAAGTAAACGGTCCTTATTCGGCAGATATCAGTATAATTACTATTAGATTGTAGATCTTTATGTTTCTGCCTAGTTGCTTGATTGATGATGATAAAATGTAAGCCATGTAGCCCTGATCAGTTTATCAGCGCATTATTTACATGCTGACTTCAGTCATTATCTCTAGATTGGTATTGTCTGGTTTCTCTTAGGGTTGGGAACTGAGGATTCACAGTATATGGAAAGCAGACACAGCTAACACAGAAGTTTGATAATTCTAGAGAACTGGAGTTCATGCATTTGGCTTTGGGTTTTCTTTTCAGATGCTGACAATGATTTGGCATAAATTTAATTGAGTTTTCACATGCCATTCAATAATACTTCTTTTCCCCTAGGAAAAAAGTCTCATCTATTTTCACCAACTTCCACTCACAAGTGCCAGAAGACCAGCTGAATGCTAACCAAGCATCTAGCCTGGCAGATAAACCCTCAAGGAGGCAAGAAAGAATTATCTGTATTAGAGTGGCATTTCAGAACTAATCCCACATTCCAAAAAGGGGCATATTTGGGTTTAGCAGTCTGCATTAAATAAGCAGGAGGTAAATTTGCAACAGAAGACTTATTCTGTCCTCCCTAGAGGAATCTGTTATTTGAGATGCTTTGCCCAGCAATGTGATGTGAGGCTGTGGTTGAGTTGAAGTACTTCTAAGTCCAGTGGGAAACAGATAGCATCATCTTGTTTGATTTCTTTTTATTAGTTCTGCCTTTGAGTTTGTAATACAAAGAAGGATGAAATGTAGGTCTTCTGAAGCTGCAGGATTTGGGAATTTAGATGTAGAGGAATATTTCTGTGTTGGCTTTTTTTTTTTCTTTTTTAATTGAGGGAGGGGATTGAGTAGGAAGGGGTTGACACAGAGAAAGAGGAGAGTAGCATACCTGGTGAAGAAGCTGATTTAACTGAAATTCAGTACATTAATTATAACTAGGAAGAATTGACTAATTTTTTCTTTCAAACGTGGTTCTTTGAACTGTGACTCCCATGCTTTCCATTAGATTATATGAAGAGCTCCTCACCTCATGGTCAGTATTACCTGAACTGTAAGACTTCCAAGATAACATATTGCTCTCTGACACATTTTCTGTCTTTGTGACAAGATCTCAAATGGGTACAAATTTAAATTTGTTTAAATTCTAACTTAGTTCCAAGTGGTATTTTCTTGGTAAAAATAAGGCTATGCCATAGCACAGCTAGTACTGGCTCAATTTATTTCTGGATTGTACTACAGCCAACAGCCTGGGAACCACAAACATTCAGCCCTACCATAATCCATTTTATATTTGAGATTCTAATACCCTATTCATCTGTATTATTCCACAGTCCTTAGGTAACCTACCATAAAAAGCCTGTATTATGTATAATGGAACCATAGCATCAATCTTCAAACAGCAATCTATTTTCATCCTAATGCTAATATTTTGTGTTGATATTATACTTTGCTATAAAATTCTTTTCCTCCTTACAAATTCATGGCAACAAATTAATGAATTACTGATTTTTTTTGCTTGGTTTGAGAAATCAGTTATTCACCAGGCAAGGTGGCACATGTAAAAGGAAAATCCTGGGTGTTAATGCAGGGCAGAGCAAAATTAATCCAAGACTTAACCCAGTACTCACCTGTTAATTTCAGATATATAGGAAGAATCTAGTTTCCTTTTAAAAAGTCTTTCTTGTTTTCATATGCTCTTACTACCTCCCACTGCAACAATTTACCAAAGAAAGAAATGTTAAAGCATTGTCAAAAGGGCTACTCTTACATGTCTCCTGTCCCAGAGCAAGCTGGAGAGTCAGAGAATTATGTGGGAGTAAATTTAATCTCAGACATTTCCTGAGTAATTTTGCAAACATAAGAAGGGTGGCTGGTTCAGATTAAAGCCAGGATAAGAAGTTAAATTTAGGCTGCACTTTGATATGAAATCTTTGGAGTCAATAGCAGTGTAAACAGTTTTTAGCTATTCTTTGCTCTCTGTTTACGTCCTTGCAGCTTTTTTCTCAGCTGTACCAGTATCAGCATGAGAAAATTTAACCTGGGAACTGAGCTAGATTTTCTGACACAGTATTTTTGCAAGAAAGAGCCAGGAAAGAAGAAGGTTACTAAAAGGCTGACAGAAAATTTAAACCATTTTTGCCGCTGAGCATTTCATATTGTCTAATCATGGCCCTAGAAGTAGCTTTGTTTGCCTGTAAGCAGCCAATTGCCTATGGTCTTAATGTTCATGGAGTAAGTTTCCAAAGGACAGTAAGAAAAATATCTCCCCCTTTTAATAAATTCTGATTATACAGAGTGATAGTCTTCTCCTGCAAGAAAGTGGGAGTTTGGTCTTCCACTGGCTGATCTGGGCTTGATCCCATAAATCATGTGGTCTGGAAAATAAATGGGTTGGACTCGTGTGGTTGCAGAATGTGATAAATAAAAGTCCCATTCTGCTAGCTAAATCCAATTCCAGTCTAGGCAAATGTAGTGAGATCCTTAGAAATAGGCTGGGTGGAGGGAGTGTTGAATAGAAATAAACTAAATAAACCTTCCCGTATGGCTCATTGAGAACACCGGGATCTTCTGTTTGAATGCCTGAGTCCTCATCTGGTTTCGCTCAGTAGAATGTGGATTTATACAAGGTACTGCTTATTTCCGACCATTTTTTAGAAACTCTCATAGCACAAGAAGTTCATAGGGAGCAACAGTAATAGTTTTAAATGTGCCCTGATTAATAGAGACCACCCTATGTCTTGTGTGTTTGACATTTGAAAATATCTGTTAGTTAGTCCTGATTAGACAAAACTCAGCAAGAACCTACAACTGTTAATAGTTACTTTTAAAACTTGCTTCTTAATAGGTCCAACTGAGCATCAAGCAAAGTTGGGTGGGTGCTATATTTTTGTGTCCAGTAATATTTTAATCACTTAATAAAATGCAAAGTCAATATGATTACATTAGTGATATGATTAAAATATGTGGAAACTCGGTTTTCTGGAAAACTGTCCTGACTGGAGGCTGCCTGCTGTTTCAGATGACTATCACTTCCCCTGTGAAAGGGCAGGGGGAAATGGTTCAAGCAGGTAACAGCTTCTTAATTTGCTTTCTTAGTCTCACATCACCCACATATGGAAGAAGCAAAATCAGGTTAACACCCAAATTTAAACATAGTAGACATGTATTCTCATGATGTCAGTAATAAAAGTATGTGTAAAGCAGCATGTGTATTCTGGAAAGGAAGCTAACCATTGAAGCCAAGAAACATAGTCTGGCACAAATCTTTTTACAAGTCCAGAAAGACTCGATGATCTACAGATAGGTGTAGCTTTAACAGCAGGAAGAAAAAGGAAAAGGCAGCTGTCTGCTGTGTATAGTAGACAGTGCCAGAGAGCTGGGAGTAGCTTAAATGGGTAGTAGTGCAATTCCACAAAACTATTGCTTTGTTTCACTCTGAGTTTGGAATGAACACAGTCCAGCACTAAAAGGTTTCAGTATGCAGTGAGGATCTGGCACAAACTATGAACACAAAAATAGAGAGAGAGATTCCTCAAATTATCAGGAGTTAAGATCATATTTGGACAAATGTTAGCCTGTCTTAATTCCTAAGATTTTTATCTGAAATATTAAATTCTCCTTATGGGTAAATATTCAAGACAGTTTATGGGAAGAATGCAGTTACAGTTTCTAAATACCTGCTGGAGTAAGATATAAGAATCAATTGTTAGTCACTCAGGTAATAAAATGTACAAATAAAATCAGTTGTAATAACTACATATTCAAAGTAGACATGTTCTGCAGGTAGATCCTTGCTTCTGTGCACACTGCACAGTATATAAGCAATCAGGAAAATCTTTGTGGTTTAATTTAAAGGACTCTTAATTTTTTCCCTCTGGTTTATTTATGGATGATATTTCATGTTCCTGGCATAAACACATCATACCAGAGAAGAAAAAACAAGCCTATTTATTGTCAAATGAGCACAGAGGCCCCCTTCAACAAGATTTTTTACAGTAGACCTTAGCAGTGCATTGGCTTTGGAGAGAGGGATGAGTTGGGCTTCTTATAAGGATTATTTCCTTGATATTTTCAATCTCAGCTATTATTAGGCTTATATTTTTGCTTAATAAGAGGAGTGCAGATATTTACAGAAATGTATGTGTTGCCAACAGTAAACAGAGCAAGGCTGAGGGAACAGATTCACACCATTGGCACAGGATCTGCCCTCATATGCAGAATGATCCAAAAGATCTGTATGGTACAGTGCACTAGTTCTGGTAGTCCTGCACAGCTCTGAAGCTTTCCTGTCATGTATTTGGGCACCAGCTGTAAAAATCTTAACTAGACATATTCTCAGCCCTTCCCAGTGCAGTTACTCCTAGGGCCAGAGTCACATACACTCAAACTAGATGGATGGATGCTTAGGGCAAAAGGCTTCCTAGAGGAAGAATTAGCTAAGGTCTTTCTTCTATTTGTCTGTCCCAAAGTTCTTGAAATCCAGACTTTTCACTGAAAAAAAAGTGGTCTAGAGGAGTGGAACGGGGTTGGGGTGGGGTGAGAAAATTGGTACTTTGTCCATTACCCGTATCAGGTCTGGACTGGCCGGCACTGATTCTATCCCATCATCCTAGGGATGGAAATTCTTCATTTTTTTTTCTTTTATTACTCCTTTCCCATACTGGGAAGCTTTGAGTTAGATTCTTGTCTGCTTTTTAAAGCTGTTAGGGGAATATTCCTTCTGTACGCTTAGCTGTCCAGTAAAGCAGCAGTTTAATAATTTTACTCTCACCTTTATGTTGCCAATCCACTGACATTTGTAACAATTAAGAAAGTTTCAAAACCTAAACAAAAATTAGAGTAAGAATGAGCAAAGAAATTACTCTCTAATCTATCCAAAGCTATATTATAGCTGCTTAGTGTCTGAGCTCGGCAGTGGGGAAGGGGAAGCATGATAAATGACTGAGGAAGGACGTGCTTCAATAGAGCTCTGCTTTGGTCTTCAAATTAAGCCAAAATGAATTGGGCAGAAACATACTTTGAAACAACGTCCTCTTGCCCCCTCCTTTTCCCCTGAGTACATTAATGATTACAAGATGTGGGATGCATATCTGAGCAGCAACAAGAGCCTGCCTCCCAAAGTGGAGAGGAATATGGGAACGCACCCAGAGGAAACATAAGTTAGCCACCAGGCTCTTAACATTAAAAAGTACTATCAGCAACAAGGGATTGGAATACCACACATGTATCAAAACCAGGCTTTGATTCTGTATTTTTATTGGGATGTTAAAGGTATAAAGTGGCTATTTTCAAATAAACAGACAATTGTCTTTGTTTCTTTTTTTTCTGAAGACTTGTATTTAAAGGTCAGAACTTTCTTCCATTTCTAACAGGAACATAATACCGCTTTATATTCCCTGGATATGACATGGCTTTCTAAGAATTAATCATATTTATAGTCAAGGAAACTGAGGCACAGAGAGGTGCCTGACAAAAAAAGGCCAGAGTAAAACTATGTTCCTTGAAATCATATGTCCTGTTCTTTGATTAATTCTGTGTATCTGGTGAGCAACATTTTGTCAACTCTTCAGTGACTTTTTATTGTTCTTAGAAGTAAAGCAAATTTAAGAGAGGCAGAAAGAGAATACTGTCTCATGAAGCAACATAAATCTGTCTTCCTGTGCCTCATTATTTTCTTCTTTGAGAAATCTGGGAGAAAAAGGCCATGTATTTTCTATCCTTTGCACTGTTTGCTCTGAATGTATTTATTCTGGATGGATTGGGAGGGTATATTCTCAACAAATGTCATTTTTCAAATTTATTGTTTTTCTCTGTAGATGAAAGAATTCACATTTTTGGAGATTTTTATGATGTTATTTGGCTAAATTTAATTTTTCATGTTATTAATATTCTCATACCTGAATTTAAGCAGTTCAAATTGTACCTTACGTGTGGACTCTTCCTTACAAGAAGATAGTCTCTTAGATGATTTGGCTATTTTATTTCTTCCTGTTTTTATAAAAATTCTCTCCTTCTCACAAAGCCATGAATGGTGTTCTCAGAGTAAAGGTTTGGAGTGGGACTAAAGATGCATTTTCCCTTTTCTCAGCCTAGGATTAATGGTATGATGGGTCTTTGCAATGTTTTCTTGGGCCACAGAGCTGTGGTAAAGTTCCTTTCAAGATCCTCAAGAGCTGCTGTAAATTTAAGAGTGTTGCCTTAGTTCTGCAGTAGGAAAATACAAACAGCTTGTTGTAAGATGTCTCAAATCTCCTTCCCTTCTTTCTCCCGGGGTGCCTCTCCTAAAAGGTGCAACTCAAATACTGCCCAAAGCCTTTTGCCTGTAGTTAATAACAATAAGGAATAACACACTGGAATTCGTGTCTTCAGTTTCTGGTTAGACTAAATACTAAACCATTTTACTAATAATTATATACTAATGCCCAAGTTATCAACAAGGTAATTTATTGAGAGTTTAGTAGCACTGGAGTGTGTTTGGATTCAGATTTTCTCTGTGGTCAGTAAATGTATATTGCTACATGTACAGCCAGACTTCAGCTTTGTGTGATTTATTCCATGGCTATTTTAACAGCAATAAAAAATTGGATACCAGTTTTTTTTACTTAAAAAAAAAAAAAAAAGTCCAGGATTAGGACAGACACCTTTTGTCATCACTGTCTTCAGAATTACTCTGGGCTGAATTAATGTACAATCTATCATATTATCCAAGGGTATTCTATAAATAACTTCAAGTCAGTGCTAGCTTTGGTGAAGATATAAAGGCAGAATATCAAAGTCAGCATTAACTTTCAATAATTTGTTCCAGAGTTAGCTAATGCAGGTCAAAGTATTCATCTATGTGATATGTCAAGCCACAACAAACTGTTTTATGGATTGTATATTTTCTTCAGCCAAAGTAGGATCCAAAAATGGAATAAGTGTTTGTGGATGTGTAAACAGAGAAATTCAGTTGGTGTCTAGGATGGAAGGGGTGTATCCTTGCAAATCAAGATTTTCCAATTATTTCACTTTCTCAATTCTGAAATTTTTTTTCAGAAATACAGAATTAGAGCAAAAAAAAAATTCAATATTATTTACAGTCCAAATTAGATGTTCACTTTGCCCAGCAATAACGGATGTTTTCATGGCTTAAGAGGTTTTTCTGTCCTTAAAAGAAACCTAAATGAACTTTCTCTAATAACTCTGCTTTTTAAAGAGCATGGAAATCTAATAATTTCTGCTGGTCATACTTATTTGACTGTTAGAGATGTGCTGTCAGTTTCTTTACCATGTTTGGATAACAGAGATAAGGAAGCTGGGCTCCAAAGATTTCATGCCAATTAAATGTAAAAAAACCTCCCAAGTGTCAGCATAGATACTGATAACGTGCATTTACCTTAGAAATCTGGAGGAAGAAAACCCTCTTCACTGGATAGGTGTGCTAATGAGGGACCTTCTTGCACTGGGGTTTGTGTGTGGGTACATGTGCAGGTCCTTGCACACACTGCTCTGCAAATGCACACAGATTCAGTAAGTGGGGTTTGCCTCATCTCTTATCTTAGGCTCTTATCTCATTGTTAGTGGCTGTTCTTCAGGAACTGACAAACCACTGATAAAAATCCTTGGTGAAGTTGTCTCTTGATACTTGGGTTTAAGTCATTTTCCGCAATTATTTTGAATTATCAGCTTGTCTTTCCCATCAGAAATACTGGTCGTTCATGATAGCTTTAAACAGGAAATCTTGGATATATTTCATGGCTCTCATGAAAACATCTTCATTACCCCAGTCATGAGTCATCACTACTGTAATCTCATAGCTTTTATTTGATTTACTGAAGGGTCTAACACTCATTTTCTAAGAATTGACTCTGAGCCATAGAAGTAGGGCAAAAGCATCCTCTGAAGACCTGTCAAGATGGGAGTACAGGAAGTTGCAAGGAACTCCATTAACCATTGCCTCTCTCCCTTCATATCGTCTTCGTGTCCCACTCCCTTTCTTTATTGACAGTTGTTGGTTTGGATTTGGCAGGGAGCGGAGTCGGAGTCCGTGATCCCAGGGGACACGTATTTTGACCAATTGCAGGAGCAGCAGCGATGGATGGGAGACCAACCAAAGAATGGTTGCACAAAACCTTAGGCAGTCTGTGTTTCCTGCTTCCAAGGAAGTCCAAGGCTTTTCAGGACAGCTGAGGTGGGGTAACAAAACAGTGATACCCCTGCAGGGTATCCTTCCTCAGGAATTAGTAGCCAAGGGAATTATGGAGTGCACTAGGAAGATGGGTGCTGACAATATAGGCAACCAGCTAGGGAAAGCCGGTAAACTTGTGCTAAGAGCTTTTGGGGGAGAGGAGGAGGGGGAAACATTCAGCTAAACAAATCCGGAGTTGGTTTTATGGAACTCACTGCACAAGGAGTGGGGATAGATAGCTCTTTTTGCCAGCAGTTGAGCGCCGGAGACTGGGGTGCAAGAGTTAGGGGAGGATGACAGGGAAAGAGCAGCATAAGCCACTGTTGAGAAGGGTCAACCAAACCTAAACACTCTGAATAGAACTGACGTGATCCTAAATTTTAGCAGAATTCTTAAAAAAGGAGAGACCTGGAAACAAAGCAGCCAGTACAGATTGGGAGTGGAGTTCAATACTATTTTTAACTTTGTTTCAATATGTGGTCCCGCTGCAGTAGGCATGGGGAGGAGAGAAGCTGTGATGTCTCAGCTTTCAGAAAGCTAAAAGCAGACGATTACTACAATACATTGCTTCTGGATGAGGAAGAAAACTCAACCTAACTCTCTTTTTCTCACCTAAAGGAGGCCTTAAAATTAGGGGTGAAAGCAAGATCCTCTCTAAAAGCAAATAGACAGGAAATTAAAAAGTCCTTCATTTATTGTCCAAAAGAACTGAATTAATCAAGACTGCTATATTGTTGTGTTCTTGCAAACTATTCTACTGTAATGCCCATATTAGGAGCATCAGGAAGTGGCCTAACTTATTTTGTGGCTATGGTATTACCAGGAATGTTTTCCAACTACCTTATAGGAAAGAGATCGCCAATCTAATAGTTTTCAATAATACTACATTAAGCTGAGTTTCCTAAACAGCTTCAAGCAGCTTTAGAGGAAGTGAGGAGCTTTGGCCAAACAGTGCATCCATCTTCGCACCCTGAAAAATGGTCATATTTCTGCTGAGCTTATTTGGGCCTATATGTAAACGGAGTTAAAATTCTGCTTTCAAATGAGCATCAGTCTAACCTCTGCATTTATACAACTTAGTGGCCTTGTAAGCAACCTGCAATCTTGTGTCCTGACAGCAAGAGTTTATTCCAATTGCAGTAATGCCACAACATTGACCTCGTTGGCATTGTTCTTTTACTATTAAAGGAACATCAATTTCTATATTGGATCACGTGGAAATTATAATGTAAAACAAAAACCGAAAAAAACCCAAACCGAAGCAGCATAGCCCAAACCAGTTAATAGTCAAGACAAAGTGATTAAATTCTCTCCAGCTTTGGTTTTGTTGGAACAGAGCTGGCAATTACTGCCCAAAAGGAGAGATGCTTTAGAAACCACAAAATAGTATTAGATAATCTCAATAACCTCCCAGCTCAAGGTTAGTGGTTCACTGATTTTTGTCTAGCAAGAGACATGTGTTTTTGCTTTATTACACCTTGGGATGCGTTCTTCCTTTAGCTGAGGTAATTTCGCAGATGAAGTGCTGACCGCGGCTGGGGCACTGCAGTTTGTCTCCTGTTCAGGTCTCTAATATGTGGTGTCTCTGCTGCCTGTTGTTGTGGCCTTTAGCCTGCTTGTGCTCCCGTGAGTCTCCTGAGGAGCAGCTTCAACAAAACCCTGCTGCCCATTTGTGACCGTGATGGGAGGCTTTGCTGTCTCAGTGGCCGGCTGCAAGGCTCTCTTATGCCCTGCAGAGTTCTGAAATTCCTGTTGGCAAAGGAGCACTCCAAACTGCATTATTCTGGCTGCTGCAGGAAATGAACGGTGGCTGGAGTCTTGCCACCCTTTTGGTTATGCAAATAGGGAATTATGCAGAAGAGCTATTTGAGTCTTGTTTTATTTTTGCTTAATCAGTTGTCAACATGTTTATACAGTTCAGTCACTGTCACTTGCCATTGTTTTGCCCTGACTCCATGTTTGCAGAGGAGTTGATCACAGGGAAGGGCGGGCAAAGAGGCTGCTCCTTTGAGAAGCAGCCTGGTGAGGCTTGCAGGCATTCCCCAGAGGCACTGGGGTGCCACCATCCTACCCAGGCACTGCAAACCCCATGAGGCAGGGAGGAAAACAGAAATTGCCAACTGGTGGATCTGCCTATTAAGCCCATGCCAAATCAGTCCCATTTGACTGACTCGTCCTAAGAGGGATTCCTGTCTTAATGAAAGCTGTGCAGATCTAGAGAAACTTTATCATCTGTAATGGGGTTATCCTGGATTTGTTCCACCCTAAGGTTGGTATGTGGTGCAGATCCTCCCTCGTGGTAAGAGGAGGGAAGGGTGAAGGCAGCAAGCTTTAATGTGTGCACAGCCACCTACTCAGGTGCCTTGGCCAAGAGAGACTGTGACAGGTAGAAGTGAGAGTTACTCCCATTAGGCAGGCACGGAGCATAAACCTATCGTCCTTATTGGGTAATGACAGAGTGAAGCGAGCAGCATTCACCTACTTGTTCTCATTAGGGTGGATTCCACTGGGGCTTACGGCTTCCCCTGGTACAGAAAGCTATAATTCATATTTCACAACACTAGCTCTTGTAAATATGATGTAGAAATCAATAAGTTCATTTTTAAATTCATGTTCCAGTTTTCAGGTTATTAAGAAGTTCCTCATAGCCTACTATGTACAGATCTTACTGCTGTTCTGTCATATCACCTCTAATTTTGTGTTGCCTCTTAAAAATACACACTTGTTTTTTTGAATTACAGAACCCCTGAAAGAAATGATTTTTCAGTTCTCAAACCAGCATTAATCATGACAGCTGTTGTAACTCATAGAGGCAAATTGTGAGCATGTTTTTCTGGGGCTTTGAGTTTTGGTGGTGTTTGTTTTTTTTTCTCAGATAACCTTACCATAGTTTGCAATTGCTTTCAAGTAGTGTGTAAATGGTGCATCCAGTGTCTGCGAAATATTGGTCCCCCACTAAAGAGTAACTGTGGATTTATACCTACTAAGACTGCCATTTGCAGGATATATAGAACAATATTCCCACCTCTCAGATAAAAAGCAAAGCTCTTTTTTTTTTTTTTCCATAATCATAGAATTGGTGGCAGGTATGAGCAGCAGCTTGTTCTCATAAATGAGAAGAGCTGTAAACATTGATTAATCTTCATGCAAATTCCTTTTGCCACAACCCTGCTGACAGATCATTATCCTCTTGAATGCCTGTCTCTTTAGCCATACAGCCTTGCGACTTTGTCATCCTCTATTAAGTAAACTGGGTTGTGCATGGCTTGGAAAGGAGAACAATAGAGACTTGGGTGTTGCAGTCAGGGCTGTTGGCAAATTAACAGATGACACCTCTTGCCACTTAGAGAAGCAAGAGGAGGACTAAATGAGTTCATCAGCACAGGGCTCAGCAGTGGTGTTTTGGCTCGGTTTATTGTGGCTGATGAGACACATAACTAAACTCTAACAGTTGCTCAGCTCCTTGCGTGATTGTTAAGCCTGGTATCTTGGCCAAGTTCCATTTTGGGTCATTATGTTGTCCTTTCTGCTGTTCCCCTGTAGTTTCAGCTGGATTAATTCTTTTTTACTTCCCCTTCTGGAACCAGCTATTTGGCACTGCCGGCACTCTTCGCTGGCATCCCAGAGGCTGACTGCATGTCAGTGGTAGGTGGATGTGAGGGAGTAATCTTCATCTAAAGCCTTTAAAGCACTTGATCTAAAAAGATCAAAGGACCCTAAATAAAGGAAGAGGTATCACTGTTATTTAGTTACAAATAGAAAGAATTTCCTATGCCTGTCGTATTTAGGTTGACGCCTGGTACTCAAGGAGAGGAAAAAGTCTTTTGACTTGGTTTTGGTTTCCCCATTCTCCCATTTGTATTGCATCTAAAAGCCTGCCTGACCATATTGCTTTTATCCAGTCACTACTGACCAATAATGCATTTATTATATTGCAGTATTTCCAAAGTAACACTTTGTCAGCTAGAGATGAAAACTGTTGCATTCAATTTCCTCTGCACAAATGACATTTCTCAGTCAAAATGCACATGATAAGCAAGTCATTGTCCATCCAGCACTGAGGAAGGACACTTCCTGTGTTATTAGTAACACAATTTGTACATATGAAACAAACCAAACCAAACCAAACTCTTCCCAAAGCACTATGCTCTTAAGTATGATGAAACAACAGTAGTTATTATCTACTGTTGGTAGCATATGAGAAATGCCAGATTAAATGTAAATTATTACAAATACAGCTATGCTAAGTAATTTACATATATTTGCAGAATGTTTCTTGTGTGTAATCAAATACCATTAGCTATAAATCTTTCCATTTTCAGTGTTGTCAAATGCCTTTGTCCATCATATTATGGTCTTAAGCAACCTCTGTTCTGTATTTTCATAACCTTCTTGCTAATACTGTGGAATAATAGTCTTTGGCCTTTAGTTAAAGGTGTGGGACTAACTATTACAATGAGAAAAACAAATGAAGTGAACATGCTGACCTCATTACAAAATAAGTGGTTGCCAAACAAATATTGCTAGCTTCTTCCTTAGAAACAATCTGATATGAAGCAGACAAGTGTCTTCTGTTCAGCCTGTAAATACTTTGCATAAGAGTAATTAAGGACACATATTTTTTCCCCCACAGTCAATTTTAATTATGATCCTCTTCTCTTGCAATGTCCATATTTTTCTTATTGAGATCATGGGTCAATTTAATATTTGAAGGAGATAACAACAGAACTGAGGTCTTCTATGGAAACGGAGATGTCAGATTATTTTTATCAAAAGCCATGGGTTTTTTTTAGACAGAAGATCCAAATAGTCAGTCTTAAGAGATGGCATTACCAATAAAATTTAATACCCCTACTTCCCCTTTTGCTTCCAGAAATCTTGCTGTAGAACAGTTTTTTTTCCTTGAGAAGTACCAGAAATTTACAGTAGTTAATATTTAGGAAAGTCAGTTTATGGAAGGAGGAGGGTATATCTAAATGTTAGGATGTTAAACATCCTTTCATTTTATATGTCTTTACATTTTATGAGTATAATAAAAAATAGTGTATTGGTCAATTTTTAGAGGCTGTATTTCACAGAAATCAAAACTATATCAATAATTGTACTAAATCATATATGTATTAATGAAACATTTTTAATGAAATCTGGGTGAAAAGTTGAGTTTGTCTTGACAAAGTCTCTAGAAAGGCTTTACATGATGGTGGGCTAGTAATTTTATTTTGTTTTCATCAGGAAAGAAGAGTAGCTTAGTCTGTGAGTTTACATTAATATACATTTGGTGGGCAAATGTCATGAATGTTGCTAAGAACAAGTGAATAGTTCTTAGGAATAGGATCTAAAAACTTCAAATAGAAGCATATAAATCCGACTTGGGTAATTTAGAGCTGATGCATCTGGTAAAAATAAAACACAGCACAAGAGAACTGAAAAGTTCAAGAAATGCTCAGGCATTAGTGAAAAGTGAGCTAGACTTGAGTATGCAGGAAGGAATGACTCATATTTGTCTGCCTACACATTGGTGTCATACGTGTAATAGGGTTGTGAAGTGTGACAGTGTCTCTGTTACAACTAAACAACTATTTAATCAACACAACCAGTGCATTAGCAAATGAAAAGGTGTCTGAAGAAGAATTTGAGTACTCTGTGAGATAAATTGCTCTCTCATAGGTAGGTCAGGCCTAAGCACATAGGCTGCCTGGCCTGCAAGATTCTCCTGGCCTGCTTCTTTGAAAGGTCATAGAATTTAAAAGGGGAAAACTGGGGGCTGGATTGCTTATTCTGCCAGGCTTATAGCTTATGTGCCTGTGGAATATTCTGTCTCCTTTCCCCCACCTTCTGCAGCATCTACCACTATCACAAAAACAAATCCATACTTATGCCACTGAAACGTGCATAGGAGGAGATCCTAATAATTGGCATTCGTAATCCTGATCATAGGGTGGCCATTGGTATGTGTGTCAAAGCAGGTGACTTAATGCTCTCTCCCAGCTCACATCTACTCATTGTATCATGAGGATGTATTTATGTCTCAGTTTGCAACAGGTAATCTTGGTCCTGGGTACTATTTACCAGATGGGATTTGCTGCCTTGATGCTTGCTCTGGAATTAAATGTCTAGGCCCTTAAAAGCAAAATTGTTTCTATCCCTGTGGCACTTTTTTCTCTGTTCTTATCCAATAGTTCCAGCCTTTTTACTCCCTATGTATGAAACATTAAGCTCTCTTCTTTTAAGCTGCTGCAGAGGTAAAAGCTTGTCTCTCTGTGCTGTGGACAACATAAGTAGACTTCACTTGGTTTTGGTGACTATTATAATTAGGGCATGACTTGTTATTCCCCTTTAAAGTAACTTCTTATATATACATCTACTAGGCTCATCTAGATAGGAAGCTGGGAAGAGCCTACTTCAAAAATATAACTTAAATGTACTTAATCATGGCAAGCAAAATATGGAAGATATCAACATTTCCATAAACTACGCAGTTATGAAAGCAACCAGGGCTCTGTGAACCCTGAACAAAGGTGTTGTCTGTGTACTGAGAAGGTATTTCGCTGAATCAGAAGGATTTGTGGAACTTGGAGTCCTTCTCCATAAGGAAAATTTAGAAATCTTTAGGGTGTCAGGGTACTTAAGTTCCTTTATAAGAAACTCATGAATTTCCTTGACTACAAATCTGAAAGATCAGAATTCACCTTGTGGACTCACAGCACTGTCTGACCTGTGTAAGAAAAAAACCACAGCCCTTCAGGCATCTGTGGACTTCTGCTGCCTAACTTGAAAATGCATCCAGACTTGAGGTGTTCCTAGGGCTAGGGACCACCTGAGCAGGTTTTGAAGTTTTGGACAAGGCTAATTATAAAACAGAAATTAAGCTGTTCATTAGTCCATCTTGCATGGAAGAGTTGGTTGTGTAAGGCCCTTGGGATGCCAAGAAGCAGCAGGAGGAGAGGCTCTGCTTTCTTCTGCCATCCTTGTTTACAAACACTGGCAGTTGTAAGTACTTCTTTTTTTTTTTACCAGAGCTATCCAGTGGAAACTGCTATTCACACAAAGAAAAAGCATTTAAGGAAGCATCTGAGTTTTGGAAGCTACCAGAGAAAAAAACAAGGAGGATGCTGAATGAGACTTCATTAATTTGTGTGGCAATAAGTTTAGTATTTTTTAAAAGAAAAAAACATCCCAGTGGTTCCCCAACAGTTCATTTGTCTGAAGGATGTCTAAGGTAAAGACAGGACAGGGAGATGCTTGCAAAATACAAGGAAAAAGGCCAAGTTTAACATAACCTGATTTTGGAAATATCAAATTGATAAAGCTTAGCAAGGAGTTGTATGCGGTTTACCTGTTAAACTTTTAAGGAAAATCAAGACTTGGAAGTAAAGTTATGTCCTTGAGAATCAATCTAGAGTACAAAAAGATAGTCTAATAAACTTTAGATCTAGAAAAACTCTTTTCAAGTTTCTTATTAATTTATTTTATAAAATTTTTATATCTGAGTGAAATTATGCAATTTAGAGTTAATATTCTTGGGAATAAAGGAAGGACTGAAAACTGTGAGTTTATGGAAAAGGGAGGTGAATTGATTCCGCTTTTCCCAGCGTTCTAGAATGATAATAATATTGGGTATTACAAGCAAAGGAGAACCCATCCAGAACTGATTTTGGTATGTGGACATAAATTCTAGCAATGCTTGCTGTCATATGGTCTTAAGAGTTTCAAAAGTAAAAATGATAACACCGAAATTACAGTCACTATTGAGAATGAACTCTATAATCATTGTGAAGTGATTTTGTGTTCTTAGATGTGCAGGGAACCCAAAAAAAAGTGAAGATGAATGTAAGTCCTGACATACATTCCTGTAATTTAAAATTGCATTGTGCTTAGATACCTCTGCTTTAAAAGCTGCTGATAACAAAAGACACCTACTTTTACATTTAAACTATGAAATTTTTTTATGTCCACTGTGGGCAATGAAAGGATTAGCTATAATCATAACTAGGCAACAGTTGTTCTGTAGTCCTGTAATTGTAATGAAAGTACATAATCCACTTCTTTTCTTGCAAATCCTAATTTACAGATGTTGGTAGAAATTGGAGGTAAATGTAGTTCTGTCATGATCTACTTTCTGTCAGATCTCCACAAGAGAAATGAAAACAGAAGATTATTGCACAAGGAAAGGATTTTTATTTAAAAGATCTTTTCTTAAAAGTAAGCAGTTTGATAACACTTCTAGCACTTGAAGGATGTCTCCTTCAAAATTATGGAAACAAAAATGTAAAACAACTCTAAGGACTTGCATTTCATTAGAATTTGCTGGAGAAGGGGGATACTGCTTTACTTAAAGCACTCAGAGATGGGGTCTTTGGAACAGCAAGTCTTATGCCTCAATATTGAAAGTTTCTGACCAGAAAGAGAACATTTATGAGCTTCTGCTGTATCCTGCAAGCCTAGAAACTCCCTTTTTCTCTCTCCCTCTTCTTGTTTCAAAGTGGAGGTAAATCAAAAATTAATTTTTCATTTCCAGAAGGAAATGGTTTAAAAACACTGACCCAGTTTCCTCATGATGAGACTTGGGGGATGTTGGTATTAAAAATTATTCAAGTAAACATAATTTCACTTTTTTTATATGCTTCTAATTTCTTCAGTGTTCTTTAGATAATAAAGTGGATTAAATTGTTTTCATCCGCCAAAGTTGGAGAGCGTGTTGTTAATGCAGCTAGTTTTTACTGGAAAGCCTTTATTCTGAATAATTGTGTATTCTGTTCAGGACCTCACTGATGGGAAGCAAAGCGTTTCTCTCCTTCATTTGCAGTACTTAAGTGAAGAGCCAGATGGGTCCACTAGCTAGAGTTATGAAAGAAGCTATCCCATGCCTTTGGTCTGAAGTTCAGTATCGTTACATCCCTAATAGCAGCTGCTTCTGTTTGAACGCTGGGTTATGATAAATGAACTGCATTAAATGGGAAATCATTAACTATCAGTTGAATAATAGTACTCTACTATGTTGCCCTGGCTTAATCACCATTGTCTGCCTCCTCACATGCAAAGAGTTGTTCTTCAGAATAGCACAGTGAAAAACTGACAGTAGGGCTACTACCTAAGTCTCAAGCCACACAAAAAATCCTCAACTTTTTTTTTTTTTTTTTAAGGTTTTCAGTCAGTTATTGATAATAAGCATACAGGCAGCTGGGGAAGTGATAAAACAGTTCTATGCTAAAAATTCCTGATGTGTGTGCGTATGTGTGAATAGGCATACATATACCAAATATATAGAAATCGGTAACTCTGTTCTTGTTCAAAATTCTCCCTATTATGTGCTTGTCCTGCCTTAAAATCTGTTAAATTGTACCTGCCTGTTATCTTGGCTTTTTTGTGAATGCTGAATTTGCTAGTTTTATCTTGCTTTTATGCAGGATGTGAAGACCACAAACAAAAAAACATATGCTATTTGAAAATCACATCAAATCAGGAATGATGTTGATGGCCTGAATAAAAATTGTTCCAAACTGGATCTTTACTTGTCTGAAAGAATTAGTTTCTATAAAATGTCACAACAGATTAGGACTGGAAAGCTCCCTATTGTGTGTAGTCTCACAGTGCTCAAACAGATCAGCTGTGGCTTCTGAATCTTTGCAGCAAGATTTTCTTTTTTGCTCAGCTTTACTGTTTTGTGTGTTTGCAGAGTGTTTGTTACTGCTTTTTCCAGTGTTTTTGCTCTCAGTCCTTTATCAATTAATATTGTTATATAATCAAGAATAATATAACAAAAGAAGTAACCATTACCACACAGCTCTCAGCTCAAACTTCTATAACTTCATCTAGCCCAGGAGCCAAGCAAGACATGAAATGCCCACTCCCCAAGTTAATGATGCTGAAATAAGGCAAAGTCATGTACATATGGAAGAAAGGGATTGCTCTTGCCCTTTTTTTACAAGGAAACTCAATGTCTTATGAGGTGACTTACAGCTAGAATTTATATGAAAACTTTCAGTGTTACAGTGTTATTTGTGTGCGCAACAGGTGGTTCTTGAGGTTTTAACTTAGAATGAAGCTATAACCACTAGTAATGTTCCACTCATTAATACAGCTCCACGAAACTGTGAGATAAACATATGGGATGGGAAATGCTTCAGGAAATAGTAATACTATCCAGACTTACAGATGCACTGCAGACTGCTCCATAACTGAAGTTTAGAAGTTACGAGAGTTCCAAATCCTGCTCTAGTTACTATTTCTCTATCCTTATCCATTTTCTTGGTGTAAGATAAAGTGTCTGAAACTGGTACGAAGGAGCTTCTAAATGCATTAGCCAGTGCTGCAAAGAACCATACTTTCTTACTTTGCTCTCTTCATATATTAGATAATGAATGCAATGGCACAATTCAGCAAAATAGCAAATTATATGGCTACAGCTAGAGAACATATTTTTCTGCAACATGAGATAAATAGTATTTAAATAAGAGAGCATTTAATGGGATGTGAAACTATGATAAATACATATATTACATATTCTTTGATACTTGCTGAGGCATCAGAGAACTGTGCTGTCATAAAGGCAGAAATTCATGAGAATTGCTGTCTGCACTCTTGGTGTGGGTACATAGTGAAAACAGGATCCAGAGGACTTCTAAGTACTGAGAGGGAAGATTAACCCTCTGATTTACAGCATTAACATCTCTTTAATTTCTGATGTTCAGACATACAGTTATAAATGTGATAGTGCCAAACCTGAACCCTGTATATACCTGTTGCTCTCTGAGGTCTAAATTGTTTAGTGCAGATTACTTGTACATATCTGACTGTTCTGATCTAGCAAGGATGTTGTCTGTGAGACCCAAGAATAATGAAGCAGTAGGCACTGCTAAGTTAAGATGTCAGCTTTAGATTCTCTTGGCAGTATGCTGTCTCTAGAGGTGAAATTTGGGAATCAAATATTCAATAAATGAAACTTTTACAGAGGGAGACCATGTAGTTCATGATGAAAACAAGTGGCTGTGATCCTATTGATCAATTACAGGCTCAGGTATAGTCTGAGAGTCCCTTTCCCTTACCATCCTAATAGTTGAAGTGTAACAGAAGTACAGTATGAAAAGTGATTGAGATTGCCCTATCTCCAGCCATTGCTCTTAAATCTAACAGAAAAGACAGCAGTCTGAAGGTCCTTTGACTAATTTGAAAACTGTAAGCAGTTACTTCAGTCAGCTGTGTTGTGTGGTAGCCAAACATGGCTAGTGTTAGCAAATGTGTTTGTTGTTGTGGAGTTAATTTCTATGATATCTCAATCACTTCACACAGAACGTAATCTATTGCTGAGCTGTAAAAAGTCAGTCCTGCCTCACTGTACCCTCACACTGTCATGGCATCATTCTGCTGATATTTCCAGTGCTAAATATAAGTTCAGGCTTGAAGAATTAGATCATACTCCCTAACTTTAGTTTCCTTTTCATCACACTAGAAGGTGTGTGTTGCTTTAGTGTGTTGCTGGTTAAATATCTCCTGGCTGTTCAGCAAGGACTGTTGGCAAATCAAGGTAGCCCATACATTTTCTTTCATCACTGTTAGGGTATAAATTAACTTGTAAAGCACATCATTCTTAACGGCATGAAAAAATAGGCCTCATAGTGAAGGGCATCATCAAATGTTTGCAATTAAGCACATCATCTGCGTTTGCAGTGATAGTCTCTGAACATCCTGCATTTAGAATGAGTTGCACTGGAAACAGCATGAGAAAAATGTAGGCACCACTCCTAGGTCAGGACAAAATACCAGTACTCGCCATTCCCAAGATGTCTTTCTTAATCCCTATGATTAAGTACATGAATTTATCCACCTCTTCTCCCTCCATCCCTTATCTCTTGTTTGTTTTTGTATCAGGAGCCACAGTGACTGGGATTGAACCTTGGTAAGCATGAAAGGTAGTGCCCTGTGTGGGACACGTACAGGGATTGTCACAGTCTCTTCGTACCAAACAATCATATTAGGTGGCACTATTATAAAGCTGTTTCAAAACAAAGCCTCCCAAAAAACATAAAGGCAGTCTGGTATCTTTCAGTACTCAAACTGATGCATCTTCCAGTTTGACTCTAACTATATAATAATAATGCACTTGAAATAAGCTTTAACACTTAATATAAGATTAAAGGCTAAGCACCCTTTACTATCTGAAAAGCTTAAAAATACTCTATCTTTTAGATGTTTCTTTGTGAAGAAGTTGTGCTAATCAATTTGTTTTCAAAGCACTTGAGTTCCTAGCAGTTTCCTAAAACTGGAGAGAATTTTCTGTTCTTTGTAAACTAAATCAATCTCTGAAGAGCCTTATAAAAATAAAATAGCTTAAGGATGAAACAGCAGTAAGAAAGGAGATCCATCTACCAATTTCTCAGTCTATCTATTTTCTAGCCATATCTATCTGTAATGGTTAAAAGTTTTAAAGGACACTAAATTTAAGTATTTTATATTTCTTTTCATAAGGGCATTTCAATTTATCTCTATTCCTTTGGAAAGATGAATATTGTCACTGCACATTGTAGGCTTGTGTTGGCTAAAAAGAGTCAGGGGCATGACAGCATTTATAGAAGGCATGAGCTCAGATGTCAGTAGAGCATCCAAAAATGGATGAAGCATCACCCAGGCACTGCCATCTGTTGAGTGTTTCATGACAGCTGTATCTCCTGACCAGAGCTGGTGCAGATAATCATGAAAGGCACAGAGGAAGCAAACAACAGTTATACAGAGAAAGAGGAGGGGGGAATTCCACTTTAAACATTGTTTTTAATTGCACCATAATGATTTTTTAACAGACGCCATGGTATGTAGCTTAGGCTCTGGCCTGAGTTAAAGCAAACAATAAACCACAGTGCAGCTGAAAAGCAATTGAAATTTCCTCTGCAAGAAGGTTTTGTCCAGGCTAAGTATTTAATAGTGTTTCTCCCAGAGACTTTTGCCCTAAAGATACTCCTGCTACAACAAAAGAAGAAAAAAACCTCAGACAACAACAAGCAAAAACACTCCACAAAAAATCAACCAAACAAACAACAAAAGAACTCCTGCCTCAACTATTGCATCAACAGGACTATCAACCCAAATATTCTTGTTATTGACTTGCTAATGGGAATATAGGGTTTTTAAACCTTTTTTCTCTTAGAGAGAAGGGAACTTTTGGCCATGAAATTTCAGGTCCTAACACTATGGGGTGCACTTAAACTAAATGCTAGCTGAAATAATAAATGACTGTGGAATAGTGTAAAATCATTCTGGTTTTTTTCTATCATTTGTCCCAGCATATGGATCTACTTTCTCCCCCAAGGCATACAAAACTGCCATCTGACCTTATTGTTTCTGATACAAACTCTCATAAACTGGGGAGACTTCTAGGTGAACTGGCAACTTGGACATGAAATCAATGGTACGGGCAGTAGCAAAGGATAGGTGTCATTGCAAAGCAAAGTCTTTAATGTGAAAGCCTTCTGTTATCCTCTTATCTAGCCCTTGCCTTCCCAGAGCCGTGTCTCATACTGTTCTGTCACTTCAGTATGTCAGGGTTGCTGTTATTACAGCTCTGGGTTACCCAGCAGATGTTGCTGTGAAGTGGTACAGCACGAACAATGGGAGTTTAATTCATCCCTTTGATAATGCTAGTACAACATACTGCTTGCGAAGTAGAGTTGCTTAAACATACCGTTACTTGTGAACATATCCAAAGTTTGGAGCTGAGACTTTTGCACAATTTCCGATAACTTTACATATCTACAACTTTAGGGGCAAGTTCAGATAGTGTTAGATGAACTTCAGCGTCTAACTCACCTGATATGAGGCTAACACAACTGTTATACCTGTAGGGGGTTTAGATCTTTATGATTTAAAAGTAAATTATGAAATGAAGGTCATAGCATAATGAATGCTAAGAGTTGTGCTTGAGTCTGCAGCAGTCTGAGATTATTCAGTAACTCAATGGGTTGCTGATATGGTCAAGCCTTAAAAGATTATTTCTTTCTTTTGTAAGAACAAGGGAGATTATGATTGCTGCCATGTAGCTCAACATGGCCCTCAATATCTCTAAAGAAATGATCCCTCCCACATCCAGATAACAGTTGACCATGTAACCTATCCAAAAACAAAATTGCCTTGAGGACATACAAGCCAAAGTTCACTTGTAGTACTGGTTCTTCTTTATTAATCCCAGAAAGATGTCAGGCTGTAGTATGGCTGCAATATACTTTTGAGCAGCTTTGTTTATTTCTTACATCCGTTCAAACATGAATAAGATGAGGAAATACATAATTAATAATAATATGAGGAGGGGTGCCAAAGGCCATGACTTGCCTTCGTGATGCATTGCTGCATATCTGAACTGCTCTGCTAGTTTAAATACCTTACACAATGTTAACCTTATCTGCCAGCTAGTCTCTGTTACTATTTGAAGTAGGAGTGGGTAGGAGTTATTTCTGAGATGTGTGTGATTCCATAGTGTTGGGTTACACTTGAGAGAAAATGACATTTCAAATACATATGTGCATAAAACGTACATTAAAGCAGTGCACCTTTAAAATACCAGTTCTGCTTCTAGGTCATTGGGAGGCTCTGGCTTACTGCTACATTAGCATTTACAAAATTCTTTGGCATTTACATCTTTTTATTTTACAAGTTTACTCTGAAAGAAGCTAGTAAAACAAAACATGGGTCTACCCTCCCCCTGAAAGTCACTTTTATGTTTCTTTCTTTTTTAACATGGCAAAGTGGTTGTAAAATGTACTCTTGATTCTTAAATAAAACAGCATGTAAGTAGGATGGGTATGGGAAATGGGCCCCTTTCTTGAGATTTTATAGACCGCACAGGACCTCAAACAGGAACAATGATGCTAAATGTAGATTTATTTTTTTAAGGGTTTGCACAGAGTGCTTCATATTGCTAAGTAAAGACAGCAGATACTTCTAAAAATCTCTAAGAAACTGTTAAGTCAAGAACTATTTCTTAATGAAACATGTTCAGTTGTAATACAATTAAGGAAGAAATGGGTGATTGCAGAATAGCTATTCAGATTCCTGTGAAACTTAACAAGGAATGGGATTGCCCCTCTAAGAAGAATAGGACACACCATATAATTCGACATCTGGGATCTAGGAAGACCCCCAGTTGAGGGTACTATTGAAATTCAAAACCAAGAAAGAAGTGTGTGAGGGGGAACCCTGCAATAGCTGCAATTGTGGTGCCTGCCTTGTTTATGATTAAAGCTGATTAAAAATGCAAAAAGTACATTTCATTGTAAAAAACAGCCAACTGGAAGAGAGGAAAGAAAGGGATTTAGAATTCAATTTTGCAATTTTTAAATCCAGGGATTAAATGTGGAAAGGAATAGATCTGCAGCATTTTGAGGATTGGGGTTTTTGTTAAAGACTGCAATTGTGTGCTCTTTTTTCCAAGGTAAGCGAATGTTAAGTACACTGAGATGCTATTGCTCCATGCTTCCATGCTAATAAGGCGTGCTTCCCACAGTGTGTGACAGAAAGCATGAATACCATGCAGTGCTAATGGTTAATTTGTAATGGCATGTGTGTTCCTTGAATGTTTGTGAAGTTTCATGATTCACCATCACACAATTGATTCGCTCCTTTTTTTAAAGATATAGCAATATGTAATGAGATGAAGCAATGCTGACAGGGTTTCTGAAAGATACATTGTCCTCCACAGCCTATTCACTTCAGAATAATAACCCCTAAATTTGTTAATTTCTCACGATTTGGATCCTAGAGTGAGTCCTCGTCAAATAATTTTGGTATTGACCATGGTTTAAAATGTTAATTACTGTGGAATTTGTCACAGATCACATCAAACCACAGTGATACTAATCTATGTCATGGATTTGAAACTCCTTTGGGAAGCTCATATTTAGACTTACTGCTGAGTGAACATGACTGCTAAGATTACAGAGACCATGGACAGTGAGGAAAAGCAGTAATGCTCCTTCTGAGTAGAAAGTAAACAATAGGGTGATTGTCTGCTTACACACTGGGGCTAAACAGCCCAACTGCTGAGAAGCTCTAGGTAAAAAATCTCCTATCAGCAAGGAGTCTTGATGTTTTCTTCATGGAGCTAGATGTTGTCAAGGTTTCAGCTGAGCCACCCTAGTGAGTGTACAGGAAGCAAAACAGGATATTCTTGTATAGGCCCTGTTTTGTGTAATTATGCAACACTTGAACTCTTTTGTATATTCCAGAATGGGTAACACACCTCTAAAAGGATCAGCAGCAGCTAGTGATTGAAATATTCTTATGAAAAGTGCTCTTGATTGAAATCAGTGTGTTTACATTTTCAGTTATCTTTGGTAAGGATTGTTCCACCTCAGTGCACCCTCAAAATTAAGAAATTATTTTCACCCGGTTTCATTTCCTGTGTTTGTTTCTTTTAACAAGCAATCTAAATAATTTCCGCTGTCTCTTAAAAAGGAACAAAAGGGAAATGATCAGGAAAATATCAGTACATCAAATATCCTCAGATATTTCTCAGAGATATGCTGTATTTGATGAAATACAGACAAATTCCCTGAGAGGCAGCGGAGCAGAGGTTCATGCCCAGTGTCTCCCAGATCTGTTCTGGGGGGCCTGGATGCCCAGAAAGGCCTGGAATGTTCAGCGAGAGTTTTGGGCCCGCTATGTCCCTGTGTGTAATACAGAAGCCAGAAAATCCTGGAAGCTCTGGCTGGGTGTGCATGTGCGTGCACGTGTGTATCTACATAAGTACACTATCTGCATAAGCAGTGCGCTGGGTTTATTTAAATGATCTGGTTCAATTAGAGTCTCTTTTGTTCTGTTTCTGTAAATAAAAACCACATGTTAACTTTTGAATAATCTCTGGTTTTAATAGCCTGAATGCTGCCATGTCCTGTTTGTACCACAGATAGTAATGAAATTGCTTTTATGAGCAAGAATCAGGGCTGAATATTAGAAACTAAGCTTTGTTTTCAGCAATAATTTTGTGTTTTGTTTTTGTGTTTGGGGTTTTCAGATTTTTCTGTGTGTCTGGCAATAATGTTGCCCAAAGAAAAATTTTTGGCTAATGCATAGTAATGGACATCGTTCTGTGGTCTGTGGATTATAGCACAAGCACAGATTTTCCATCTCATTATAAGACCCCTCTAAAAGAAATCTATCCTTCCTGAAACAGAAGAGAAAAACCTCCAGATCCTTTATTTAAATAATAGCAGTAACCCCATGTTAGACTTTCCTTGTTTTCTAATATTATACACAAACCCAAATTCTACGGCTGAAACAGTGAATGTCAGCCAGGTTGTAAGAGTGCAAATGATGGCAAAATATGGCAACTGACTTGTAAATTTTTCTGTTCTCAGTCTTCAGTGTAGCTGATGCCAGATAGCCTGCCTTGATCTATGCTCGTACAGTGTCAGTTCATAGTGTGGAAGTCAGAGGGAAACTCACTTTAGTTCTCATATCCCGCTTTTGTAACAGTTTGCACAGGGGGCTATAGCCTGTGCCTTTGCAGCATTTTTATTTTTTAATTTATGAGGGGAATAGAACTGCATTTAATATTTTTATTCTGAGAAATGAAATAGGTAATAGAATAAACGGAACAGGCACAAAACACAAATATCTGTCATCTCCACAGCTCCCGGGATATTTTAATGGTGAAGATTTCATGGAACTATTAAGCAGTTTCACATATCTCTCCTAAATGTTTCTTAAAAACAAACAAAAATATCTGCAGAATAAAAAGGTTTTGTTTTTAATTAAGAGAGTGGAGTATTTTTTACCGGGGTGTCAGCAAGTGCCGATTTCAGTACAAGGGAAGGAGTAAGACCTCATGGCTGGGAACAAAGCAGGGGGGTGAGGCAGCTTCCCCAATCAACAGCGGCAAGCTGTCAAACTGGCTCAATTGTCATGTGAAATCTCAGCCATAGCAAGGATCTAGGCAAGAAATCTCTTTTTGTTTGTTTGTTTGGTTGGTTGGTTTTGGGGTTTTTTTACTATGCTTTTAGCTCAAAGAGTAACAGTTCTGTTAAATTGAAAAAATGACAATTTTAAAAAGTATTGTGCAGAGCCTCCGGTAAAGGTATGCATTAGCAGTCTTATTGTGGCAAAGTGAGGCTGTTTTTTTTTCTTACATATATTATTGAATTTGGGCTTTTGTTCCTCTTTCTAATATGCTTCTTATGCAATCTTTTCTTTTTCATATTTGTCCTTTCTTACTTTTCTTTCAGGATTTGTTTGTTTTGCCTCCTTCATTGCTATTCATGATTAAGATTTAGACAGCTTTGTCATATTTGCTTAATCCCCGTGCTTTTGTTTTAATTGTCAGCTTTCAATATCTTAGTGCAAACTTTGTTATATTCAAAATCTTGTATTTCTTGATGTTCTTGCCCTAGATTTGTGACCCTCTTTTCATGATCGTTTCTCAGAGTCTTGACTTCTTATTTGGTATATTCTAAAGAAGAGAAAGCTTCAAAATGCTTAGGAGGTATGACCAACAGCAACAACAATAAAATAAATTAAAAAGTAAAAGAACTATAGATACAAAAGTACTTTTTTTTTCTTTTTTTCTTTTTTTTTTTTTTTTTTTTTAACCAGCACTTTACAGTCCCCAGATTCTTTGGAACTTGTCACATCATTTTGAGTGCTTTAGATGCCATCATCTATATTTCAGCAGTAGATTACTTTCAAGAATTTTGGGCTTGAAACGTGGGTGAGAATAGCTGGGGGAGGGTGTCACGATCTCTGCCAAATTTAATTCTGGGGCATAATAAGAAGCTTTCTGAACAAAATTTTAATTTGCTCTCAATCAAGCACAGCAGCCTGAAATATAGTGTAAATTATGGTGAAGTCTGTACTCTAATTACTTTTAGAAAGCTTTAAAAAAGCTTACTCTCCCCACCCTCTTCTTCCCAGATGTCTCTGGAAGAGCTGTTCTGGTTTATATCCAACTCTTGAAGTCTTTGCTACTTCTTGGGGTGCCTTTTCACTACCCCCAGTCAGTTCGATGTCAGCAGCTTCCCCTGAGCATCATCACTGCAGGTTCCCACCAGTAGGTGTGGTGGACAGAGTGCTTTGAAAAGGTTAATCAGCAGCATTCATTAATAACTAGGTAACAGTATCCAGCCTGCGGGCTACTGGTGGTTGGCAAATAGCTCGCGTGGTGCAAAGCTTGTAGTTTTTGTTCAACTGGTTGAGTGCCTTGTTGCCAGGCTTCCTGCTGGAGGAGGAGTTTGGCCAGAGCGCTGGGGTGTGTTGTGCAATGGCATTCATTGAACAGCGCTGCTGGCACCTCCGGGACTTCCCAAGGCTTTACATCTCCGCGCTGAGCTCACTAGCAGGAATTCAGTATTTTAAGCAAGAACAGAATAGCCTTCCCAACGATCCTGATTAGCTTTTGGAGTGCTTCCACTGGTGCTGGTGTCCAGCCTTGCTAGGCTGAAACTCAGGAAAATTTGCTTGATTGTCAGGAGCCTTTTGACACTTTCCAGTGGCTCCCTTTCATGTGATTAGAAACATGGATAAACTCTCCAAGGGCTTACTAAGAAAGACACAGAGATCAATTTACAAAGGTAGGAAAAAACTCTACAGTACACACTTCTGCAGCAGCCCAGCAAGTTCCCTCTCGGCAGTGTCACTGTCACGAACACATACCTGGGTGAGCAAAGCTGCATCAAGACACAGTAAATAAGTAAGGCCTTTGAGTCAGGCTAATCACTGGGTAGGCTCAGCCTGGGTTAATGGCTGAGATCGTGTCCTATTACATTGCTGACTAATGTACTTTTCAGACAGAAGTTTGTACTGTAGACTTGGCCTCAGGTTTTCCTGCTTTAATATCTCTGTCAAAAAGGTGCATGTTCTTCATATATCTCTGTATATTCATTGCATTTTCTAGGTTAGACAAAATATTATTTTTCTAGCTGGATTCTATATTAAGATGAAAAACAAAACAGCCAAAAGAGAAAATTACAAACTTTCTGTCATTGCCTGGAAGATAACACACCACAGTTACAAAAACAAAGAACATAATAATTTTCTGAGGCCATGTAATTACAAAAATAATATTTTAATTAGCTTTTAGGATTTTTAGCCTTAGTGTATCAGACTGATATTTGTCAAGCAGGCTTATGGCTTACTCCAAGTGATTTTAGCAGCTCCGGTGGGGCTAGTTATGGTGTGAATTATTACTCAGCATGAGTAAGGAGATCAGAACTAAGCCTGGATATGGTCAGAGGGAGAGAGGGTTTTGTCTGATTTGTCTATGATAGATCTGTCCTGCTGCTAACTCCCTGGTCTTTCATTTAGTTGCTTTTTAGAGACTTTTGTTAAGACTTACAAGGAGTCCTGAGAGGACAATTGAGCTTTTATGGGTTTTTTTGCAGAAGCAGGAGGAAAGAATCAAGTTGCTGGGTTTCTTTTATTGTTGATTTATTTTCTGCTTATCCTGTAAATATTTCTTTTTGAAATTTATTTGAAAACAACGAACCAAAACCAACAAAACAAAACCCCCAAACAACCAAGTAATGTAAATTGGGCTTTGAGGAAGTAAGATGGTGAGCTTCAAGGTTGATCTGCAGATAAAGATTTCCCAAGTATACAACATTATGATCAGCTCTTGCAGCAGGGAGGGTTATACCTTTTGTTTTCTAAGAGAATTTATTTCCACTGAACTTCTCTCAGTTCAGAAAGGTGTAATAACTAGAAAAATAACTAGAAAAATCAAAATTTTCTTCACAAGACGCTATAAAAATGAAACAAACTAGTGTAGACTGTTAAAGTTAGTGGGCCACTTGCTGAGCTCAGTGGTACAAAGTGGACCTGAAGGCTTCCCTTGGGCAGCCTCAGGCTCCAGCTCCCCCTTTGTACAGGGAAAGCTCCTGGCTAAGCTCCGGCTGTGACTATGGATGAGCCCCTGAGACCAGCTCTCAGCAGGCTGGGACTTCCTAACTCCTAACTCTCTCGGAGAAACTTCCAGTTCTGGCAATAGAAGCAGCTTCTCTTCACCAGAAACTGTCTCTTATTAGCTTGTCCTTTCTGATGCTTGTATTACATAGTTACAGGAAACTGGAGAATCTGTGCTGCAAGATGGTCAAAAGAATTTATGGCCTTTGGAGCCGATGGGACTAAGTTTGCTCAGGATCATGCCCTTAGTTAGTGTCCTGCAGCAAAAAGGCCTAGAGTTTAGTAAGGAAACTCTCTCAGGGATTTATAGTATTGATGACTGTAACCCAGCCTGGCAGCCCTTGGATCTTACAGCTCTCTCTGGGCCTAATCAAAGGCCATTGACGTAAACTAAAACATTTGACTTCACAGAGCTGTGGATCAAACTCTGCGTCTACACTGACTGGGTTTGCCTTCCCCTCAGACACAACCTCACTTTAAATACTTTTCTTCTGACAGGCCTGTAGCCTCATTCCTCTCTCTTAAGCTGGGAGGGCATTTCACAGCTCTCTAAAATGCCCAGAAGTGACTTTTCCCTTCTCACGGCGCAGTTTCACATTATACCTAATTCAGTGTAACTGCTGGCTGATCCCAAAAGTCTCAACCCTGTTTTACTGATAGCAGGTTTAAAGATCGTATAATCCTGGCAGGATGACTTGACAGAAAGTTAACCCAGACCCCTCTGTGTCGATTGTGTCCTTCCACCACAAAAAAACCAAAAAAAAAACCAAAAAAAAAAACAAAACAAAAAAAAACCCAAAAAAAACCAAAACCGAACCACCAAACCCAAAATAATGCCACTGTCGTTTCAGCAGTTTTCCACATTTGCCATGGATAAGTGCAATGTGACTCTGTGCCATGAGTCTCAAAAACTCTGCCAGGGGCATTACATGAAAGCAAAGTTAATTTGCATTAAGGCAGAGAACCCAGACAAAGAAAACATTAAGAAGAATTCAAATGAAAATGATATGAAAGGTATTATTACCAGCATACAAGGCCTAGTCCAGAAGTATTAATTAGATACTGATCCAAAGATAATGGTTAAAATGGATATTACAAATGTGAAAACTACCTTTAATTTATGTTATTATACTTAAAGTGAATCTTCTCTTATTTTTCGCTCAACCCAGTTAGCTGTCAGTCAACATTTAGCATCACGTTTAGAAAGAGGTAGTTCTGAATTTTCAACCGAGTGTTCCTGGGCCGCTGCAGATCTAATGTCACAGTAAACACAGAATGTTTCTCCATTCTTTCCTCTTTCTCCTATAGACCTTTGTGTTTTCTTTCAAGTCTATAGTCTTTGTTAAGAAACTAGTTTTTACTGCATTCTTTCATCCAGATATTGATGCATAAATAACTTCAGGTTTCCATTATTAGCTTAATTTTTTTACTTCACTTTAGATATAAACTCATTTTAATTTATTTCTTTTGATTTAGATGGTGTAAATGTCATCTACTTCCATATTATTCCCATTTCAAAGCATACACTTGAACCTTACTTAAGGTCTTGAACTGTTTTACTTTGGGCATGCATGTTTTGAAAACAAAAACTCATAAAAGGCCTAGAATAACTATTATTAACCTCTAAATTTCAACATGACTTCGTAGCCCTATTGGGAGTCTAGGCAAATGTTCTCAGTTTACCTCAACACAGTGATGAGGAATTCTCCCTATGTGTTCTCTCTTCTCCATGGCTTGAAAATTAAAGCTGTGTCTTTAGCTATAAGACGTGCGGCACATCTTTCTGAAAGATAAAGTTTATGTCAGATACCTAGATATTTCAGAACTCACCTTTTATATAATTTTTTGGGGGTTTTTTGAGTGGAAGCTGACTTGCATATTAAAATTCATATTAATCACAACTTCTTGTGATAATTAATAGCAGAGGTATTATTCCTTATCTTAAGGTCTGATTTACTATTCCAATTTTTTAAATTTGAGAATGTGTTCAATTTGCTATGGCAAAATCACTCAGAAAATAAGAAGCTACTTAAAACAAATGAGAGTTCATTTTGAAAGCTGGAGGTGAAACAATTACCCCCATAAAGCTTATGAGCATCCTAACTGCTTCCTTGCAATGAAATATCTTACATTTGCCAGTAATTTCCTAGTGCCTTGTTCTGCTCTGATGTAAATTAAATGTGTGATGTTAGAAGCTAAGTCACTTAGTGTCATGGGTTTATTTACCAAATTTCGATTCCCGGTCAGGGAACCAAGAATGTCATGGTTTGACACTGGCCAAAGGCCAGTGCACCCATGAAAATATATTTTTCTCAATTTCTGCTGTGAGGTAGGACCAAAAAAGGAGCACAGTCACCCAACTTAAAGCATAAAGAAGAAACTTTATTAACTAACACTAAAAAGAAGAAAAAAAAACAGAAACCAGAAGGAAACTTTCAAAACATCCATCCTCCCCCCACCTACAGTTCACTCTCCCACCAAAACCACATGAAAAGACAAAACCTAGGATTTTCAGTCAATCCAACCCTTGAACAATCATTTCCCCAACCCAACAGGAAGAGCAGAGTCCCTCCTGCCTTTGCCATAGATCCCCCCACAAGAATACCAGTCCTCTTGTGGCCACACGGTTCACAAATCATTGTGCAACATCGCCCCCCACGGACAGTTCTCTCACAACTGCCCATGGGCTGTATCAGCTTTTAG
>VXBU01013415.1:2967732-2988759 GCA_013400315.1 Bombycilla garrulus
CCTCAGGAGGGGCTCCTGGCACGGCCCGGCCCGGCCTTTCCCCTCCCGCAGGCCTCCGTGGCCTTGGCGGGGGAAAGCCGGGCCGAGGGCACGGCCCGCAGCTCTGTACCTGTTGAACGCCGGAAACCAAAGAGAGCGATTCCCGGGCAGTCCTGTGCAAATGTATATCCTACTGAGACGCATTTCACTTTTGATTGGCCCATTTCCCTGTCTGTCTTTAAATTTGGCCCACAATTGGTGTTGCACTGGGCTCATGGGAAATCCACAGGCACACCTCACTTCCAGGGGTGGCTATTTTCCTGCCCACTAAAATGTCAATCAATCTCAAACCACCACACTTAGGTACTGTCACTCTGAGCAAAGGAGCTGCTAGAGCCTTTTTCAAAAGATTCTCAGGTAAAGAGAGATCTGCAGTTTCCAAACTCACCAAGAAAGAAGCAGGTTTTTTACTTAGCAGATCTTTTTCACTTTGTACCTTCTGTGACCAGCACAAGTCCTCCCACTTTCATCAGGGAAGCCAGAGGTTTGGTTTTTATGCTGTGTAACATAGCTTCTTATTCAGGTAAATGGAAAAATATATTGGAATATCTACTGATTAATTGGTTGGAAGAAGCTGAGGTCCTTGCCACTCAGATCCTTTTGAAAATCTCAGCCGTGTGGTATTTGTGCACTCATGTCTCTGGAATGTAATATCAGTGAGAAAAGACACCAACTCTCAAGACAACGTGACTTACCATCACTCTTCCTTGAGAATTAGTTATTCCTTTGTCTTACTTCATGAAGTAAATTAATACAAATAAGGATTTTCTGTATGTACTGTTTAAAAAATATATCAGTGGACTTAGAAGATTCAGAGAATCTCTAGCTGGAGTATAAATGTGTGAGAAGTGTAAAAATTTTTCCTTCAATTTCTTTATATTTCACCTCTGGAAATGTCTGTATAAATACAGTAATCCCATTGTTTACTAATTTGTCTGGGATCTCCATAGACAAAGAAGGTCAGAGACGCACTAAGGCTGGTGGGAGCAGGGTGAGAAACACATGCTTTGCAGAAGGTCTTCCATATCTTCTTTTGCTTCCATTGTCAAGCTCAGTGACTGTCCTTACAGGAAGAACAGGGATGTCTTTGTACAGATGTGGAAGCTCCCCAAAGACTGATGGTCCATACTATCAGAGAAGAAGATTGTGCAGTTCTGGCTTCAGATGTGTAGTGGGTTGATCTTGGTTAGATGCTCACTAAGCCACTCTGTCACTCATCCTTCTTAACTGGACAGGGGAGAGAAAATAAGATAGAAAATAACCCATAGGTTGAGATAAGGCAGTTTACTAAAGCAAAAGCATGCACAAGCAATGGAAAAAGCATAAAGATTTTATTCCTCACTTCCCATCAGCAAGTGATGTCTAGACATTCTCAAAAAGCAGGTCTTCAGTACAGGTGGTGGTTGCTCTGAAAGGCAGGTGGAAATAACAAATGACCCTCCTTCCTCCTCCTTTTCTTAGCTTTTATATCTGAGCTTATATTATATGACCAATGTCATATATCCCTTTGGTCAATTCAGGGCGGTTGTCCTAGCCGTGTCCCCTCCCAAGATTTTTTGCCCAGCCTACTGAAGAGTTGGGAATGTTGGAGAATCGGCTCCAATGCTGTGCCAGCACTGCTCGGTAGCGGCCAGAACACTGATATGTAAGCAACAATTTTCTAGCTGCCAGTGCAAAGCACAGCATTGTGAGGGCTGTGCTATCCATCTCAGCCAGACCTAGCACAAGATGTGAACTCTATAGGCTCAGCAGCACTCTCACATTTAGCTCCACATATTAGGACATTCAACTCTGCTGACACTGTGTTGTCACAAGCTCCCTGTCAAGTTGCCCGCTTTGCTCTATCCCCTCTTTCCCACTGATATCTTTTCTCAGAATTTGGGGAGATGGAAATAAGGGAATAAATGTTGTTGCGGAGAAGAAACAATAAAAGAGTTCCCAAAGCCCCTTGCATTTCCCTAGGACACCTTTAAGCGCTTTGGCCACCTCACACCGTGTGCACAGAGGTCTTTTCAAGGTCACAGCACCTCCAAAATACCAGCGCTCCTGCCATGCCAATACTTGAATTCTTGGCTACATCACTGAGGAAAAGCTTGAACTAGTGTCTTCTCCGTCACATGCAATTCTGGCCAAACATGCCCTCATAAAATCCAAAACATTGTCATCAAACTCTAGAAACTGTTATGTTCTGTGGGCTATGGCCCTGGCCTGGGAAATTTATGACCTAGGCTTAGCTTTATGTTCTGCCAAATTCAGTGTGAAAACTCCTCAGAATAGAGCATACCCAGCAGGCTATACTGAATATTAGAACAACTGCTTTAATACTATTCTGTTTCTGCAGATCTTTGAAAGGCTTTTTATGTGCTCAAAGCAGGGCAACAAGTTTCAAAACCTGAACAAAATTATTTTCTATCTTTCCATCAGTTCTAATTTTATGACCTTTCTCAAAACAGGTTATTTCCTTCTTGGAACCTATGGTAGTGGCTAAAGACATGGAAACTAATTTTTCCTCATAGCTAATTCCATTGCTGAAAGACTCAGATTCACTCTGAGTAATTTCCACTTGATTCTACACATCCCCTGCTGAATAAATAAGCAAAGGAGGTATCTTCCATGTTAAAAGCTTTTCTATAGCTCCTTATTTACAGTGGTATGGAATTAGTGTAACATTTTCCTTCTCAGAAATAAAAACCTGAGCCAGAAGATTTGCAAGTTGCCTCATTTTTACTCGTTTTTGTAGGAAAAAAAATTCTTGAAACTCATTCTGTGAGTGTAAATTTCACTGTTAAGTGCAGATGAGAGCACATTATGAGGTTTCCCAGTGTATTTTGCTCTCCCTACCTGATTCCCCTGGGTCTCTTGAAACCATGTACTGCATTCATAACTTCTAAAAACTCTTCCTTTGAAAGTGTGCTTAGGGTTTCCTTTTTCTTTCAATATACTAAGGTTGTTTGATTTGGGGTTTTTTAATTACCTTTATGCCAATGTGTACTATGAGTGTACAAAAAGCTCTATCAACTTCTTTCTGTTTGCAATTTTATTCTTAGATGGTTGTTCCCAAAGCTATCCTGAAATTTCTCCCTCAAAACGAACCAAAATTTTCTCATTAGGTATAGAAGAATACTGTTTCTTATCCAAAATTAAATATTCCCAGGATAAATACTGTCTGCTATTTAGAATACTACATCTTATCTTAAGAGAAAGGCATCCAGTCTCTCTTCTAGCTCATATTGTAAAAAGATAAGCTTGAGGACTTAGTCATGGTGATGCCTGGACAGGCCATCTAGAACAGAGGCTGGACAGTGTTAAAGGAACGAAGTAGGTATTTACTAAAAGGCTTCAAAGGATACACCCTGGGCAGAACAAGAGCTGTGCTGAGGCTACACCCAAGGTGGATGGTGGGTCACACGTTTTCACACTTTTATAAGTTTTGGTCCATTTACATATTGGGGTTAATTGTCCAATTACAGCTTCAGGTTGTGAAGTCCCATCCTCCCAGATTACTCTCCTCAATTCGCCGTTGCTTGTGCTTTTTAGGCCTGAAGCTGTAACAGTGTCCTTGGTTTTCAGGCTGGAAAATTGTTTTGTCTAACTAAACTGTGAGGAGAACTTGCTAACACTTTATATGAAGGTCAGAGTTATATACTAATACAGTACAGAATTTGGGTAATATGAAAGCTAAAACTTAGGGCATCAATGGGGCTGAAATTCATAGAACACCACGTTGAAGAGGACCTGTATGCTGTCTGTAACCCTTTATTCTATTCCATGTTTCCTCAAACACTTCCTCAAGCACTGAATTTTAGGCAGGAGGATGTATGAAAATTAAGCCTTGCACTCAGGACATAAGGTCTAACATTCCTTTGCTGAGGATCAACCTGCCAGACAAGAGGCCAACCAGCAAGACAGGTTGGCTCTGGGGCTTTTGTGGGGTAGGCACACTTAGTATGGCAATGGAGCAGTATCTACCTTCTGTAAAAGAAACTGTTTCCCACTTTGATAAATGAGGGATACTTCCTCTTAATTCCAACTAACTAAAGTTGTGGGGTAGTAGAAGGGAAGGTGTAACTTTTAAGGGGAAAAGTGGTCCCCATTTTCTAGAAGGAGCACAATAAAATCATTGTCTTCTATTTCTTAATCATCTGTTCACACATCATTTTTAAAAAAGCAGTGGTGTATCTACAGCAGAAAAATGCAAGCATAATCTTTAGGAAATTCTAAAGCCGTTGTGGTTAAGCTGCAGACATACATATCTCAATCACACTGTCTTTTAGTGAAATGGCTAAGCTTTCCTTCACTGTGTGAACAGATAAAGAGTACTGTGCTTTTCCTTTGTTATTAAATCTTGCCTAAAACTTTAAAATAACACATCGAAATAAGTTATATCTATTTTTGAATTATTAAGAAAAAATCTGTGTGAAAGAAACTGTCCTCCATGGGCCTGTAAGTTTAGTGCTGACATGACTCTTTTATATGGCTCATTCAAGATAGGTAATAAAACAATGTAGCTCTTTTTCTATGTTGGAGATTCTTGAAAAACATAATTTTAAAATAACTGCAAGCTTTAACCCTTGAGGAAATTTCTTTCTAACATTGTGTTGTTTCAAGAATGTAGACTTTTAATACAATATTGCAGACCAAAGTATAAAGGAATGCTGTTGAACCTCAACCTGTACTTTCTCCCCAACATTTTGAAAACAGAACATTTCTAAATACGTGACCATTGCCAACCTGAGCCAGAGGGCAGCATTCACCACTTTATGGTAAACTGCAACTTCTAATGAATCTCAGCTACTTTTTAACTCCTCTTTCTCTGTACAGTACCAATCAATGCATTTGAAAATGCCTTGCCTCATATGGCCTATTGCAAAATTGTTAAATGAATAAATGACATTGCCATTAGCGTTCAGTTATAAATATATTTGAATTTTAAACTAAACTTGTGATACTTCTCTGCTTGAAACTACCAGCTTTTCCTTGCAAAAATTATGCCACAGACCCAGGCATGCCGTAGTAATAAAACTTAGGATTGAGGACGTCAAAGCTCTTTAAAGATGGTATCACTATCTGAATTTGATTCATTAGACACTAAAGAAGTTTCTTACTTGAGGCTGCACAGTGATCAAAACTGATACAAGAATAGAGCTGCTCTGTCTTAGCTGTGATCTTGATTTAGTTCCTCCTTTACTGCTCTGGGTATCAATTTCAAAATAAGCTTTAATTTATAGGTTTGGGTTTTTTGTTGCGAAACTGTTGTTCATTTTGTTTCCTTTGATAATATTAAATGTCTTCTATCTCAGCTTAAAATCAAATTTTATAGCCAATTTAGGCTGGAGAATTCCTTGCATACTCTATTATTTGTAACTCCAGTTTCACACTCTCCTCTCCCATAACCATTACATAATCATTTCTCCAATAAAATGTTTTTGATCAGATCAGAAATATATGAAGGACTAGATATTTCTTGGCTTCAAGACATATGCAAATCACTTTTTTATTTAAGAGAGAGCCAGAGATAAGATAAATAAGTTTAAAAAAAAGAAAAAAAAGTAATGAAACACTTGTCTGCTTAATTTGGCAAAGAATAAATCTGGAGTTGTTACTGAGTATCAGGAGCGAGCAGAGGAGAAAGTAAGAGAGGGAGGTGGATGCAAAGGTTATGTATTGCTCTCAGTTCAGTTTGTGGAAATATATGCTTAGCTATAATGCCAAATCCTGAAGAACTTTGCTGAATCCAGTGGAACTTGATTGCATTACCTGGAATCCTGACATTCTCTGTGTTGATTTCCAAAGAATATCTGCAAATTTGAATGAGGATGGCTGAAAGTAAAGCGTGACCAGAATTTCCCAGATGATGATGAGAGGATTTTAACTATTTTGTTTCACAGCAAGTGATGAGGGAGTTTTAATCTTCAGTGGCTAAGATCAGTTTGAAACCATTTGCTGCTGAGTATTGGCCATCACTTTGAAATTTAAGAGAAACCAAACATATTTCAGGAGATTTATTTCAATCACAGATAGAAAACAATGGGGTCGCATGGCAAGCTGGGAGTCTGCTCCTTCTAAAGGAGCACATGCCACTTCAAGGACAAAAAGGCATGAAAGGAAGCAGTGGTGTGCAAATCAAAATAACCCTTTGTCTTTCTCTCTGGATCCATGCTTGGGGAAGAATAGAGTCTAAGGGAAGAATGCAGACCTGTCTTTGTTCAGTCTCCAAAGGCAACTACTTTCTCTCTGGATGAGAAAGAAGTTCCGTTTTAATGGTGGTGGAAGCCTTCCTTTATTTTCATGATCAATACGGGCAGTTGGCAAAAATGCTCTCTTCAAATAACTATCCGTTGAAGACTAGGAATTAATTGGTTTAGGTTTTCTGGTTTGGTTCAGGTTTTGTTTGTTTTTTATTACTGCCCTTCCACTGCTACATAAGATTCATCAGTTTTTCACCTGCTCTCTGCCACCAAACTGAGCTTCAGGATTCATTCTGTCCTTTGCTTTTTTGCTAGATAAATATAGATTCATTTCTGATGAGGGGTGTGATTAAATGTATAATGTTTTACTTTTTTAATGTTTATATCTTAAATCCACAAATATTTTGTGCTTTTTTTGCAGGTGACAGTACTCCAGTGATACCACCTTACCTGAAGCTGGGCAGAATGAAGCCTAATCTTGGGTAAGAGACCTATAAGTGATTGGAGGTGCTACTGTTACGAACATAATTTGATGGTTTCTTCCTTGCTGTTTCCTTTCATCCTTTCCTTAAAGCATTGCTGATGAAGTTGAGTTGAAGGTAGGCCTCTCTAAAATTTTCATGTGCATTTATCCCCTGAATTAATGTTATCTTTGGCAATTTTCACCAGTTATTCAATGCAATGCTGCCTGTCTGCCTGTCTGAGCTTTCAGGCTAGCTCAGGACCCAGGCTCAGATCACAAAATTGCAGCATGACATGCTGCCACTTAAGCACTTAATTATACCTAAGGAGACAAGGATCCACATTGTACCCAGTACAATAGAGCCACAAGAAAAAACAAAGTCCCAATGCCTTGCTAGCCAAAGGGATCTTTGCCAGCACCAGGTGGTGGGAAGCATGAGGAAGTGAGTGGGGTGACTCCTGGCACTGCCTGCGCAGGCACGGTGACAAATTTTTTAAAAATGCTGCTTTTGAGAGAAAGGCCAGTAGTGTTTGGTGTCAAGGGACTGAAAAGGGTGCCATATGGGGCTGAAAATCCATGTAGTCATGCCTGATGAGCCATTTTCAGTGCTCCCCTCCTACTTGGATGATTGTACTTACCTGGCTACTGTGCTCATGCATCCAGGTTTTGCCAAGTGGTTATCTTCCTGCTTGCATCTGTTAATTTCGTATCTGCCTCTCTGGAAGGCAAAGTCTGGAAGGGTGCAACCAGTTATCAATGATGCTCTTGGGATTTGTCTGCTTGAGCTAATTTCTCCTGGAGTTCTACAGTGGTCTAATTTAATTACCATGTTTCAAATCCAGGTTTAGTGGGCAATGGAGAGGAATACAAAACCATGAAATTCAGCTATTTGCATAAACATATACTGTGTTTGTTTTACATCATCTGTGATATCTGTACCCAGCTTCTCTTTTCTAGTAAGGATGGAGTCTGTAAGTCATTGGGCAGGGGCAAGTAATTTAATTTAACTTCATTTAATGGCAAATGAAGATCTTGCAGAATTTTTGAGCTTTGTAGCTTTATGTAAGTTACAATACTACTTGCTTTCCTTTGAATACCGTTTCACCATTTCCTTTGAATGGTGAAAACAGCATTTTGCTGTATCTTCATCTTAAAAACTTTTATGTTCTCTTACTAGAAGGAAATCTGCCTTTGTATAGGTTTATTTGGAGGATCAAAGTATGAGATATAAATTAATTTTGTGCTAGAAAGATGTAGCTGAAACAAATTGCTAGAATGTTTAGAGAGGATGAAAATCTTTATTCTGTGTAGCCACTGACTGGTGTAGAAGGTTGAGGCACTGTGATTTGCTCTCCTATGTTTCTGGTTTGAGTTTATAGGAGAATAATAGCACCACACTTGATGGCATACTATAGTGGGACACCAAAGTCATGCTGCAAGGTGTTTAAGGCAGTAATAGAAAAATATAATTTGAAAACAGAAAAGTGGGTAGTCAGTGCTTAGGGCTTTCCCTAGCACTTATTTTGTTGTAGGTTATTTGACAAAATCTCATCTTTTTAACTATTGAACAAAGCAAATACCTGTCTTCAGGAAAGTGTATCTTTATGTATTTGAAGAGAGGTTTCCTTTTATTCTACAGAAGTTGGACATGCAAATAGCTTATTTACTTATAAATTCTTAAGGTCATTGAAGAGATTTTACTTAATTCTTTTATTCTAAATGAAAACAAACTATGACAAAGACAAAGATTTTAAGCCGATGATTGGGATCCAAAGGACAGATAATGCAGGTTCCAACTGCGTTTGTAATAGTTCAATTCTGTACATGAAATATGTTCTCTAGCTTGAAAAAGAATGAGAATATGAAAGATGCCGTGTCAATGATTCTTCAGATTTTCATTCTATTGATCAGAGTTGAAGAAAATGTATTTCCATACACCTGTCTCCTTTTTTTCAAATTTCCAGTCTCAGTTCTTTGTGTGCTCCATGGAGAGGCTGTATACAATTATGCCTTGCTAGTAAAACAAGATAAAATAATATAAACCCATTGCATTGTCACAGAGATAAAGCATATGGTAACATTGTTTTAGTTGATCAGCGGGGTGGCCTAGTAAAATGAATTCCCATCTCCTAGCTTTGGCTTATCTTCTGATTCCTGAGAGACACAACAAAGGAAAATAACAATAATAATAGAAGTAGTATTTTTGCTTTCGTTTGATGTGAATATTGCAATAGTGGAGTCGCATAACGGAAAGGACAAATAATTGTGTGTATTACCTGAACATCAAGCGCATCACATGCTGTAGTGTGACTCTGTTGAAATGTTGGACTTGTGTGATAATAACTACACAGTTAATAATAGTAGTAATAAAACCACATTGAGTATGCAATCACCGCTAGCCTGGTTATAATTGTTACCACACCTAAAGGTACTAAATTAGGTCTACTCAAGTACTAAACATAAATAGCATAGGTTTCTTCCCTAAACAACACACATTTTTATTATTTTCATTTGTGGAATGTGCCACTCCTGTCAATAATTGCAAACATTTCCCTGAGAGAGACAAATGTTTTGAATCTCATCTGCAAAGCTTTCTTTATGTATCTGAGAGGAGCAGTCAAATCAACAAAATATATTATTTTCTCAGAAATAAAAAAATAGGCAGCTTCTGCACTTATTAAGAGTGGTTGTCCTCTCTTGGTTTGAGCAAACTGAAAGGAAACACACAGCACCTCCTGCATTGCATCTTGCTTTGCATGAAAACACTGCCCAGCTTCCAGACAGGTTTTAGCCGAGGCCATACTGGTTAATTTCTTTAAAAGAGTCTCAACACATGGCTGATATTAGAGAACTAAGGGAGATTGTTCTCCACACGCTCCTTTTCCCTGTTATGCTGTGAAAGAAAAGTGAATTTCAGAGGTACAAATTGTATTCGCCCACCTCTTTTTTTTGAATCCCGAAGACAGATTACTGCACAAATGGCTGTACAAAACCCCTCTGAGCCACGTTCCGGAGGCCCTGAATGCCTGCGCTTGGACTAGGGCTCTGCATCTTTATTAGCAATTCCTGTAAAACACCTTAAATTTTGTGGTGGCAATCACAAGGCAAGATCATTCAGAGAACTTGCATAGCACATCACAGTGATGTCCTTCAAAGTCTTCACAGTACCAGCCTCTTCCCCTCCTCCCATCCTTCAGCAAGCACCATAGAGGGGCTGCCTCTAGGAAGGGCTTTAAAGATCAGCCTCACTGCCGTTCTTTACTGGGGTGATTCTTGTGCCCTTCTGAGGCCACTGACAAGCAGCAAAAGCTATATTCCTGAGCCTGTAATAGATGCAAATTGTACAGATGAAGGAGAGGAAGCTCTAACAGCCGTTGAATGCAATCTGTGAACACTACTGTTTCATTTATAGTGATGCTACCTAGGCATTTGCACTTAAAAGGAACAATAAAGAGGTGTCAGAACAATCGCTAGGCTGCAGAATTTAAACTGCGGCAAAGAATGAAATGTTGCCTGCAAAAGATCTGCTTTTTCCGTTAGTTTTTGTTATTACTGAAGGCTGTTCTAGTTCTCCTTGTTTTATGACACCGACTGGCTCATTTGCCTTCAAAAGCTCAAGATGCAAAGAGGCAGGGAAACAAATTAAGTCAAAACTGCAATGGCTGGTGAAAACAGTGCGAGGAATGTCATGGCTGCTCTTTATTTGTCTATTTAGTTTTGAAGTGGCTTTGCTGTACAACTGGATGGTTGATTTCAGTAACTTGCCAGCTGCCTCTAGCAGGCAGCAGTAGAGTTGCTGTAATGTTTCAGTGTTCTTCCTTGCAGGACAAAGGGCTGATCCTCAATTGATGCAACCTTTGGAGGTATGCATATTATCCTGGTGAGGATCTGAACTGCTGTTGCCTTTTAGTCTTTCTGTTTGAAATAGAGAAGAGGTTTTGAAATAGAGAAGGTGAGAAATTGCACACTAAAAATTAAATGAAAATCTAGCGGCTGTCAAACAACAGACAGTTACTGATTAACAAAGAATGACGGGCTCGCACATAGTCCTGTTAAAAGCACAATAAGCTGTGATTGTGTGCTGAGATTATTATTATCTGCAAGCACTTGCTACTTACTGCCTGCAAATGTGAAAGCTGTGTGTGTCTAGGAAAAACAAAGAAACAGAGTATTTGTTGTACTGCAGTAGGTGTGTTCAACGTGCCCTAATCCTACGGAATATGAGCAAATACCGCTTGAAAGGGAATATGGAGTTTAAAAAAGGAATATATGTAGTTTGCACAAAAAAAAAAAAAATTGAGTAAAGCTGTATAAGTTTTAGGGTATGATTGGCTTTGTAGCTACAGCAGATTATGATGCATTAGAGGACCTGTTGTCATTCGTATCTTCCAGACTTCCTATGGGATACTATTATCTGATTTTCATTAATATCAGTCATTTGAATTCCATTAGTGTTCAGAGCCCTGATTTAGACTCAGTCATAGCAATGTAACTATATCACAAAGAACTCACAGTTTAAATAGACAGGATAGGCAATTAGCAGGCGAATGTCCCACAACTAAAGAAGATCAAATTACTAAGACCTTGTCATATCTTAATGATAGTTCATTTTGTTTTTTACATACCTCAGTAAAATGAGTAATCTATAAAATATGAACATGCTGTTCTCATATTTTGGAAAAGTGTTTGGGAAACTAATGATAGTAAAATACTCTCAAAACCTTTTATGTGCTACAAGTTTGAAGTGTTTTTTATATAATATGAATTGGAACTGTTTGAGTCTCTTGAATGTTTAGCTTCTAGTGAGGAATGCATTTCCCAGGGAAATGCAGGAGTGGCAGCAAGGCTGTTTGTTTTAATAGTTCTGTGTGTGGGTCTGGACATGTGAGTGAACAAGAGATCAGCAGGGCAAAACGTGCCCTAAATGCTGTAAAGTCTTATACAATTGTGTCAGGCAATAAACCCAAATGAACTTGCAAAGTCATGCACTAGTTCAATTTTGGAAGGGAAAACCTGGCTTTGAAGCCAACCAAATCAATCCCTAGTTCAAATTAAATTTGGAGTATCCTGTGAAGCTCCAATACACAACTCCAATAACAATCAGCACTTAAGGTGCAGACAAATAATGCTTCATTTAAAAGAAATTGAATAAGGATTACTGACAGAGAAAGTTTTTGATGCAGTTTTGTTATTAAAGTCAAATTATAGCATTATTGTCTTAATCCCATATGTCTCAATCATCTCTCCCTCCCTCTGTCTGTCTTTAATGCACAAAAAGCCCTGTGCATGGTTGGTCTTGTGTCTTCATCTCATTAAAACCTTGCCATGCAAATGTATCATAAGTGTTGCCTGAAGACTTCTGTCTCATGCAAAATTTAGCTTAAACTCTACTGGCATCAAATAATTTGTTATGCACAAACCTTCTGTTTGGTTTGCTGACATTCCTTCTTAGCTGGCTCTCATGATGATTCATTATCTTGTGATATAGATTTCCAAGTATCATCTTTGTATTGATTTTTATATCTTTAATAACCACTCCACAGAAGATGGCTCCACTTGGTGTCATTGATCGCATCAAAAATTCAAGGCTTACAGAAATACTAGAGGGCTAATTGGTAGCAGAACATTTCAGACGTAATCTTAATATAGTCTTAATCTTCTGCACTAACCTGACTTGAAGATTTCCTTATTAAGGCTAAAGAGAAACTTCTGAATAACTGGAAATTACCTGGTGAGAACAGGTGAAATGTGATAAATGGAGATAATGAGGGTTAGATCTGAAAAACAGCTCATTTTTGTCTCTTCCCCTTCTCCTTCTCCTAAGTATCCTCCTTAAGGAAGAAGCCGTACATAATTCTTCTAGCTGTGGAAAAAAAATATATGTTCACAGCATCCCATACTGTGCAGTGAACCAAATGGCATTGAGTTTCTGATGAATCAAAGACAGTTATTAGTTTTGACAAGTTCAAAAATGTGTTCTCTAGGTCACTTCTTTCAAAAAGAAGTGATCAAAGAAATGTAATTTTAATCTTTAATTTTTTATGTGAAAATTAGTAAGCTCTGAGCTCTATTTGTAAGATTGCAGACTTAGATGGTCAGGTCTTGGCTAGGTTTGAATCTAGAATGTCTGAAAATGAGGGCCAGAACAACAATCTGAGAGTCCTTCAGTCTGTTTAATTTGCCTAAATGTGTTGTTTAAAGCTTCTATCTTGTTAGGTTTCTCAGCAATGTGGTTTGTCAATGACAAGGAGGTGATATGTGTGTCCATATTTTTTCGTGACTGTATTTTTTTCACTAAGTGACACTTTTTCACTAGAATTTTTTCCAGAATTTTGCACTTTTTATATTCTAAAACTTGAAAACAACTGAAAATAAACCACACTGAGTTACAGAGAAGGGTTCTTTTTTAGAAAATCCGGTGATAGACAAAGAATATGTAGAGACAGCAACATGTTACAAGCAGGAAAGATAATTTCTCAAAAAAGCTGCCCTTGTAAATAGTTAAAAAGCTGTTAAAAAAAAGTGTCTTCCAATAGCCACATGGTCTGTGGATTAAACATAGCAAGGCAGATTGTCCAGCTACTACTAAGAGTATCAATCAGGGCTACTCAATCAGTTCTTGCCAATAAGAGGCATTGAGACAGCACCAAGTCTGCTGGTTCAGTCAGACACTGCGTACCATCTGTGCAGTGGGAGCTGCCTGGTATGTTTCCTAAAAGATTAGAAGAACGGTTAGAAACATAGGATCTCCCACAGGAATGTGAGAGACATCATATATCTGGGAACTTGGTGAGAATAAAAATGAAATGTGTTCACAGAGCAGGCTGGAATAACCTTGGTCCCTTTTGACCTCTGTGGCAAGCAGACCTCTTTTTCCACTAGACCCTATCAAGTCTGTCAGGTTAGCACTAGTTTCTTTATGAACAACCTAAATTTGGAGCTGGCTGTAAGAAACTCACATTATTCTCATAAAGTCCAATCAAAAACACATTACACGGTTAATGCATCCATACACCTCTCTTGCCTGTATTATGCTCCTGTTGTCACTCTCAGACTGAGAGGAAATTGTTCACATCAACCAAATCTTCTCAAACAGGAATCTAGCAGCTCTTTTAATTTCAAATTTTTACTGTGTTCATCACTAACCTGACTGAGGAATGTGTTCATGGAGTAAACCAATCAGTCAAGGAAATGCTGTCTCTTTATTTCCAGGGAGAGGAACAGAAAATGAGGCCAGTCTAAGTGCTGCTTATTTACAGGGGTGAACAGTAACTCGTAGATTTTTGTCTAGCCCTGCAGAACAATTCCTGTGAATGAATATATATGAATACACACCTTAGCCATCAGAATGACTGAGGGATTTATAGTCATAGCCTAGCCAGGCTACGCTATGTGTCAAAGGACAGTGATACAGCTGGAATATAATCTAAATTTACTGCCTTTCAACTTTGTATTGTTCCTCTTAGTTTAGAATCGGCTTCCATTAAAAAAATAAACAATCTTTGTGAGCATTCAATGACATTTATTGTGGTCATGATATTTATTATGGACATGCACACTACCTACCAATAAACAGAATTGGAAGATGCAACATATTGACAAAAATTTGGCAGCTGTATACTTGTACCGGATTTCAGATGTGAATGCCTCTCCTCCTTACCCCCCAGTAGCAACAGAAGACTCATCATAGAGTACCAGAGCAACAATGGTTCAGATGTCTATTGAATCTCTACTGTTCTGTCCTCTTCAGATTTTTTCCATATTTTTTTTTTTTTTCTAGCTATATTATTAAGCATTCAAGGATGGAGAGACAGTGGGCAAAAAAGCTACTGGTTTTTCCAGCAAAAATAAAGTACTGAACAATAAAAGCCTAAGACATGACCCATTGGCTTTAATTTCTATTTTTTTTTTTTAATTCCATTAATTGTTTTGTTTTCAGAAAACTTCATGTTTTGAAAGAAAAGATGCGTGGTCTCATGCCTGAGTTACAGGCTACAAGAAAAAGGAAGAATCTCAAAGTATAACTTACATCTTTTAGTAAGCACCATTCTTCAAATCTGTCCTTTACTTTGTCCACCTGCCAGCGTTCATAGTTCACGACATGTAGCTGTGAGGCCTGGTTGTGCTGCAGGACATGAGGGTAATTCCCATTGATTTCAATGGGTATTACATGCATCCTGCAGCGGGAGAGTAGGGCCCTCAGGTTTCGCTGAATAGCAAATAGTCATGTAAAATCCACGGATCCTATTCTTTCCCTGCAGGGTACGTTGAAGTCAATGGGAGTTACTTGTTAGATGCTGTGATGGGAAAAACTTAGCCTTATAAGATAAAACAGTCCATTCATTGTTGTATTTTGATTAATTTTTTCAAAGAGCCTAGTAATTAGATTTTTTTCTATAGAAAATATATTATCTTCTGACCTTCTTTATTCCACTTTACAATTAAAAATGAAGCTAACCAAAAGGAAAACACATACAAAAAAAAAGCCCACAGAAGAAACATGAGAAAACTGAATTTACAAAATTGCTATGAATTTAGTGTAGAAGTTAAACAATTCTTTGTGAGAGACCAAAACATTATTCTCTAGAAACACTCTCTGCTCACACTAGATATCTTAACACAAACCTCTAGCACTGATTCTACTGATCTAAATAAGGAACTAGAATTTGACAAATCAACACAGAATTTGACATGTGTTTCTTATGGCTTGAATTTTGAGACTAAGTTTCCATTAAATCAAAGTTTGCACCCAAAGCAGATTTTAAATATCTCCTTCACTAGAATGTTATAACCTTAGCTGAAGGAAAGGCTTTCTTCCCATCCCCCTGTCCTCTCCTGCTCTTCCACCCCCAAGTGCTCTCCTTGAAAGCAGCAAAGAACTTAAGAAATCTGGGCAGTCTATCAGTTTGCTATGGTTCATTTTACCTAATCCAGACATCCAGCACAGCAGGGGGAAAACTGCTGTATCTAGTGAAACAAGAGCATGAATAATTAAAACTGTGTTATTAATGAACTTCCAGTCGTTATGTAAATGAAACTGATTTCAAGTCTAATTTGTCAGCCTGAATTCTTTTTCTGTTCTCCTTTTGTCTAGGACAAGAACTCATCATAATGGACTTGATAATAAAACACTGGCAGACATGCTGTGTGCAGTGCCCATCTGAGTTAGGGCTTTTAGTATGGTTAATTGATACAGTTACTGCGGATAAGTCTATAAGGCATTTGTATGGCTTTACGTTTTACAAGCTTTTTCTTTTTTTTTTTTTTTCTTTTTTTTCCTCTTTTGACAGTGCTAGCTATTCTTTGCACATTCCTCATTACCGTTTACCTTTACATGAGGGGTGGCTTGTAATTACTGGCTGGTAAATACTTTCCTTCTCATTTCGTGCGCCGTTCAAAGACAGCAGAGTTCAGAAAGGTCTGTGGGAAGGGAAGTCTGTAGTTATCAAACAATGGCTAACAGTCACCAGGAGAAAAAGCCTGTCAAAGCACAAGGCTGCCGGGCGCTGGGTCCTTGCCCCATTGTCTTGGATCAGGTGTCAGTCATCGTCCTGCCCACTACATTTACTTTGATACGAAATAACCAGTATTGAAGTTATATAGAAAGGACAGGCGCTCCACTGGGAAGGGTGAGATTAGGTTTTAAAAGAAACCCTGAATTTTTATTATTTTTTTTTTTCACCAAACCCAAGCAGGATCTTTTGAAATAGCCCATGCCCTAAATTGATTTAGCCTGTGGTAGACAGGCAAATAGGGTGAGGTAGGTGGGGCTGAAAGGTTGCCTTCAAATCATGATTTGTTTTGGGGCTTTTTAAGTCCTCTTTCATCTGTGCTTTAATTCTCACCAGTTAAGTCTCTCTAGTTTTTCTTTCTTTTTATTCTTGTAAATATATTCAGTATATTTTGATTTATTTGCTCTGATTTATACTGTTAGGAAAAAGTTGTTAGTGAAGGTTCAGAAAGCAACCAAGGAGAGAAGCGTAAGCATCTATTTCCCTATATACTGTGTACTAAGAAAGGAATAGATTAACAAGAGCATCCTCAAAATAGGATATTAAAAGTATTTTAAAATAAATAAATAAATAAATTTAAAAATCCAGACCTGGAAGAAACACTGTCTGCAGTCCCCTGGAACTGCAGTCTAGGTCTGGTATCAAGGGTGGAGACTCAAAACTGGACATTTTGGACACAAGAAAACTGTGAAGTAAGAATTATTTATTTTATTCTGTGTCAGGAACAACCCCTTTTTTTTTTTTTTTTAATGATAAACTAAGAGTGTCCTTTATATACCTTTTAATTTTTTAATCGGCTTACTTTCTTTAAAAGAGGAAAGAAGTGTGGCAGGATCACTGGTTCTATTCATAGGAAATTGAACAAGGGTGAAAAATTCTCAGTATAGCAGTGGAAAAACATATATTAAAGAATTCTTTTCCATTTTTTAAAATCTTTTTCCCTCCACCCTAGGCTTTCTCTCTGTGACATCATTGTGCAGAGGTCTAAAGAAATGCATACAGGGTAATATTTACAGTTAGCTCTCTGAGTAGACTGGCTTACTGGCCCTTCTTTACCCTAGACCAGGGAAATTGTGAAGGCCTGAGAACTGGAAAGAATTAAGAGAAGGATTGTTCATGGGTCAGCTTGCCTGCACAGGGAAAGTTTTTGGCTTGTCTGCTAAAACCCAGTGTGTTTGGGGGGAGCTTCTGAGCACACCTTCGATGTGTTACGCTCTCAATTGTGCTGCGTAGGTTAGTGGCCAACAAAACTCTGTCCTGCCTGAAAGAGGTTCAAATCTCATGGAGGAAAAAGTTCCTTGCTTCTTGCTAGGTGAGGCAAACACCAGCCTCAGGCTTTGCTTTGCATGGCTGTTTGGGACATTCAATTCCTGTACTATATCTTTCCTTTCCTATGCAAATTGTAAAAGGTAGTCAGGGAATATTGTGTAGTTTCTGTCAAAGCAGGAAAAAGTTTTAAAAGCAACTCATTTCTGTCACACCTTGAGCTGGGAACTACATGGTGCTTTGAGCATTTTGTCAAAGAGGTTCGGTGTACTCATGGTGTGTGTTAAAATTGCTGTGGGAGTATTACTGGTTGAGAATATCTATTAGATGTGTATTTAGAGCATGTATTTTAATATCTGCTAGCCTGACTTTATTATTTTTGCAATAATAAGACGTAAAATGAATTAGATACTTGCTGAAGCTTTAAAACATTCTTACAACACAAACATAATGTAAAATCTAATTTAGTTCTGAGGTTCGAACTGAATAGAAGGAAAAAGAGAAGGGAAGAGGTTCCATGTTTCAGTGAAACAAGTTTCCTACAACAAAGCAGGTGTTTATAGAATGCTTCATTTTAATTCAGTGAAGCTAATATCCCAGTTTATGTTGTTTGGAGTAATAACAGTGTAACACAGAGCTGTAGCAGAGATTTGCAGGTTTCCTTTAGGTCAGTAACAGTTGCTATAAACACCTCGGACTATTTTTTTATTATTATTCTGCTCCATCTACATCCCGTAACTGGAGGGGAGGGGCAGGGGAGAGGGTTAACAGTTTCTACAGTTTAGAAGGCTTTTCTTTTTGTCACATTTAAACCAAATATACACAGGTGGCTAGGTGGCACTGTGGATTAATGTACTTCTGAATTAATGTGCCTAGAGTGGCTCGTATCACAAAGTGAGTACATCTGAAGTGCAAGCTTGCTTCCCTTCCTGGATCACCATGTGTGCAGTCATTTGAATTGCATTATTATTTATATCAAAATCAGAAATCCAAAATAATAGACATTATAATAATGAGAAAATTATATTAATGAACCTGTGTTTTGGAGTTATATACTGCTTTGCAGGCCATGCTTTTTTGATGAGGCTTGCTATTTGTTCTAACTGTAAGAAAGAGAAAGTCGTCTAAACTGCAAACACTGTTTTAAAAGGGGAAAAAAAAAAAGAAAAAAGCTTTTCCTGTGTTATGTTTTGAGTTTAAAAAGTTACTTTGCCAGCACTATGGGCACTGAGTGTGCTGGGGAAGCACTCTAAGGCTGGGAGCTGTGAGTTCCTTTAGAAGCAAGAAGTGCTCAGAATTGCATGCTGTAACTACTGAAAACTATCCCAAGCAGGCAGGCATACATTGCCCAAAGCCGTATACAAATTATGCCTCTCTTCAAACATATTTCAATGTAAATATTATCATTTTTTCAGGGACAGTCCTTCCACTGCAATAAAATTGATAAATGTAACTCAATAGCAATTTTGGCAAAAGTTAATGGTTGTAGTCTCTGCCTGAAGCCAGATGATCCTTACTCATTGAAGAAGTTTTACCCATTTAAAATATTTTGATTCTCTATGAAAAAGGAAGTAGAATACATATAACCAACAGAACTCAATTTTTGCACATTCTTAGTCTCCTCTAGTCAGCTCCAGAGGTAATAGTCGCTATAGGGATTTCTATAAGGTAATTACTGTATATTGCTTAATTATAGTTTATTAAGATCAAACATACTTCAGTATTTAGTTGATGTAACAGGAAAACACAGTCTGTGTTTATAGTTTAAAATGCAAACAGTGCAATCTGCACTGAGGCTTTAAAAAATGTGGATTTTAGGATACAGCAGTTTAGATGTCAAGACTACTGCATTAGCCACCTTCCCCTTTCTAACAGAAAATGCAGTTTCTGTAACCTGAGGCAATAGTTCTTTATAATGCATTGTGTATATTCATTCTTGCTCCTTCCTTCTACTAAAGTTGAAAGTTGTAACAGAGGGGAATTGATCAGGTACAGAGTATTAACTGCAAGGTATTCTTTCATGTGCAGTATTAGCCAAAGATGTATACAATTAGTTAAAGAAACAACTTTGAAAAGAACTAAGTGCCTGTAAAAATCAAACTGATTAAGAAAGAAGTACCTAACATCCGGTTAGATCTATTTTCCTTAAATTGAAAATGAAAGCTGCCACTTCTACTAAAAGCCCTTGCAGCCAAGAGATTTCGCAGCAGTTCAGTCAAAGCCTAGCTAATGAATATAAGTTACTTTAGTGGATTTTAGCTGACTTTGAAAATAAAGTCTGAAACAGTCGGATGCTACTAGCAGAGCTAGACTACAGCAAAATGGACTTAATAAACTCCATTGTGCACTTAGATCCCTAGTGAGATTTGCCTTCCACCCATGACCAATTGGTATTATTTTTGTGGTGACTGGTACTTTTGTCTCTGAGACTGGGATTTCTGGGAGTGATTAGCACTTTTCAGCAGTGATTGACAGGTTGTAGCAGCAATGAGACAATAGGAGGAATCATTAGGAATTCAAATGCAGAATTTTGTTTGCATGCTTTAGGACTGGTTTGTGTAGAAGTGAAATCTAGATATGAGGGCAGAAATCAACTATTATTTAATCAATTTTAACAAAATACAAAAGGAAAAAGATTAAAATGTGTTAAATAATAGAAAAAAAATAAAAGAGGACAGGATAGACTATAAGATCACATTACTGTTAATAGGATTCTCCCACTATATCAGTTTTGGTGTAGGGGTTTTTTGTTTGGTTTGACATTTTTTAGTGGTTTGTTCGTTTGTTTTTTTCTGGAGAATCCTCTCTTAAGTGCTTCGTACAAAATGCTACTCTAAGTTTGTTATAGAAATGGTATAGTTTGTAGTAGAAATATTTTTTAATACTGCTGAATTAAAACCCCAGCAAAAAATACAATCACTTTGCAGGGGAAATTTGTATGTTGGTGTCATACTGAGGCTTGATCAAACCATCTCTGTTGCATCTAAACAAGAGGCCATAGGGAAATAATTATAGTGACTGATTCCAGGCATTGACCAGCAATTGATAATTGGCCATAAATAATTAGGAAATAATGGCATGTCAGTGGTGTAAATTATGTAAATTTAGTAGCTATGTCTCTAGATACTGATTGAGTGCTTTACAAGTGACTTTTTTTTTATTCAGATTATAAATTTAATATACTGTACATGACAATTTAATCTTGTTTGGCATCAAAGCTACCAAGATAATACAGAATTATACAAGCCTAATCAAAGAGAGAAAAATCAGATGAACATCATTATTTTGGAGAGCTGGTTTAATGGGAGTTGACATTTTCAAAAGAGCATGGATTCTTCCTTTTTTTTTTTTTGAGACAACAATCTGAACTAGGTTTCTGATGCGATAGGCTAACAATAAACACTGACTGAAATTACAGATGTGAATGTGTGCTCACAATATGTTAAATATTTAAAGTATGATTTTGTGTCGCACACCCTGTTTACATTAAATTATTATAGCCCTGGATTTTTATTCTTAAATCGTGTGCTGTTCAGGACAAAGGCTGTATTTTTTTTTT
>VXBU01013415.1:2988786-3000227 GCA_013400315.1 Bombycilla garrulus
TTTTTTTGTGATTAAACTGAGGATTTCGTCATCTTTTTCCTTCTCTGTTGATAATCAGCAAAGGTCTGTAACTTTGGTATTTTATATCATAGTACAATCAGATTATGTTAAAAACCCCATCATATTAGCTAGCACACATCGCACAGAAATGCATAATGCCTCCCAAGAATATAATTTAGAGCACAAGGGGTTGGGCTTTTGTGAATGCTTCTGCTCTGCCTAGTTTTGCTGGACTTGTTACAAGTATATGGGCTAAAAGATGTTTCAAAATTGATGAAATTTATAAATACCATTTATATCACAAACTACTTAATGTTCACAAAGTGACTATTTTACTGTGCATAGTTAAGAAAAATCCCAATAATAATACAAAATAGGAATTTTTCATAAAGTCGTCTAGTTCCTGGGTATTATCAATGCAGCCTAATTTGAAAAAAAAAACTTCTAAAATGTTCCAGGTAAGATATTCTGGTGCCAAACTGGTGACCCAAATCGGTGTGTCTCCAGCATAGTGCACACATGCACGGAGTAGTTATTACTGCAGTGTCCCACTGCAGCATCAGAGTGGGAAAGGTTTCAGCCCTCTTCTCTACCTTCAGATTTTCATTTTTATTAATTGGATTTGGCATCCGGAATCAGACAGAACCTTTGAATCTGCATTTAACATTCAGCACGTATTTGTCTCCCGCTGCTGCGGGATGTGGAGGGGTGCACTGGCTCAGTGGGGACAGCGCATTAGGATGGGTGGATAAGGTGGAGGAAAAGGGGGTCGGTGGGGTGGAGGGAAGAGCAAGAGAGACACAATTGTGCAAATCAGTGTTACCTTCCAGTGTCCTGCCGGCCCAGCTTGGAGCATCTGCTGTTGTGTGAGCAGCAGCTCCTGCTGCTGCCAGAAGTGGAACGGCCCTGTCTGCACTTGCCCGTCAGTGGTGCTAAACATTTCTGCTTTTGGTTGCATTAGTGCTAGATACTCACCAAAAATGCTGTCAATTCAACATTAATATTATATAAAAAGAACAAAAAAGCACCAAACTCTCCTGCCAGCTAAAGCCTCTCTCTCCACCTTTGCTTTTAGTGAAGAACAATTTTAAACTCACACTTTTTCTAAGCATGATCTTTATTTAAGTTCATTTCTCCTTTTTTTTTTCTTTTATGTGGTTTTATTGATATCTCTGATTAAGAAATAGCTATTTGCTCATCATCAGTTAGCTCTGGAAGACTTTTTTCCCTTATCTAATTAGTTATAAAAGCCTTTTTCTTTTTTTTTTTTTTCTTTTTTTTTTTCCAAACAAGAAAGTCTAATTTCTCCCTCAGCAATAAAGTCTAGACATTCTAAGGGAACCAACTAGGGAAAAGTCATATCTGCATTATAAAAAATAAGGTAATTTTTAAAGAACTCCCAAGATAAAATGGACATATGGTAAGAGATAAAACGTGTAATCTAACCATATAGATATTTAGATTCACACTGCCTTTTTCTGGTTCTGTCAGTGCTTTGTATGGGGAGATAAGGGCAGACTCATAAGGCTGTGATTCACTAGAGGCTATTTCGACAAGTTTCCACTCTGAGATTCTGTTCATCAACCTCTAATTAGCACTTCATCGCTTTCAGCTTTGTGTCACCCAGCTGACTAGAGGAAGATGACACCTCCAACTTGAACTGGGCTTTTTTCCATTTTCTTGGTGCTCATCAAGACATGTGGTGCTTTCTTAAAGTGCAGCTGGTGCTGGCACTTTCATTGTAAATTTAAATCGCTGTGTTTGGAAAAAGGTGATAAGAACAGTTTGTTTCATGTCCCTGGTGTTTAGCCTGAGGCAATTCCCAGCAAATATATTCAGGGCTCCTTCTGGTTTGATCTGCAACACTTTTTTGTATTATTATTATTACTAATAACAATGCTAGAAAATATGCACCTAAAAGAATACCCTGTGCAGTGTACAAATTTTTTTCCCATAGTCACTGAAGTTTGAAAGAAAACAAAACCCTTTTAATCTTCAATTTAGAAAAATGGCAAAAATATGGACTAAATATATATATATGTTTGGAGAAGGAGGAGTCAGGTTTTCACAAATGGTGGGGTTTTTTTACATTTTCTGTAACACATGTTTTGGAGAAAAAGACATTTCATTTTTATTGATTTCACATTCTGCTCTAATGTTCATGCAAGAACATATACCAGTAATTTATTACATGGGTTTTTTTCTGCCTATCCAATTGTTATGTTGCTCATTAAATAAAACTAATGAACAGTGGAATGTATTTATCTCAAAATACTTATGTTTTTAGAAATATGCAGAGAATGCCAGCTTTCAACATTTATTTAAACTGTGTCCATTGTACTCTCTTCTTATATGTTTATTTGTGTACATTCACACTGCTAAGATCTGAAGGTATGCTGCTTAATGGATACATTTCTGCTCTTTAAAGTGTCTGATAAAATGAGTACAGCGTTAAGAAAAGGGACTAAGATTTCACACACCAACTTTTCCATTTTCAACATTTTCAAATTACTGTATAAAGCTTTTTTCTTCTTTATATTTACCCCATATGCACAACTTAGTTATAAATTTAAACAAATTAGAGAAATTCCATCTCAAGGGAGCAGCTATTGTATGTTTACTTAGGGGAACTTTTCAAGCTCACAGTCAAAAATAATTCTTTTTGCAATAGACTAGGAATCAAAAATCATGTTTGCAAGTCTATTTCTTTTCTTTCACTATTTTTACTAATCTCTAGAAATTAAGCTTATATTAACAACATTTCTATCAGTTTCTTTGTATTTGTATTTGACTTTTCTGGTTTGCTACTGTACATTTTATTTCTGTTTGAGACTTAGATTTTAAGTACTGCAACATCACAATAAATGGCATTAAAAGTCGGAGAACCTTCTATAAAGGCCTTTTGGAGTGAGCACAGAATTGTCCCTCTTTTAAGTGAGGCAGAAATTAAAGCACACATGATAAAAATTTAGCTTGATCCAGCTTTTAAAAACTGGGCCAACACATTGGCTTAGATCTATTTTTTGCACTCTGACTAATATTCTAGTGTAAATTGCCATATTTCTATTGTTATAGAAATAAACTCTGATTTCTGTATTTATGGAGAGAGGTAACACATGTAGATAGTGGCACAATCCTGTATTTATGATGTTCCATTTTTTCTATAAATATAGATGGTCTATGATTATCAATAGAGCTTCTCATTAAAATTCAGATTTAGATACAAAATGATGCCATTTTGTCTTAATATTTGAAAACCTAAAAATATCTCTATCGCTCTTTGAAAATCTGTATTTTAGCATTTACATTCGGCAGTTTATTGCAGTAGGAAATATTTCAAACAGAAGAAACAAATTGTTCCATCAAAGTATTCTAATAATTTAGAAGACTATTTTTTTCCCAGCAAACCAAATATTAGGAATGAAGTTTAATCAAAGATCTAGTGCTCCATTTCCACTGAAGGAAGGAAATAACAGATTATTTCTCTGAATTTTTGAGACTCAGCCCTGTTCGGAATAAGATTAAGCTCAATTGCAGCCTTGAAGAATTGGCGTCCTCTTTACTGCAACCCTGTTACAAATGATTTTACATTGTGAAAGGCTTCTCTTAATGATTGTTTGCTCTTTTGATGAACTAGCTAATTGTCCACTGCTCCATTCATCTTAATTCAGACCCATTACCCTTCATTCTTCCTCTCTACCCTTCAGCAGCAACTGCTATGGCCTCAGCTGCTATCACATCCAGCAATGTAAAACCATTTTGCTGTAGCGCCATGAGGAGCCTCCGTGTGCTATGTGCCAAGGAGATGTGAGGTAAATGGGCTCTCTCCATTCCACAGACTTGATGGAGCTTTGAGTGTTACATTCCCACCTCAATACCCCAAATCCCAGTTTGGCAATTTCCTTCGTCTTGTTACTGTCTAGCCCGACTAGCCCTGACCCCAGGCTCTCAAATTGACCCTCCTCCTCTGGCGTTTGAGAGGTTGGGTATGGGCCAAGGTTTATCCTAGAGAGACACCTGTGACTCAGGATGAGGGGTTTTTTACTTTGAGCCCCTGGCTTCTGCCTTCTGCTTCATGACCCCAGATGACAGACAAAACTGATTTTGTACATGCAGGAGGATGGGGAAGCCTCTGCCCTGATTAGAAAATGCATTTAATGAAGGTTTACCTACAGGGAGTTTCAGGCTGTCAAGTGCATGAATCTCACATTCAATACGTGGGACTTGGCTGATCTGCAGCTCTTTGCCTCTGTATTGTCTTGGTATTCTGCCACTGGTAAAACTCTGTGGATGGCAATTCTGAATGTCACCAAAAATTTCAAACGGCAGATTAGTTAGATTCATTTTGGTTTTACCCGCCAGCTGTCAGATCAAAGGTATTTTATAACCTTTGGCTGTATAAATAATTATATGAATAAGAGTTGCTTGCAGTTTTCACATATTTTGACTTTCCCTATGTAGTGCACAGCAGTCAGCATTTCTGAGAATGGCTAATGTAGGACTGGATGGAGATATCTGCATGGACTGACAATTGGTGATAAATGAGGATCTTCTTATTAACTGGGGATCAGAGATATTTCCTGGTGAGGGCCGAATTCTCCACATAAAGAGAGACAAGAGAAGAAAGGTGGCGGGGACTATCTGTTAGTTGCTAGGCACTTAATTCATCCTTAGACCTCGAGGACTCAGCGTGGGGAACAACCGAGATAAATAATTTGCATTGGCTGTGTCATCTCTTGCTTTTGCCAGAAAGTGTCAGTTTTTCCTTTCCCAGTAATAGCACTGATTGCAGTTACTGTGTTCTAGTATGTTTGGTAAAGGATAACCATGTTTCTGTGTATAAATGTATATTAAATAAATGGTGCAAAAAATGGTATGGTAATGGTAATGTTTGTGTGAGCCAACCCCTTTCAGATAAACAGATATGGGGGGTTTTTTCAGTGTAATTCACCACTACAATGATAACTCAGCAATATAACCAATATAAGTACAGATATAAAGGTATGAAACAACATATTGTCAGAAGCAATAAAAAAGATTTAGCAATGTGTAAACAGGATAGATCCACAAGAGGCCAAGCATGGCAGTAGTTTATTATACATACGTACCTAACTGAAAGTCATACTGAGAAGAATGTAAAAGAGAAAGGAGTGGTAAATTGTGATGGGGGTTTTTATTATTCTGCTCTTTAAGAGAGATCTAATTTGGAATTTGCATTTCACAAGAGTTCTGAGTTTTTTGTGAGTCTCATTTTAAGAGCATTTAGTATTTATGTAACAACTTAATTCATCAAGGTACAAACATGAACCCTAAACAGCTGGAATAGCAGCTTGGATGAGAAGGTGTGTATGCTGCTGTGCCCTAGGTTAGTGCATCACTTAACAGGGAATAGAAACAGGAATGTGTTCTTTGTCCCCCCTGTGCAAGAGCTGCCTGTGGTATAGTGATGTGCAGCCCCTGTTCACTGCTCTTTACTGGCAGCACAAACCTGCATAAAGCCATTGCAGAGACGTGGGATGACAGTAATACAATTGCTGCTTTTGCACTCCTTTGTGTAGTGATGCTAGATTAGTAGTTAAAAAAGAAAAATTAAAAAAAAAAAAAGATCCCCCAGTGCATGCTTTCCTGAAGCTCTTTCTCAGCATTCACTTGCTCAGAGCAATCTTAGCAGTCCCAGCATTAGCAAATTAAGGTGACGCATTTATACATTATAAGACTGGCTTAAAAATCATAAAGTTACAGAAGCAGAGGGGAAGGAAAAAACCCCAAACAACTATATTTCTTTTCTTTAATAATTATTTGCTTTCATTTTTATTAATTGTTAGAATATACTAGAATAGTATTTTAAAACTTTTCCTGACCTCATATTTTAAGCACTAGGGTTCTGAAAAATAGTAAGGATTGCGAAATCTTAATAAACCCATGAGTCTTCAACGCACCTTGCATTGAAGTGGGCCAAATGCTCCTATGAGTACTGGGACAGTTCAGGCTTCCAGAGCTTCTGCCATTCTGGACCATCCAAGTGAAGCTTTGTGTTTCTGAAGCCCCTTGGACACCGCAGAGTAAACCTGACGTTTACTGCTTGTGGTGGACAGAGCTATAAGCAACACACCCAAAACATACAGCTGTCATTATTTTTATCTTATGATAAGCATACATCCACTAATTAAGGATCTAAATAAAATGTATCTTTGAGCCACAGAATAACAATGACATGGCCTCAACTGTAAACTTTAATGTACAGTGATTGTGAAACAATTAAATTGAAAGCAAACACCTTTGGCTTTTGGCGATTCATAGTCTTGAGGGTATACTTCATTTCAACCTAGTGGACAATGTAGTCTTGATCCTCTTTAAGTCAGCCATATGGATTTCTGTGGGACCAAGATTTAACCTGTAAGCCTTCCAACCAGCAAACTTATTGAAAAGTTTAGAATATGTTCTATCCTATTCCTCTTATGAATTACATTATGCTGGTTTTACTGTATCTGGGGTGCAGGAGAGTGTATTTTCTGAGTGGGATGAGAAGTTTGGTTTGTGCTTTGTAACATAATGCTTATTCTCTTAAAACAAAGCATACTCTATTTGAACTTGATGGTCTGATATGTATTTTACATGTATAGGTCCTGCTGGGGAATTCATATTACACATACAGATGAGGATAACTCCTCTCTTTCCCTGTGTTGTTTTGATTTTAGTGAAGCTAAGCTTCTGCAAATAAAAACTTACATGTTGAGCTTTTAGCTGTTATGTACATTCACAGTGTGTGTATAAAGGTAAGTTGTCTTAATTCTGAACTCTTTCTATTTCATAATGTGATTGCCTTACAAACCAGAAACAAGTAGTAATGGCTTAACTGTGCCAACAAAGGACTTCGCATGGTGCACAGATTTGGAAATGAACTTCAGCACAGACCTTGTAGACATCTGAACTCTATAAATCCACAGGTGTTTAAGTAGCCCTAAGGGCTAGGTCAGATAGCAGACTTGTTTCAGTATGACTTTACAAGGATTTAGTACTGTGTAAACAACACTTGCAAGGTTTTCTCTTTACTGCTGAGTAAAACCAGTAGCAGGAAGAGCAACCTTTGATTTTTGTACCATAAAATGTGTGGTGTTCTTTTATTCCATAAACAGTGAGATGCTGGGATGATATTGAGCAAGACTACATACAAAGTTAAACTTTCTTAGCTGATGAGTTTTGAGACGAGATGATAGAAGTTACACCACTCTTGAAAAGCAATTGCAGGGTAGCTGGAGAGTGTGTTTTCTCTTTTATTTATTTTTTTTTCTTGGTGCTTTTTGTTTGTTGTTGATTCTGGTCTTTGTTTTGGAAGAAGCATTCAAGTCCTTCTGGAGAAAGATAAATTAGACTGTAGTTTTATATGCGAATGTAGTCTGCAGATCTTAGATCTGTGCATTTCCACCTAAAGTAATGTTGTTGTTAAAATTTTGTAAGCAGATGGGCTTACTTCTCAGTAAAGTAACCCCAAAGCATAAACTAGCTAGTACAGAAATATTGCTGAAACAATGTTGGGAGAAAAAAGAAAAAAACAAAAAAGACTAGCTAATGCAGAGTGCTGAGAATAGTGTTCTATTTTTACCCCAAAATCTGGTCTGCTAGTAATAGTGACGGATTTTCATCAGTACCTACCAAACAAAACAAAACTACAAAAAAACAAAAAACTCCAAACAAAAATAAAAATCAACCAAGCCCAGAAAACAAAACAAAACCAAAGAACAGAACCCCCCAAAAACCCGAAAAAACCACCCCACTAGTGACTACCCAGAATAACATGGTGAATCAGTTTGAATGGGGAAACTAGATCCTATGAAGAAGACACAGGGAGCTGAAAGGAGTAGAACAGCACTCAGAAGGAAAACAAGATGACTGGAACCTGAGTGGATACAGTAATTAGGAACTGGAGAAGGAAATTAAAATCCTTAGGGAATCCTGTATCTGAGAAAGGAACTGAGAGAAATCTATTGAGGTTTATGAGAGGACAATTACTCCAAAAGCTTAATTAACTCACATACAAAGGTTGGCTGAAGCTCCTCCTTGTCCCTGTTTTCACATTAGTGTATGACTCCAGAAAATACAAATAATTTCTTTAGTAGTTAATGAAAGTTCATTGATCACTGTATTAGTCTGTAGGAGTGATAGCTGATGATTAATTCAATCATGTTTTCCTGCAGCATTTTGATTTCTGCTTCTTTGCTCCTTATTGTTTAAACTTAAATTATTTAACTTGGGCTGTTAGCTAACCACAGTGTTTATGATGTGAGAGTTTCTTTGCCTAATCAGCACAGAGATTTGCAAGAATGTATTGTGGAGATAGCTAGGTGCTTGCTGAATTTTGATGGCAAAGAGAGACTGTTGTAATTACCTTCACTGTCCTGGACTGTGCTTTTTTGGGAGAGGTCGAGCCAAGTTTGTGCTATTCAGCCTTTTCTTTCTGGACTGAAGTGTTTGACACAAATGCACACATTGAATCTCATGTTCTCTGTGCCTTCAAGCTGCTGGTTACCCTGACATCTCTCTGCCCCTCCCAAAGTCAGAGGTTCCCTTCTCAGTCAGTGACTACCCATAACGTACACAAAGGTATAACTTCCATCGGTTCAGCTTAACTGAATTACTGCAAGTGGTTCTTGGAATGTGATGATACTACAAATGAATTCTGTGGAAACACCCTTACAGCTGCATAAACCAGAAAATCTCAGTGCTGAGCAGATATTTGAGAGGATAATATGTGTAGCATTCAGAAATTTTATCCGTCATCAGACAAGTGACCAGATTTTGGTTCCTTCAGTTCCCAAAAATACAATCTCAGAAAATTTTCATCTTATCTGGAAGTGCACCCAAATTACAAAACCATTCAAAAGATTCTGTTTTAAGTCTTAATTTGTCACTGGTTGATCACATTTTTAATACTAAAAAATGTGTACATTTTGTTGTCTGGGAAACACTTGTTTTGAGGCATTGTAAGCCAAGAATTTTATTTTTTTCTCTCCCCACCCCTTTCTATTCTTCAGGTTATTTAAAAAAACCTGCCTCTTTACAAATCACATTAGGTTTGTTGTATGCATTAAATGAAAGGCTTTCAACTTCCAGAGCAGGCTGTATGAACAATTGTCTTGTTAGTACATCAACTAGCATCCTACCTAAGTGCAATGAATTTGGTTTATGTTAATTACAAGGTGCATTTGACTGTGTCTACATGATAGATTAACAGTTCCAAATAACATCCTATGCAAATGAAAGGAAGTTCCTTTTTTTCTATTTTATGGCACAGTTGAGAAATACAGTGCACTCTGAAAAGAAACAGAAATGCAGCTATGCTATTGACTTGATAGTCTGTATATATCAACTCTCAACAATAAAAGAAAACTTACATGAAATTAAGTTATTACAATGTTTATGTATGGTGATCTTATCTTAAAATCTGAGTGTTAAAAATACACTAGAAAACATAAACAAATACATACCATTTTAAATGGTGCATAAGAATATTCAACATTATCCAAATATATTTGTAGAAATACTCATAAAGCAAGTATACTTAAATCTCATTTCTGGATTTCAAGGCAGTTTGTAGTTTCTTGTGGTGTGGGTTTTTTTGTTTTTTGGGGATTTCTGGGGTTTTTTTGGGTCTTTTGAGGAGTTTTTTTGTTTTTTTTTTTTTTTAACCTTTTTATTTCTTCCCTCAATTTGGAATNTTTGGGGGGGGTTGTGGTGTTTTGTAGTTTTTGCATTATTAATCAATGGAAAATCCTCTTCATACATCTACCTTAAATTAAAGAGAGAAAATTTGTACTAAGAATATTTTGCTAGTACCTGTCTACTGTTTACAGGAAATTATGAGGTTCAGCAGGGTTCACTAACAGTTCAGGTCTAGTATTTTTTTTTTTTTNCGGGCTGAGCTCTGTACAGTTGTGCAGAAGGGAAAATTCGGTATTTTTAACAGGGTCAAGTGTAATTGGTAGACCTTCCTGGTCTGGATTTGCTGGCTGTTCATATGGGAGCGTTTGGACCTATTAACTGGTCTTATTACTCTACCTTTCAGTCAGAGATATTCTTCAATTCTCTGTCAAGAATAAACATACTACCTTCCCTGCTTTCCCCTCAGCTTTTCAAGAGGGGTTAGCATTTGATGCTTTGTTTTTCAGGAACTCCTTGCTTGGATAGGTAATCAGGTTGCTGGGGTTTTTTGTAGTAGAAAAAGAACCTAAAACAGTTTAAGACCACAGAGATACTGAGGATGAGATTAAAATATTCCTACTGCGTTGTGAGGCTGTGTACTTAGAGCCAGAGCTTCATGTGGTAAGTGGCTTTAACCATGACATAAACAAGCTGCATTGCACAAAGGTGTAACAATGAGAACGGTTTCATTAGGAAGAAGGAGAAATACAAATGTAAGACAAGACAAAATGTTTCTCAATTAAAAGGATTTAATATTGCACTATGTGTTTTTGTGTGTAGTACCCTTGGACAGCAAAATATTTATGTGGCTGTGTTATAAAGATATATGATTTTCATGTTTCTGTGATTTCTTCTGTCTATTTCAATGGCTACTTGCCTATCTTTAATTTGGTGTTAAAAATTTTGCTTATAAATTATTAAAATAGAACATATTTATTCATGTTTCTCAGAACTGCTCGCTTAATACAATATATCAAAGTAAAAATAAGGTTGGGACCAATCCTTGAAATTAATGGAAACACACTGACATTGGAAAACACCATAAAAATAAATCTGTATTTCCAGTCCTCTAGTGAGCTATAGGAGAAGGAATTTCAAATTGATGCATTTTTAAACCAAAAGAAAGTGCAGTCCTTGTTTCTGATCTCTAGGATAACCAAGTCACAAATGTAGAGGGTTCTGTAATTCATGGTTTTGTTTAGTTGCATCTCTAATTAAAAGGAAGCACAACGTGCATTTTTAAGTTCACTTTGTTTGAATGAGAACAGGCAAACCCTTTCTTAAATAACTTCTCTTTCTTCACACAAGTTGCAGCTCTGAGAGCTCTGAAAGGACCTGAAATTAGTTGATAGAAAGTGGCTTCCCATAACTAATTCTAGCTGGGAGGGCACTGCCATTTCAGTCTTTTGTATTGTCTTTCTATTTTTAAAAAGATAAGGAGAAATAAGAATGCTAACCAATAGGGGCGGCAAGAAAAAGAAAATTTTTTAAAAAACAGTAGAAAAGCTAGGCAGAGATTTTAATGTCTGTGGCCTCACCAAAGGAACTGACAAACTGTTCTGTTTTAATAATTCTGCATTAGTTTAGGTTTCTGGTTCCAAAATTAACAAAATTGGTCATCTTGTGGTTTGAAGATCATTGTATACTGCGTGCTAGTCTTAAGCCTCTCTAGTTTTGTAGAAGAGCCTCTTTTTTAATGGGCATTATGAAATAATTTACAGGACTGAGCAGAGAGAGTCTTT
>VXBU01013437.1:0-28385 GCA_013400315.1 Bombycilla garrulus
TTGTAACCTAGGACAACCTGTCACTACTCATTTGTCCTTCCTCATTAGACCATTTTTGTAATGTGACACTGGCATATGAAATGAAGAAAAAACATGTTAATACTTCAGAGGTGAAAAAAGAGTATGTGGTAAAAAAAACATGCATGGGGCAGCCTTCTGTTTTCTGAGTGTTTTCAATGAAAGTACATTGACATACCATCTGTTCACTGAACAAGGTAACTCAAACTGGAGTGTGAAAAACCCTATTGAACTGAGGGGAAGGACAGAAAGACATGCTTCAGCTGCCATTTTAAACCAGAACTATTCTATTCCTACAGAAAGGTCCATGACTTGTACCATGTGTCATGTAGGCAGAGGATAAATTCAGCATGCTGTCAACAAGAACTGTAAGGACTTCAGTGTACACTCACATCTGCATCTTTCTCATGTGCTCGGTTTATACTGTCATCAGATTTGAATTTAGAGAGGATGTTGGGGTTTTTGTCCCCTGCTACAGCATGGGGTCTTCTTCTCCCAATGATTTTTCCAGACATTTCCTGCACAATAATTTCCCTCCCTCTTGTGGATTCCAATGTTCTGTTCCCATAGCATGCCCACAACACACCTTTTGAGATGTTTAATGATTGAAACATTTACCTTTCATTGAATAGGTGAGATATTCTGTCATTTCAGAGTAGACCCTTTCGGTTTTTATTCTGTGAGACTCTGAAAGACACAAGGGATTGGATACTCTGCACAAGACAAGTGTTTGAGAATTTTTCATGTCATTCCTGTATTTTCAACCTACATATTATTATTGAGAAGAATAATATTGACACACCACTTTTAAGCAAAGGTATTTCCTTTTCTTATGGAAGTTCTATCTGTGTTTCTACAGAGTACTCAAAAAGATGTTCTCAGAAAGGAGTGTGTTACTGTGTTCTTCAGGAAACCACTTCTTGTGAGCAATTGGACTTCTCTGTTCAATATGTCATTCAATATATCTAGCCTTGGGTCCAGATTCTATGGCCTAATTTTGATCAACTGGATGACAGCAGCAAAATTAAGTAAAGGGATATGAACAACTTGACTCAGCTTGAACTTTAGTCTTGAAATATTCTTGCTGTTTATTGACAGATTGACAAGGACATGATTGGAAAAGAAAAAGGACCTGGAAAGGAAGTTAGATTATTTATTAAATATTTAATGTGACTGTGCTTGAGGTATAGTAATTATTCTTGCTGCTCATTCTGGTCTGTCTGCCTCTTGCCTTTCTGGAGGTCACTGCCAACCTGAGGTGTTTGCCTGACTGCTCTTTAAAAATCTGGAATCTACTGATCCAGTTCAGAGCATGATATGCTAAGGTTTTGCCTCAGCATAACACTGGAAATAGTGAAGGAAATTCCTGGAGTCCAGAAAGGAGGGGCAAAGAGAGGAAAACTCTTCTAAATTTGCTTTGAAGCAGAAGGATAAAACTATAGTGTTCCAACTATCTCCAACAGAAAAACCAGTAGCATTTTGCTTCTACAAGAAATGCTTTAGAGGGGCTTCTCTCTTCAATTGGCTCTTCTGAGTGAGCTGCAGACCCCTATGGGGCATGGGGATGAGCGACCAGCTGGGTCTGGAAGATGTGACTTGCCTAACCATTCCAGAGACACAGCCACCACAACAAACCCAGTATTTCCTTGTAGCAAACTACATCTCTAATGTGTCTTCACTAGTCTGATATGGCTGATATTGGTATATGCAAAACTCTTATAAACCTGAAGGAGATTTGGCCTTTTCATGCAGCTTCTTGTACTGCTCAGACAAGCACAGAGCTGTCTGAAAGGATCTGTAGATATTGTGTTAGAGACAAGTCCTGAGGCAGCAACAGCTGTAATAGAACACTCTACCCTGAATGATGGGCCAAAGACTGAATGTGTAGGAAGAAGCAGGAGTGTTGGTATTACAAGCCTTTTGCAGACAATTTATGTAAAGAAAAAATGTTTCTCCACATCTTAGCTATTGTAAAATGCAGACTTGGCAGATTTTTTTATCTTGGCTCTAGTATGTCAAATTTATGGGTTTGATTCAGCAGCATCTTGAAACTTTATGGCTTGGGGGTTTTGTTGCTATTTTTATTTTGTTTTCAATCAAAGGAGGTCAAACTAAATTAGCAAAACGGTGCTTTCTGGGGTTGGAGTATATGAAAGATTCATTCACTCTTACTCATGTTTTCCTTTATAGTTAGAAGGCATAAACTAGCTACTATAGCAAACCTTTTTAAAAGAGGAAGGGCTCTCACAACTGGTCTTGCTTTCCTGTCACCTGTCTGTTGTTCTACAACCTTCAGTTGTAAATCAAATTCAGCATTAAAACCATCCAATATGAACATAAATACATTTTGGACAAAGTAGATAATGTATACCATATACCAGATCAAAAATATATGTAAGCTTTAAAGCCAAAAGCATCTCTCAGGTGTTGGAAGTTTTAGTGTTTTTGAAAGTTTAAATTTGCTTGAATTCCAGACAGCCTTAAGTTCATCAGACTCCAAAGGCAGCCATTTGAAACCAAACTGATCTGGTCATTGTTCTAGTCAGATGTGTCATAACAACTCTTACCAATGGAGGGTGCATGGAAATTCATATCCAGTAGATGTATTTCAGGTCTTGACTTTGGCCCTTCATATTTCTAAAGTCCTGAAGTTTTCAAACCACTCAAGAATAACAGTTTGCAGTAAAATTTCATGGTTTGGCCATTTCAGAAAGAGTGCCATGTAGCTGTCATGTGAATCTATGAACTATTAAATTATGTCTAATTAGATCACATAGTATCTGAAGGGTACCTCTGTAGAAAAGAATTTAAAACCTAACTGTCATCCTAACAATTATTGAGGAGCTGTATTGTCGGAACCCAGGGGGATCCTGTGGCATTTCTGAATGACCCGAGCTCTGGCCAGGAGGCTTTTCAGCTCTGGCAGGAAGGTCAGAAACCTTGGTTTGCCCCCGAGAGTGCCTGTGGCTTTGATTTTAATACATGGAACAAGTTACCTTTATATGAAGTTAACTTTATATGAAGAACTGCAAGTCACCAAAGTTTAAATAGTAAAATGGTAGTGATTATAGATTAAAAGAAAAAGATTTAGAGCCATGTACAGGGGGGTCTGAAATTCTGTACATGGGGGTCTGACAGACAAGATGGAGGATTTTTACACGTGGTATGTTATTTCTTCTTCTCCTTCTTGCCATCCATCTTTGAGCCAGGGTGGCATCTCTGGATTGGTTTGTCAGAGAACTGGATAATGTAATGTAAGGGTCACAGATTGGAAATTAGCAGTAAACATTAATTATGTAGTTGATAGTATAAAAAGACAGCTCGGGCTCATGGGCAGGCAGAATGCCTCGAATTCTCTTGCTGGGCAGCTTGAAGCAGGGCAGAGAGAAACTATTAGATAACAATAAAAACAGCCTTGAAAACAACAGCCAAAGACTCCAGACTGATTCTTTAGCAGGCGGGCTGAAAACAAAGACTTTTTACACATCTGGGATCACCCGGGACAAGGTGGACTCCCAGACTGTATCTGAGCACAGTTGAGCTATGGGCTCTGTCACTGCTTTGCTGTGTGACAGAGCTGGTCACTGCACTGTGCTATGTGTCAGTCTCTCTCCAAAGCAGGGAGGAGGATGCCGATCTTGGTAAAGCTATTTATGAAAATAGGAACATACTAATACTTATTTATGCAATGTCCTACTTATGTAATCTGCTTCAGGTCAAATTTGGACATCTTGGAACAAAATCTTCAACATGTCAAGGGGAAATGTATCTGCAAAAGCTGCTGCAGAAGAGCTGTCAGACCAGAACAACAGTCTGAGCATAAGGCCTCATACATATACTGCATACAGATTCCTATTAGCTGTTCAGGTCCTGGTAGGATGATACCTTTCCACCTGAAAATAACTTGATTTTCATCTCTCAATTTTTTGGCCCTTGTGTGGCAGTCACTTTGGAAGAGGCATCTGTCATTTCATCCAGCAGTCTACAAGCCAGAGCTTGTTTTCACAGTCATCTGCCAGGAGCTCTCAGCATGAGCAATGTGTCAACTTTGGTCAAAGAGGAGGCAGTGAAAGAAGGAAAGAGAGACAAAGAAGGAATAATCAATTAACAAGGCTAAAGGCTAAAGGCAGAGAAAAATTAAGCAGGAAAGGAGAAGAGAACAACGGGTTCCATAGAAAGGAAACAGGTGAAGAAAAGGGTATGATTAGTGGAGGGAGGATAATGATTCCTGTTACACAATTAAAAAGGCAAAGCATGCTTGTTCACAAGGCCTTGTGATTTTTGTTGCTGTTGCAGTTAGGCAGTGAGGTCTATCTCCAAGGAAGATCCCCCCAAAAGTGCTGACCTGCTTCTAGCTGACTCACTGTGAGCATCACACAACTAATGAAACAGCAGTGCCATGGCAGCTGCCAGGGGAGCACAACTTACTGTGCTCAGGAAGTCCCATCTCTGCTCTGTTACACTGTGGTGTACATGCAGGAGAAATGTGATCCAGCCTAGTCTGGAGCAGGGATAGGGATCAGTCTGCCAAGGCAACTGAGCACCCTTTAGGAGTGCTCAGGAGATAGAGGAGCAGGTTTCTCTGAACAATTATGGGCTATTCTTCCTTCTCATTAAATAACTTATGTTTTAGTTCAGCTCCCAACAACATAATTTAGATGGTTTCTGATTTTTACCATGTCTTACGCTTGTGTGAGCTGCTGCCTGTCAAAACTCTGTCTGGAAGTAGGGTTAAGTATATCAGATTTAGGAAAGAGCAGGCAGCTGAACCTAACTTCTGTCCTGAGTTTTAAAAAGTGCCTCAAGTCCATTTAGTCATAGCCATTCTAAGAAATTTAACCAATACTCCTGAAAGTGCCTTCATCTTTGTACAAAATAATCATTTTTTTTCCAGTGAACTATTTTGAGACATTTTGCAAAAGGCAACCTAAATTAAATATATTTGCAGTTAGTTGTCATTCCTTAAAAAAACACAGAAAGTTTTGTTACAACAAAAGACTGTGGGTTTTATATGCTCTTCCACATACAGATCTTTGCTCTACTATAGTATTATCTATAGTATTATAAAAGCTACTAATTGCATGTAAAGTGTTGTAGTAGAGGAAGGTGGCTGTCTGGAAGTGAGGAAAGACCCCGACTCTCCATCCAGGAAGCAAACATCTGCTTTGGTTTTGGTATATTTGGTTTTGTTTGCCAGGATTCACAACATCTCCAAGCCCCTGGATATGCCTGTGAGCACACACAGCACAGCAGCTACCCATTGGACATGTAAGGGGAAGTAGCAAATGTGAGACAAATGCAGCATGTTGAAGTGGGACACTAAAGAAGAGGAGGTTATAATAATTATAATAATAATTTGGCTGCATAAATTATGAACTTCAGATTTAATTTTTTTTTCTTATATATGGTCTCATCCCCTGGAGGGATAATGCTAGCATATATGTCTACCAGACCATCTTTTTCTTCTTATTCACAACATGCCATACTACTGAATTCTCCTTCCTAGACACCAGGTTCCACTATGAGGATGCTGCATAGCAGGTGTCATTTAACCTGAAGAGAGATGGGCTCAGAGCCCCAGGCAGCATGGGGAGGACACTATTCAATGCCTGTGGGAAGAGGACACTGCCTGTGAGTTCCTGGCTGTTGCTGCAAGGAGACTGTTGTAGTAGCTGGAAAGGGCCTGTAGAGGGTGACTGAGCTCCAAATATCTCTTTACAGATTTGGTTGTGCTGATTAGTTAATGTCTGGCGAAAGATATTTTAATGAGATGTTGGACTTGTATGGATAGGAAGCTTTTATCTTGAAGGATCTTGAAGAGCTGTGTAGCTGGCAGCCTGCTAGTCCGGGCAGCTGTCTGGGTCCCAGCAGGGTTCCTTCTGCCACTACGAGGAAATTTCAAGGGTACTGTGTAGCCTCCTGCTATTTTATGCTGAGAAGTAGTCCCTGCAAGCACCACAGTAGAAGTTACAGCTCTGAAAAATAAAGGACTAAAGAATATTAATGTCTCCTTCCTAAAGGAAGGACTTTTAAGTCCTTTTAAGTTTAAGCAGTGACTCTTAATATGGACAATATAACAGAGACTCTGCAATATAGGCAAGGATTCCCAAGGACTGTTCCATCTGGGTGCCTTAAACAGCCTGTGGAGGCAGGAGGAACTGTGGGTGGTTCAAGGTCCTGCTTGACATGCTGGAGCAGTCATCTGGAGCTCAGGATAGACTGCACACAGCTGAAGCCATAAAGGCATGTGTTAAGTCCAGAAAGACACTGTCCTTGGGAGGAAGGTATTGAAAAAGGAAGTAGCAGGGAAGAAAATCACAGACAACTGGTCCACTGGGCTCCCTCAGGCAAGAGGGGCCCTTCAGAAAGTCAAGCACTTCTGACATTTGTTCAGATTTTATATTAAATCCCATAATATCTGGTCTTTGTCATAAAGCTCTGTGTGACAGCCTTTGCTTAAGAAAATCTTTTATCTTCCTCATCTCGAAAGATAGCCTTTACCTTTCAGAAGAAGCACAAACCCCAAAAAATCCTAAAACTACTAATGCAAAAAAACATAATAAAAACAGATCTCATTATATACCTGGTGGTCATTTTTTATGTCAGTGTTGTGGCTGTCAACCTATTCCTTATGTGAGCTTTTCCTTCAGCTCAGAAGTTTCAAAATTGCCTTCTCTCCTGTTGCCACTGAGGAAAAGAGACCTTTGCAAATCCTCTCTTGTGAACCACAAAGTGAGCATGCTTAAATTAAGGGAAGTGTTCATCATAACGAATTACCATGAAACATTTGTGCTTGTTCATCATGTCACTTGATGAATGGGTTTTACATAGATTTTTACATAGAATAGCAGGAGATATAATGTGCATGCCTTGGGCAGCACCTTCCATGGATGAGATGGGCTGCTTCTGCTCTAAGATCTGTGGATTCCGATGTGCTTAGAGGTTCCCATTTAGCTCTCTTTCTGGTAAACCCATGAAGGAAGCCAATGGTTCAAGTATGGAGTGAATCCTAGCCAGATTATGAGATGTCCTGCATTTTCAGGGTAGGCAATAATTCTTAACTGTTGTCCAAATTCCTTGCAGAATGGGAGCCCAGGACTGTGACTGTCTTCTGGAATGTAGGTAATGGTGAGCTAATGTCCTACGGTGCATTTTCTACCCACAAAACATGCATTTATTGTGCTTCATATTATGTTTTTCCTGAGTATCTCCAAAAGCTAGGCTTTTCCTTGATACAAGGGAAAAAAATCACCAACCAACATCTATAAACTTGTCAAAGATAGATTGGTCATTTTATATGTCATTTAATTATTTATTACTTGAGTGCTTCTTAATCTGATTTTCCCACTTCATAGTTTTCCTGCACTGTAAAGTTTGGGAATCATTCTTTAATTTTAATTTCTAATTAGAATTAGACACCTGCCAAAGTGACACAAGTCTATCAAAGAGGTACTATCGTTAAGGGATTTACTGGGCAAAGGAATCCTTAAGCTGTGCATAAAAACATCCAATGGCTGACCTAGTAAAGTATACCCTGACTTAAGGGGAAACATTATAACATTCTATAGAGACTTGAGAATGGCTAGGCATGAATTATGCTGATAAGTGTCCACATTACTCTTTTATTGAGAAAGATAAGGATAGAACAGGAAAATCAATCATATTCAAGCAATCCACAACTACCAAATACATCTTCAACTGAATTAGACAAAGTATTTTTATCTATTTATGTAGACAAATACTTTGTTTTGGTCATAAACAAAATAAAATGTGTGGTTTTATCACTGGTCAGTTTAAGCTTTGCTGCAGACATAATGGAACAAAATGGCACAATAGCCTAAGGCTGAACATTTTGGCTAAGGAGGCAATACTTTCTCCTTTTTGTGCCTGAGTGAATATTTATTTTGAGAGAAAGACATTCTTTTACCTGGAAATAAAATATTTCTCAGTGTTTTAGCATTGATTTTAGTGCTGAACATATTTTTAGGAAGAATGCAGTTAAAGAACTATTCTGGAAATGAAATTAAAGTCTAACCTTTGAAAGTTTAGTAATGTGAAATGCAAAATTCTAAATCTGTAGTATGCCTCTGTGTAGCTGAGGTGTTTTGTACCAGAAAGCTTTAAGAAAAACAACCCCTGAATCTGGCTGCTTGAAAAACACATCATACAACCCTACTCTAGTTACAGAATTTAATCTATTTCTAGAGAGACCTGTGCTGTATCATTCCACAGTTCACTAGGATTCTGCTTGTTATTCAAGAACACTCACTGAACCTAAGAAATCTAGGTTTGACTCAAACTAATTAAGCTTGTGAGGATTTATGCACATCAGTCAAAATCTTGTCATCAAAATATTCACTGGGATACACTGTAGAAGCTCAAACCTCTCCCTGCAAATTGGACAGTTTTCCTTGGATCTCCAGCTAGGAGTATGAGGCTTAGGGGATATCTTTGATTTAAATAGGGATTTTCAGAACACGAAATGGAAACAAAATGCTTAGGGACAAAAAAGTTTTACAAACTTTTCCTATTAGGCTGTGCTGAATGTCTGAATGACTGAACAGATGATCAGTTTACAGATGAAAAGCTGAATTGCCTTAACCTGGCCTGTTTATGCACTCCTGACTTGGTGCCATTGTAAAGGAAAACTGCGGGGATCTCCTTAACCCCAGGAGACCCCGCAATATGTAGGAAAGTCCAGGTTTCCGGCCCGTGCTGTTGAAGGAGTAGTCTGGAGTCGTTTGTTCGTGTTCTCAAGGCAGTTTATTAAGTCCTTATCAAAGAGAGATTTCTCTGCTCTGCCAGGGTTGACACAGAACGCGTCCAGAGACACACTGTGCCCGCCCCGGGTGAGCTGTAATCTTTTATACTAAAAACTACGTATTAAATGTTTACAATTAAGTACCAATCTATGCCCCTCACATCACCATGTCCAGATCTGTGTCAAACCAATCCAAAAGTGCCAGCATCACCAAGAAGATGGAGGTTATGAAGAACATAAGATAACATGCCACGTGTAAAAATCCTCCATGTTGTGTCTCAGACCCCCCTGTACAGATCTCCAACCCCCCTGTACAGGGCCCTAAACCCCCCTGTATATACATTCAAATTTCCTTCTTTTTACTTATAACTTCTACTATTTTACTATCTAAGTTTTTGTGACCTGAAATTCCTCATACAAAGTTGACACCCTGTTCCATGGGTTAGAATCAGAGCTACAGGTATTTTTAGTATCATTCCAGGGTCCCTGACACCTCTGGCAAGGCTGAAAAGCCTCCTGACCAGGTTTTGGGTCGGCCAAAGGCATCATAGGAACCCCCTGGGTTCCAACAGAAAACATATTAAACTAAGCTAAATATAGAGTTTATTCCTTAGTTGCAATGAGTCAGAAGCATGCAGATGGTTATTTAAAAATCTTTCTGGTGATGAGTCAGCTTCTCAGACTGCAATAACTCAGTTGTTTGCAATTAACATTAATGCCTGTCTGACTGCAGTTAACTTTAATGCAAGGATCTGACTGTACCCTTGCTAAACAATAAAACCCCAACAGTCTTCATTTTCTATTCCCTGAGAAATAATATTGCACCTGACACCACACATACAACACCTGGCTGTAACACAGCCCAAGAATGTTCTTCACAGCCTACATGTCATACAACCATTTCCACTCCCATGTCCTTTCATGAATCTTGAGTGAGGTGGGAGGATTTCAATCAGGCAAATTTGTGTATTTTTATATCGAGACTGCATCAGCCTGCAAATCTGTGAACATGATTAAGGATTAGTGATCCACTGAACACTGAATGTACTTGTGTTTGTGGAAGTGGCTGCTCTCTCTGAGTCTGCATGGCATTCATCAGCAGATGCCTTGTGCTGGTGAATGTCATGCAGGCTTGCAGAGGAGAGCCAGTTCCATGAATGCAAGCATGGCCAGCCCATCTGTTACAGGATTCAGGCTCTTTGGGTCTCCTTCCTTCATGTAACTCATGCTTCTTCTGGGTACAATCCTTGTTAATGGATTCCTAACTTAATAAAACTCAGACTGGCTCTGTTAGGAAGAAAATATGTACTGAGCTGCAATTTTTTAAAACCACATTATTGCTGCTACTGGTGTTAAATTTTTTCTGCATGCTCTACCTCTCCCAGGGTGTTCTGAGGGGTAAGACACCCCTAGAGAATGGTGGAGAGCAGGTTCCAGAGGGTGAGCCCACTTTCAGCCTGCTCAAGATGAAACCCACAAGTTATGAGGTTATTCCAGGGCCTCTGGAAGCCTTGTGTCTTAACAGAGAGGCATCTAGAACTGGGTTGGGACAGACTAGGATGTTAGATGACTATATTCAGGGAAGTGAGTTGAACTGAAGATGCTTCTGTTTTCTTCAGAAAAATGTGATTGCATTATGACTCTTTTAGTGGTAGGCTGTGTAGGAGATACGAGTTATGTCAGAAGCTGGAGCACTTACTGGAGCCATAGTATTCAGTAGTGTTTGCCATCAGACACTCCAGTTTCCAATGGGGAGAGTTCCCCAGCTCTGGGATTGAGCAGGAAATACCCAGCCCAGGTTTGCCCAAAGAAAAAAGCAGCTGATGGGGGAAAGGGTCTGCATCAGAGATAAGTTTTTTCCAGAGCACAGGAAAAGGAGTTTCAGAGGAAATTACGGATCTGAGCTGGCAGGAAAACTTTAACAAATATAGACCAATATGTGTGTTTGCATATTTTTCTTCAGCATTTGCCTCGACTTGAGGTAGAGACCATGCAATACAGAACTCAACCTTCCATCCAACCCAGTATTTTTGAGTAAAGCCACTGCAATTGCTGGCTGTCCTGCCTGTGTTAGATGACAATCACTGTGGAGGGATGAATGACGTCACTGCCAGGATGCTACTGAAGATCCCAGTCTGCTCTGAGTAGTGGTGTTACATTCCCACCATACTTAAATGAAGTTGTGATGAACTACAAGACTCTAGAGTAAATATTTACAACAATTTGGCTTTACCCTCAGTAAATTATTTTTAGGCACATACATGCTGCTGCATTTGCACCTATTCTATCTTTAGTTATACCTATATTGAAATTTTGGGTTTAAAAGGATAGATGATGTCCTTCTGACAATATTTATTGCCAGCTTCTTCTTCTTCCATCAGGAATCACAGAATAGGTCAGGTTAGAAGGTACCACAGTGGGTCATCTCCCAGACAGTGGGTCCAGCCTCCCTGCTCAAGCAGGGTCAGTCTAGCGCACATAGCACAGGATTGTGCCAGATACTTCTTGAACCTTCCATCAAGGGCTTTAGTGTCTGCTCAAGGAGATGGAAGAAGCAAGATCTGGGAATGATTTTTTCTTTCTGGAGACAATCTGTGAATAGAGAAGAAATATGAAGAAGGGATTGTATTTTGGAATATATTTTTAAATTACGCTGAGGGATATCCTCTCATAGAAAATGGAGATATTTAGAGAACTTTATGTTGCTCCAAAAGTGATGGGAAGAATACTAAACAATAGATTGTATCTCATGACATGCCTTTCTTCCATGTACTCCTTTTTTTTTCTTTAACAAACCTTGTATCTAACTATGTTTCTATTGCACTTTTCAATACTTCTTTACATATAGGTTGTCTCTGTTAGATATTAATTGTGCTCAGCACCAATTACTTTCCCAGTCAATAGTTGTAACAAGTAATACAGTAGCCCTACACCTGCTCAAGTGCTTTCTGCACAAAGGTTATCCAGTTCAGTTCCTATTGAAATCATTGTTATAGCTTTTTATTGGAATTTGATCAAACTTTTGATTTTATACTCTTTTTTGAACATTGAGGCTATTCTATATCAGACAAAAGGAGCACAGGGACGTCATAAAATTGTGTTGTTATTGATGAATAATACTGAAAGATTGCTTGCTATTTGCCATTAGTTATTCAGGGAGTTTTAGCCAGCTAATGACATATTATTAATCCTACTTTAAATTTAAAGATGATTCCCTTCAAAGTCTCCTGTTTCATCTTCTTCATTGTACTGTAAGGTCTATTTTCCATATTTTAAATGAGCTATTTTTTATCCTGTCTGAAATATTGAAAAAAAATTACCATCTTAGTAATTACTTCAAAATAGCACATGACTACAACATTTTATCTTGTGAAAATCAAAATGCAACATCTATAGCTTTTGTTAGGACATAGTGGTTTATTCATTCTGGTGTTTTTCATTCTATTTTTTTGAGGGAGAGGGAAGGCAAGTTTGTGTTTGTTGGGTCTCAAAAATAGACCGGAAGATGCGAAATTCTTGACAGAATAATCTCAGCAGATAAATATCTGGGTTTGTGTGTACAGATATATGAACAAAAAGGACAAAAGAGATGTCTGCAAAGAATTTGAAATTGATGTAGTGAGGAGTCCTATGGGATGCTTGCAAGTGCTTTATTTTGAACATTAATTATTTTATCAAGGTCAACATCATGAATAATGCTGTGTGATTATCAGCAGAGGTAACTATGAGCAGAGTACTGCTCCCACTACCGGCTGATGGCAATTAACAAGCGCTATGGAAAAGGCAAAGTTCTGAGAGGTCTCTGAATGAACAGCCAGCAACTTCCAGAGTTGTGCTTCTTGAGCCTAATATGTGGCAGAGACAAGGACAAAGGGCTGGAGACAGTATGAGCATGTCAGGTGCTGAGGGTTCATGAGGGTTTTAGCCAGCTAGTCACTGCTTAACAGTAGCATTTTGTTGCTGATCTCACAGCTAAAGCTCCATAATGCTAAGCACACACTGTCTTAACCACAATATCTTTTATGTATTTACCCCTGGAGTACTTATTGAAATTTATTCTTCTGTACAGTCCATCACTTTACTGCAGGAATGGAAGAGATAGTTTTATCTATTTTATCTCTTTCAATTTTAAGTTCAAACATGAAAGGGGAGAAGAGGGACCCCAAGGCTTTTCAAAGTCATGCTGCCTACGACTGTTTGAGGAAGGAGAATTTAAGTTTCATACTGTCATCTGGGATTTCAGGTGGGATCCTTGAAGTGGGCTGAAATTATCTATGAAGTCTGTAGCAAAACAATAAGAATTTGTCAAAAGAAAATGAAAGGTGGTTGTGGGTTTTTCTGGTTGTTAAAAAGAAAGGAGGATGAGACTGTGACTATGACAACAAAAACATTTGCTTAAAGGAATAAAACATTCCTTTTGGTAGCAGAGATAATGTCTCTAATTATAAATTAAAATTTAAAAATATAATTAAATACATATATTATATATATTATAATTAAAATATATATGTATTGGTTTAATTTGTTGATCCTTTTCTTTTCCCGCCTTTTTTTTTTTGACTGTTCAATGTAAAGAAAGGGGTAGAGACTGCTGATGAGCAAGGTGGAAGAAGTTCCATAATAATTCTATTTACTCTGTGCAGAATGTGTGTGCCAATGGTTTAAAAAGTTTGGCTGAGTATTGGAGAGATAAATCAGTTTTCTGTTAAATTTGTACACAAAAAGAGGTTACCTGTGCTTTGGATTTATTATATTAAATTTACTCATAGTCTCAACTTGAGGTAGAGAGAGATAAACACCATAATGCTCTTCTATTTTCCTGGTTATTCACAAGTTGAGCTCATGTTTTTAAACACTGTTTTTAAAGCCCTTTTCTGTATGCTTGTAATTTGTGTGGCGAGGTTTTGGTATTGGGAGCAGGGATGACTGCTGTGAGAAGCTAACAGAAGCTTCCCCCATGTCTCACAGAGCCAGTTCCAACTGGCTCCAAGATGAATCCACTGCTGGCCAAGGCTGAGCCCAGCAGTGACAGTGGTAGCACCTCTGGTATAACATATTTAATGCTGTGACATGGCAGCCATGAAAGAGAAGGAGTGAGAACATGTGAGAGGAACAACTCTGCAGACACCAAAGTCAGGGCAGAAAGGGCAGGAGGAAGTGCTCCAGGCACTGGAGCAGAGATTTCCCTGCAGCCTGTGGTGCAACCCATGGTAAGGCAGGATGTGACCCTCCGGTCCATGGAGCTCCAGGGAGGAGCAGAGATCCAACTGCAGCCTGTGGAAGACCCCACAGAGAAGCATGGAGAAGCCTGAAGGGGGCTGTGACCCCATAGGAAACCTGTGCTGGAGCAGGGTCCTGGCAGGAGCTGTGGCTCCGTGGAGAGAGGGGCCTGCACTGAGCGGGTTTGCTGGCAGGACTGGTGACCCTGTGGAGGATCCACTCTGGAGTAGTGTGCTCCTGAAGGACTGCATGCTGTGAAAGGGACCATGCTGGAACAGTTTGTGAAGAACTACACTCCATGAGAAGGAAGAGAAGTTTGTGAAGGACTGTCTCCTGTTAGAGGGACCCCATACATGGAGCAGGCGAAGAGTGTGAGGAGTCCTCCCTCTGAGGAGGAGGAAGCAGCAGAGACAATGTGATAAACTGGCCACAAACCTCATTCTCATCCCCCAGCACTGCTGGATGGGAGGATGTAGATAAAATCAGGAGTGAAATTGAGTCCAGGGAGAGGGAGAGGTGAGGGGAGGTATTTTGAGATTTGGTTTTATTTTTCATCACACTACTTGGAGTGGGTTTTTTTTTTGTAACAAATGAAATTAATTTGCCCAAGTTCTGTCTGTTTTGCCCAAATTGGTAGTGGAAACTGCTACGTCATTATGATTGGAGAAATTTTAAGAGTTTCTATCCAGATTTCCTTCTTCCAGTCAATACTTTACTCACAGCTTGTTAAATTTTTTTCTGGTTTTGAGCATGACATAAGCACTCAAATCTCTTTAGCACATTAGTGAGATCTCTGGGCTGCATCTTTGAGAATTAAATCTCTCTCTTATTATGTTTACACTAAAATTTCATTTATAAGGTGTATTTATAAAATCTGCTGGCATAAGCTTCTTTTTCCCTTTTGACCTTATGCATCCGACTCATATTCTATAATATAGATGCACACAGAATATCCCTGCAGGAAACTGCAGAGAACAATTCAGAGATCTAGTCATCTGGTAAAGGCTGATCTATGAGTATGTGTCCTTGCTGTATGCCCTAACCTCACAAAAGAACAGACTATGGTATATGATCATATTGCCAAGGGTTTGGAATAGCCTTATCATGTGCTGTTAACTATCCCATCCCTCTGTCTCTGTTGCAGATATGCAGAAAAATAAGTATTGCTGCCTCCAATTCACAGAATCCTAGAATCCTAGAATCATAGGATGTTCTGAGTTGGAAGGGACCCACAATGATCATCAAGTTCCAACTCCTGGCCCTGCACAAGACCATCCCCAAGAGTCACACCATGCACTGCAGACTATTGTCCAAATTCATCTTGAACTCTGTAAGGTTTGGTGCTGTGATCACTTCCCTGAGGAGCCCATTCCAGTGCCCAGCCACCCTCTGAGTGAAGAATTTTTCCCTGATACTTAACCTAAACCTCCCCTGACACAACTTCAGGTTCCTGTCACTGAGCACCACAGAAAAGAGATCAGTGTCTGACCCTCTGCTTCTCCTGATGAGGAAGTTGCAGACTGCAAAGAGGGCTCCTTCAGATTAAACAAACCAAGTGACTTCAGGTATTCCTTGTATAACTTCCCTTCTAGATCCTTCACCATCTTTGTAGAGTCCTTTGGATGCTTTCTGATTTCTTACTTTTATTATGGTGGCCAAAAGTTGTGAGAGAATACACTTGTCAAGAAAAGAGAGAAATGATCACCATTAAGACAAAATATAAGCTGAAGAACACACAGTTGTTTCTGCTGTGAGTCCTAACATTTGATATACAAGCCATAGCAGTGCATAAGCCATTCAGATTTCTCACTAAGTGTCTAGAACGGTATTGTATTATGAAACCAAAACTGATAAAATTCCAGAAACAAGTAAAAAAAACCCATTGAATAGAAATCTAAATTCTCACTTTTCTTCCTATTTGTACTGTTTTTAAATGCACCCAAGCATTTTAGGAGTTACATGATCGTTCTTTTGACTTTAAAATAAAATTATTCATGGTAGACTTTTTCATATACAGTTCAAGAAACTGAAACCACCTAAGTCCACCAAAAAATAGGAGAGAAAAAAACCCACATTTCTCACTCTTAGGCTTTAAGAAGTGTTGATAAGTACATGTTGCAGATTGAATCTATGTCAATATTTTCTTTGCAGTTCTTCAAATTGTATGTAATGCTGGTTAAAGGAGTTAAGACCAGTTCCATATCGCTCTGCATGAAGACATGTATACTGAGCATAGAATCACAGGATCATTTAAGTTGGAAAAGACCCTTAAGATCCTCAAGACCAACTGTTAACACAGTAGAGTCAAGTCTCACTAGACCATGTCTGAAAGTGCCACATCTCACTTTTTAAATACTTCCAGAAATGGCGACAGAACCACTTTCATGAGAAGCCCTTTCCAAAGATGGAGAATATTTTTATTTAAGAAAATCCCAATATTCAATCTAAACCTTTCCTGGAACAGATCAGCAGAACACAAAGATCCAAACTGAAATGCTAATGGTTACTCAGTGTACCAGACAGCAGCTGAGAAAGCTAGGATAAGATATTAGAATGGTTAATCTTAAATGACAAAAGCCTTGATTGGTTCTATAACTCAAAATTTGTCTTTCAAGAGATTAGTCTATAAACCAAATCTTCTCCTGAGCCTAAACTTGCAGACACATAGAATGTACATCACTCTCCTGAGATAATCTGTCAAGTTTATTTGTCTCTCCAGACAGATTGCCAACCTATTTTCTTTGTGTTCACACTCCAAAAACAATTTAATAGAAATTTGAGAAGTATGAAGTAAAACAGTGGGTACATAAAGTCTAGGCCTCCCTTGTCAAATAAGAGGATGTTAAATTTAAAATTTTATTTGATGAATAGTTTCTATTGCCCCTTTCTCACAGCCTATACCTAGGCTCAAAAATCAAGAGTTTCGAATTTTTTGTTATCACTACACCTGCTTCATCTGCCCCTCATACATGACATGTATCTCAACAGAAAAAGCCCAGGTTTCAAAGGGCTGAAAATTTATTTGCAATTATTTCGTAAAATAACATGAAAACTGTGGGCAGAGGTGGGGGTCTTTTGCTGATGCCCCACTATTCTGTGCAGGCTATACAAAAGAATTCATGAAAATCATCCTCTGGCTAATGCCAGAGGAAGTGCTTCTTAGAAAAAAAATAAATTATTAAAAGACTATAAAACAAATGAGGTATGATCCCACAATTTTCACTTACACCAAAGTCTTGTTCTCTCTTCTGGTCCTCAGGGGTCAGTACTTCTGCTCTTTCAGGGTCCAAATCTGCATATAAAAGCAGTCCCAAACTGAATGAGGGGGAGGAAAGCTCTTTTATTTTAAGAAAATCGTGGAAGCATTGAATCAGCAGGCTGCCAATAGTAACCAAAATATCCATTCCAATGAGATAATAGCTCTTTGCTCACCTCTTTTCTTCCTCTCTAACCTATTGCTATCTACAGAGACCAACTCAAAGAGGTTCCTGTCATTCATCTTATCAGGGTTAACTAGGATTGGATCATGAGTAAAGATTTCATTTTAAAGCTTGCTTCTTTCATTACAATGCTCTGTAATAATTTTTCTAGCCTCTGTTCACAGACTGAAATCTTTCCATACCTCTAATGCCTAAAATTGAAGACACTCAAATAAATCTTCCCGGTGTCTCTGTGCTTGCAAAGATGCAGTCACTCACCGCCAGTGAGTCCCCACTGTTTACACTCATCTCAGATGTTACTGGCAATCCCAGTGACAACCATACTTAAACCCTAAGGCTGTTTTTTGCTTCTTTCTTTTTCTACCCTGAATGTTGTAGCATGTAGCTGGTGAGTGTGATCATTTTGTGCTCCCTCAGTGTACACCACAAGCAGGAGGACCGGCTTGTATCACAGCTGACTGACACTCTGGTACTGTCTCTGGGTAGATCACCTCTAGGCTGCTGACCTGCTTAGGACTGAGGGATCCAGTATTAGGCTCAACAGATCCTTATTCTTCTCTTGGAAGAAATTTTTTTCTTAACTGCAGGGACAAAGGCAGCAGCCCTTTAAGAAGGGCTGCCTTATTACCACCCTGTTTCTTCGGACGCAGTTTGCCCCTGCAGTGATGGCAGCTGCAGGGGTGTCACATGAAGCTGATGTCATGGCAGCTTGCTGCTCCCATGGGATGCTGCTCTCATTTTGGTATGCTACCAGCATTGGCTAGGAGGTTCCTAGCTTTACTCAGTCCAAGTGATCTCAGTGTTGTGGCTGCTGGCTGAAAGTGACAATCACAAATTCATCCAATTCTTAGTTGCAGAAGTAGTGGATGGATCCTGTGACCTCTCCATAAGGTGGGCCCCCTAAAGGTCAAGATCTTAATGCTTCTCCTGCAGTGGAAGGGAAAGACGATGCAATAAGGATATTCTAGTGTTAAAGGCTCTGGAGTGCAGGCCATCCTAAGACCACACAGCTAAGGCTTGTCTGTAGTGAACTCTTGGCTTGACATATGTTGAATAATTCTGCTGCTCTTGAGTCACCTCAGGTTACTCCCTGCGTCTCAGATCTCAGATCTACAGGATATATCACCCAAGCACAGAAAATTTTCACTGAAGCACCTGAGTGTGGGCTTGCTGGTCCAGCGCCTTCCTACAGTGCATCAATAGATAGCAGCAGGCAGTTCCTCCAGGAGCAGTCTTCAAAGCAGCAGCAGGAGCCAGTGATGATCTTTGCTTTCAATGGTTTGAGATTTAAATCTGCCTGCAGATACCTTTTAGGATGCTGTCCCCATGAAAAGCAAAATGCGTTGGTTCTCAGGTAGGGTGTATATTACTGTAGCATGAAAGCAGTAAATAAGTATTGGCCTCTCTAGTATTGGAAGAAGACTAAATATTTGGAACCCAAGAGATTTTGTGCTACATTCAGCGGCTTTCTTGGCAGAGTGTTCACAAATCACACTTCTTTCATTCCTTCTTGAGTCAGATTACTTCACAAAACTCTGGCAAGGGGATATACTATTCTAAGAAGAGAAAATAACAGGTAGATTCCATGTATTTAAGAAGATAGAGAAAAAAACATGCCTTAAAGAAGGCTAGTGTGCTTCATGGGCTTACATGCTCCCTTTCATTCTGAATATTTCAATTGTGAGTTTTACACAGATGTTGGTTGCTAAACTGTGTCAGTCTGCCTCAAGCAATGAGCAATAGCTGCAGGTTGTATTAAAAATTAAGCTCAAATGCCACATGAAAGAGTATAGACCTAGATCAAGTGTTTGGCCAAATCAATCCCCTATTCACCAAAAAAAAAAAAAAGAAATTAAAAAATGGGGAGAATTTTTGATATGTCAAACATTCATAATGACAGCACAGAGCTGATACTGCTCACTGTATGGGAACTGCAGTAGCTGGAATTTTACTATGGGTTGAAGCCAGAGCCTGCAAAAAGCTCTTTTGCTTGAGGGAGCTCTTGTGCTGCAAAGCCTTATGCCCACAGTTTAAAGTTGTAGCTTTATTTAATTCTTCTTAATCAATAGCTGCATTACACTTCAGAATGGTTGTGTTGAAAATTACCTGTAGTGACCAGAGTGATGGAAGAGAGTTTTAATGTTCCATCTAGTGGATAGAATTGACCCGCTCTTGTGTTTTTACCCTTATGTGAGACTAAAAGGCTATGTAAGCAATCAAACTGATGGTTAATAACCAAGCTTTTGCCTTGCAAACAGTATTTGCAGACCCTTTATCAAGAGAACATTGTCTCTGTGAACTGGCTCCAGAGTCACAGGCACCAATTTGTCATGGTCATTTACTGTGAAAACAGCAAATTTCAGTCTGCAGTGTAATAAAATGTTTTGTTTCCCAGATTTGTGCAATTGCCAGAGAGGTATAAAACCAAAATTTAACATCAAGTTTTCATGTGGAATGATGTAAACATAAAATTCAATTAAAGTCAAAGTGAGCTGTATAACAAATTTCTGATCTCAACCTTCAAAGAAACCTTAAGCTGATATTTTTAATACAAGCACATAGGTTTCTGAGTCAGGAAACACTTCAGCTGAAGGAATATATTTGAAACCTGTGGGAGCCCCCCTGTGTGGAGGATTCTATTTCTTTTGAGGGTGTGGAGGTTCTTGGCCCTATCTTACATGTCTGCCTTCACAGCATAAGGCATTTTCATTTTGACATGTTAGCTATGTTACATGGGGGAAGGACTACATTTCCCTGTTAATGTTTCAAGGCTGCTGTGGGCCTAGATGATTTTCAGACTTGGTCTAACTTTGAATATTTGTTGCATGTAACTGTACAATTTAGAGAGAGTAATAGAGAGTGAACAGAGACAAAAGGTATTTGGCTGATTTACAAAGACCTAGAAATCTGTGTGTTTATTATATAGAACTCTAGCAAGGCATGAAGGAAAGACTGCAACCTTTCTAATATTCTCTTAAAAACTATAATCTGAATAGCCACATTTTGATTTGATATCACTTTTTCATTATTTTCTAGACTGATAAAATCTGGATGAAATCCAGTGTATCTAAAGCTATTGCATATGAACAGACTGCCTTGCCATCTCTTTCCTGTAGGACATTTTCAGAAGCACAGTAATTGACACAGAATTGCTCTGTAGGGCTATAGTCCAAGTCTTGATATGTGAATACAGTCAGTGTAAGGATTAACATATTATTCTAAATTTTTTCCACTTGAAACAAGACCTAAATAGCAGAACAAACCCTGCTGCAGATACCAGCCAACAATATATTTTCATTTTAAGTTTCACAAATATGGCAGATCTGTTGTGTTTGTAGTTTTCCACACAGCTGAAAAAGTCAGCACTGAATTACTCACCAGCCTTTGGAAATATTTCATATGCTCTGGCTTCTGCAAGCTGTAGAGCACCAGCATTCACACTCTAGGGGACTAAATCACTTCCTTCCTCTATCCTGATATACATCAAGATGCACGTGTCTTCTTGGTAACTGGTTGATAAGCTGTCAGCTTTACATCCTCTGCTGATTGTTCTGGAATGCCTTCACAAGTAAGTTGAGGAAGCTAAAAAGATGTGTAAACATGGAGTGAGAAATGCCTCTCATAAATAAGATCACCAAAATCCTCTTGCACAAACAAGTGCTCTTCAGCTACATCACACTTGAAACTTGCTGTTAATTCTGCCTGTGGCAGCAGCAAAGACCTGCCATCCAGCTACTGGGATAGAAAGAAAATTAGATACTTCACCAGGGTTTTGATTAAAGAAAGTTGCACTGCAAAAGGTCTAAGGTCATTTCCAGCAGTACAATTTGATGCTGTGACTTGATTTAATAGCTAATTGTCCCTGAAAGTGGCATTCCCTGTGGCTTTTCCTGCACTCACATCACTTTGCTGGTGCTAGTGCTCCCCTGTCTACCCAGAGACTGACTACTGAATCAAGAGCTACTGCCAAGCTCAAAGCATAAGGAAGAAGGGAAAAGTGGGATCAAGCCTCTTAGCAACAAGTGGCTCCCATTTTTGCTTAGCTGTACAGTTAACAGCAATCTCAGGGTCTGTAAGAACACACTGACCCTTGTAAATCCAGCAGTTTGCATGGCAAGAGCCTCTGGGTGTTGCTGAATACAAGGAGGATAGATTTTGATCTGTGATTACAGCCTCATCATTATGTGGAGCTCATGAAATCGGGTCCTCTGTGTGGACAGAGTAACTGATGTTCAGTAATGCTGGTTTTGACAAGAACTTCCCACCAGTCCAGTTAGCAGTTCTGCTTTACATATTGTGCATGAGCAGGAAGCAAGAAAAACAGAGTGGAAATTACTCCAGTTTGTTCTCATCTTTCCTTAAGCCAGCGTTGGCCACTAAATAATTAGCTTAAATCTAACTGAAGTGATGCCAGCTCAAGATACATGTCCCACTCAACAGAGGGATACAATCCAGCTTCCACACAGGCCAGCAGCTCTCCACTCAGCAATGAAGGGCAGGGCTTGGCAGGAACACCCCAGTTTCTGAGGCAGTCCTGAAAGACATGGTGGGCTCATGGGGCCATGGCTTTGCAGCCCTCAAGGCATGGTTCTGAAGGACCAGTTGGTTGGTGTGCTGGAGTACACAAGGGTCGGCTTCAATTGCCTGGATGACAACTGGTGTTACATCCCACGCTCTACAGTAATCTAGACCCGTGGGTTTTAAGCCTTGGTTTTTTGGTTTTTTTTTTTTCCTTTGTAATCCCTTTGTTGGGTATGCCAAAGTATCTTGAATGCGTAAGATAATATTTCTCTTGGACAGCTGTGACTGTGTTGTGACTGACCTGGCTGAAAAATTTAGCTCCAAGAAGAGGTGTGTAGTTAAGAATTGCTGTTATTGCAGTTTTAGAAATTAATCAGCTTTGCAATCCCATGTTTTTCCTGTTATTTCCTCCTGGCTAGATATAACAACTCCCTTCTCAGCACAGTGACTTCTCAGCATTGTCCTGTTGGATGTCTGGCTCTCCCCATGCATGGTGTAAAGAACCATGTACCTCCATTGCAGCAGTGATTTTTAGTGTGGGAACTGGGATTCTTAGAGTTTGACTCACCAATAAGTTTCTTCTGCCTTAGTTGTCTCAGGATCCAGGACGCAGAATCTTCTGTAAATTTGCATCCATCACTTTGTCAGGCATCTCAGAGCTGGAAGCTGGTAGACAGGATCCTGTGGCACAGCTGAGAAATATGACAGTGCAACCCAAAAGTGCGGGGATCTCCTTAACCCCAGGAGACCCCGCAATATGTAGGAAAGTCCAGGTTTTCGGCCCGTGCTGTTGAAGGAGTAGTCTGGAGTCGTTTGTTCGTGTTCTCAAGGCAGTTTATTAAGTCCTTATCAAAGATTAGATTTCTCTGCCCTGCCAGGGTCGACACAGAACGCGTCCAGAGACACACTGTGCCCGCCCCGGGTGAGCTGTAATCTTTTATACTAAAAACTACGTATTAAATGTTTACAATTAAGTACCAATCTATGCCCCTCACATCACCATGTCCAGATCTGTGTCAAACCAATCCAAAAGTGCCAGCATCACCAAGAAGATGGAGGTTATGAAGAAGAACATAAGATAACATGCCACGTGTAAAAATCCTCCATGTTGTGTCTCAGACCCCCCTGTACAGATCTCCAACCCCCCTGTACAGGGCCCTAAACCCCCCTGTATATACATTCAAATTATCTTCTTTTTACCTATAACTACTACTATTTTACTATCTAAGTTTTTGTGACCTGAAATTCCTCATACAAAGCTGACAACCTGTTCCATGGGTTAGAATCAGAATTACAGGTATTTTTAGTATCATTCCAGGGTCCCTGACACCTCTGGCAAGGCTGAAAAGCCTCCTGACCAGGTTTTGGGTCGGCCAAAGGCATCATAGGAACCCCCTGGGTTCCAACACAAAAGGACCCTAAATCTCACCTTGGACATGGATGCTTCAGCAGACAGGTGAAGTGGCAGCTAGAGGAGGAAGAAGTCTGGTCAGAGGGATCTCTAAATCACAGAGATGAAGGAGCAGCCAAGAGGGAGCTCTGTCACAGTTCTCACTGGCACTGCTGACTGCAGAGGATGTCAAACTCCTTATACAACCTCCTGATATTGGTGTTTTGCCCCAGGAATTCAAAATGTAGTTTGGTATGTCTGTATCTTCTTGGGTAGATAAGTGCACTGGTTGGAGAACAGAAATATCCCACTCTGTGTGTGTGTGCTGTTTTTCTACATGGAAATGGATTCAGTCTCACTCAGAGATCTCAGAATAGCATATGGAAATGTGTTCTTGCTTTCATGTTCATTTTGTTCTTCCTTACACCTGTTGAACTTTTTTTTTTTTTTTAGAGCACAACAACTTGTTCTCCTGATCAATTTAAAAAAGGCTGTTCACCTAAACCCACAGATAAGTGAATCATATTCAGTGAGGTCACTTTTTCCCAATGAAACAAAATTATTTTCTTCCAGGGTAATACAATCTTCTGTTACACAGAGATTAAATTACTGGGATTTAAAAAACAGAAGTCTTAACCTTTTATAATATCAAAAGTTTGCATTTTTTTGTTCAACAGTCTGACTACCAGAGTGGTTTACTCAAGCAAGACAAGAAATTATTCTTCTTGAAAATTTTCAGAAAACATTTGAAGTGTTCCAGCATTCACTTAAATAAAGATTGGTGCTGGAGACTTTTTTCTCTACTGTCCCCAAACTGATCTATTTACTGCCTTTACTGCTATAGCTACAAATGGCTTATGACTTCAAAAAGTCAATTAGGAGACTGGCTTTGAATCTCTCTTCTTCCTAACTCCTGTCTGTGGCTGATGTGTTGCCAAGGGAGCTGCATTGTTTCCTAGTGCAGCAAATAAATAAAGTTAAATTTACATCTCGCTATGTGCTAGAGAAATAGAGATGTAGTTACGTATGCATTAACTTGAATATAAATCATATAGAGATCCCTACCTCCTCTGTCTGCTACGAGTCATGCATGAAAATGTCCCCCTAGAATATAAATAAAACCATAAAACTCCATGTCTGTAGCTAGAGATGAGCCAGATAGGGATTTTGAAAGTGGATCCAGATTTCAAATGCCAACCAAATCTGTGTGTGCAATCAAAGGTTTTGATTCTGACCCAACTCTAAATCACCTTAACAGCCTGGATAAGATCCTGAATCCATAAATCACTATGATTTTATATGTCCATTTAACCATATGGATTTCCTTACTCAAACTGGAGCCAATGCCCAATACTGGGCATTGCAAGATGTAGGTATGACTGCCAGGTCAGATGCAAAGTTATCTTGTGGCCTTGGGTACACTATTTGCTCCTAGCTGGCATTTCACAAGTGATGGGGCTCAAAGGGGCAGCAATGGGGCTGTCACAGTCAGGACTTGGGGAAGGCATTGCCTGGGGCATGGGGACGCAGGATTCAGCCCTCAAGCTGGAGGTGCCCTACAGTGAGAGGCTTGCTGCAGCTTACTAGCAGGCTCTGCAGCATGCTTGGGGCTGATGTCAGCTACAACCTGTACAGGAAGAGGAAGGGGAATAGCTGGGCTCAATTCCCCTATTTTAACACAGCTTCTTGTCCTTGTTCCAATTTAAAGCTGCCTTTGTGCTCTTAAACATTCCACTCTCTTGATAATCCTTCTGTCAATGGAATAAATATTTCTTCCACTTCAAAAAGTTTGTATATGAGGGATGAAATACTCTTTAAATTTTGGGTCATTGAAATCTGGCAGTTACAAAAGCACAGACTGGCCAGCAGTGGGGAGATGGCTAAGATATTGTGTGGATTCATTGGGTGACCTTTAATGATAATATGCGTTTGTTTTGGTGATTTTTCCTAAGTATAATTTAGGTTTGAATTAAATCTCTTTATTAAAATAGTTAGTTTGGTTTTCCAACTTTCATTGGGGATAAAATGTTTTGTCCCAAATGCTTTTGTTCCATTTTCAGGACTATAGGCTAAAGAAGAAACAGCATTAAGCCCACTTCTCTTAAATGATGTTCGCTTTCTCTTCTATATTTAAAGTTGCCTTTTTGATGGGTGCTGAAGGTGAATCAAAGTACCAGTTAACTTTCAGGTCAGACACAGGTATCAGACTTGAGTTTAGGCAAGTCACCCAACTCAGTGTGACGTATTATGTTCCATCTCCATATGTTACATCCTTGGGAAGCACCATGCATATATTTTGCTATTCAAAGCAAATTAATTAATTAATGAGCTATAAAAATCATGAGTGCCTATAGCTCCCTCGGTGGAAAAAAGACCTTATGTACCACTATGTAACATGACTTTAAGCTTGACTGAAATTTATCCCTCTCAGTCACAATTAAACATGACTTAGCTCAAATTTAGTATGCCTCTTGAAATCAGCAAGTGATTTTTGTTATTAGGACAATGGAGGGGATGGGACAGGGTGGCAGGTGATAAATTCTGTCCTTGGGAACTGCCCAGCCCCGCCCCTGCATACTGTGTTCTTACAGAGGGAATTACTAAAGCTAGAAAGTGGGCAGAAATATTCCTTGCCTACATTTAGGTGAAAAGTCTGCATTAATGTGTTCAAGGTTAAGACATGAAGTGAAAGAAAACATTACTTTCATCATACGGGAACAATTCCAACTTTAAATGAGAATGTTATTATATGTTTTAAAGCACAACTGTTCATTTTCAACCTTTTAAAGCTGTTTTTTGTTTTCTGAGGAGAAAAAGAAGCTAAAGGGTTGGAGCAGAGGGCATTTAGGAAGAGAATTAGAACAAAATTTGAAAGTCCAGAAAACCTTCAGATGCTTTAAAACAATCAAATACAGAACACCCCCCAAAATGTTTCTGAGGCATTAACTTTGGTTTCTGGAGGCTTCCAATTTGACAAAGACACTTTTTTACTGCCTCAGTTCTCTGCAGAGAAAATCCAAGTGTGGAGATGCCATATGGGAAGCTTTGTAAGCCTCTGGCAAATATCTGTATCAAACATGCACTTACGTATTACCTTCTGCATACAAAGCACAAAATGGCAACAAACAGAGCTTCCCAGCACCGGCAGGAGGAAACAAATTGCCTTCTCCACTTACAGATGGCAAAATGGGACCCACCTGTGCTCCCTGTAGCCTCATCTCTGAGAATGTAGTGAAATGTGCTGCTGCTTTAAGCCAGTGCTTTTTGTCTGTGGTTAACAAGAGAAGGGTCAGTGGGAAGGGTGATGAACCCAGCAACTGCCTGGGAAGAATATGATCTAGATCAGGCTCTCAGGCCACCCCACAACTGGTAAACATGTATTCTCTGCAAAGACACAGATGCAAATATTGTATTTATTTGGTAACTGAAGGCTGTGTACATTTTAACGCTTTTGTGAGAAAAATATGAATCAGCTCAGGTTGTGAGATGGCATTGCAGCATCCTTCAGTGCATGGGGGGTGCCCTCCTTCCAATATCCCTTTCCACATTAATAAGCTTTATCTTGGTGGGCCACAGACCTGTCATGGCTCAGAGAGAGGAATCTGATCTTCAAGGAGCAGTGAGCTGGACAATACCCTTTGTGGCATTCACCCAGGGAAGGCACACGCTGCAAAGCAGAAATGTAAATCAATTCTTCCTGGGAAGACTGTGGAGCAGGGTGACTTATCAGGTGCATCAATAATGAAAATGAAAAATGGGCTCATGAGTCTTTCCCTTTTCACATATATCTTTCACACTCAGTTAGTCTCACTGAGCCTAAAATATTGAAGCACCTTCATTGAGCATTAAGATGTATCATACACACCATTAATTCAGCTTCATAATGTCATTACCAAACAAGCAATTATGACCATCTAAACTGAGCATCATAGTAGGTAAATATCTGGAAGCAGCCTTCATTCAGTCTATAGAGTTATTCTGTTCCAAACTATCCTATATTCTGATTATTCAGGTGCCATGTAGAGTGCTATAGATTCCTCCCCAAGCACAGCAATTGTTAAGTGCTAAATTTTTCCTAGCCATTTTTACAGAGAGGCAGTTGCAATACTGCAACTATTCTTTGTATGTGCTCTCATCAATAACACCAACCTCCCTCTCAGATGCCACTAATATAGGCTGAGTTTAGCACCTGTGTGCCCAAGCAAAGAGATCTAACTGCAGGGTTGTTTATTGTCTGCAGCATCCATCGATAACAATAAAAGGGATATAGTCTTTTTGAAGATCTTACATGCAAGCTAGATTATGCATCCATAGCTTAATTTAGCTTCCTTATGCTGAGGCATTACGATACATTTGTTAATTATAGATCACATACCGTGTTTTCCACATTCAACTCATGCTTCAGTTGTTGCATAGGATGCTCTGTGATGGGCAGCTGTTCAGAGTCCTCTTTTTCCTGTTTTCCATGCAGGGGTCCTGTGTCACTCTGACTAAGAACTGAGCTGCATGAAATGGAAGTAATCAGTTTTTCCTCACGTGCTCCTCTGAAGCACGAATTGCTGGGAAATTGAACCTCTTCACAAATATCAGCACAGTTATCTTTAGACCTCCCCAGTGATAATATGCAAAAGGGATTATCCCATTTCAGAGGCATGGCTGAAGCTCATGCAATTCTTGTATCTACTACAATATTTGCCTGAATTTGACCCCCAACATCATCTGAAGTTATTCAGTCTCACTTCAGCAATCACAGGCTGAGACGATAAAATGGACCCTTGCTTTGCAAGGGGAATATGTGAAACCTCCTTCAGAAAAGCTTTGAAATACAGCAAGCTCTTAACACCCAACCCTGGATGGGCTCCAGACTGTAACTCATAGCTTCCACCAACTCAACAAAAGCTTCCTCTTCCCAAAAGAAAGCCAGATGAAGAGGGATGAAGGGTTTTGAGTGGTTTTGTGAAACATCCCAGCAGAAAGAGAAATGGATAGATAGCACATGGACCATCAGCCAGAAGCTGATGGGATTTCTCCTTGA
>VXBU01013468.1:0-12970 GCA_013400315.1 Bombycilla garrulus
TGTTGAATCAAAATGGCAACAACCTAGGACACTGAAAACTGAAATGTTTATTCTTCCACTACATTCAAGGACACTAATAAAAATAAAGTAAATAGATACTGAGACCAGAGGATTCCCAAATATCAAATAGGGAGAAAGTCTGAAGTGGAAGAGAGAGAGAAATAAGGGTCAGTTATTGAAGCTGTTTTCATTTATTATATTTCCTCTACTGCTGCTTGTCAGGACATCCAAACCACATATTTCAAAGATTTTTCTGCTGGAAAACCCGAAGTAGTATGTCTACAGAAAAGACCTATTGTCCAGCACACATTTTCCTTAGTCATGCTGGCTGCAAAAGAGATGGTTCGTGTGCTGATGATGGATTTCCCCTCTTGCAAGGTGCTCTATTGGCTTCTTGCAATTTATTTACTGGATGAATTACACACAAATGTACTAAGGGGACCACAAAGTTTCCCTTGCAGACATGCAGCCACCTCTGCATGTAATCCTTAATTAGATAAACATGCCCAGGTATTGGGAAATACACAGGCATTCTGTATATATAAATATACAAAGACAGCTGGGAGGTGGCCAGTGTGACATCCACCCACAAGGGGCCAGAAGGAGTGTCCCTGGAACTACAGGCCTGTTAGCCTGCTTCACCACTGGGCAAGATAACGGGACACATCATCTTAAATGTGATCACACAGCACACACAGGACAACCAAGGGATCAGACTCAAGCAGTACAGGTTTAGGAAAGAGGCTTGATCTCCTTTAATACGAGGTGATGCTCCTAGTGGATGGAGGAAAGGCTATGGCTATAGTCTACTGGACTTCAGCAAAGCCTTTACTACTGTTTCTAATGGCATTCACTTGGAAAATGTCATAGGCTATGGCTGGACAAGTGCACCCTTTGTTGGGTAAAAACTGCCTGGATGGTCAGGCACAGAGAATGGTGGTGAGTGGTGCCACATTCAGTTGGCAGCTGGTCGAATAGTATTCCCTAGGGCTCAGTATTGGGCCCAGTATAATTCCATCTCTTTATACATGTCATGGATGAAGGCATTGAGTGCAGCCTCAGTAAGTTTGAGTATACACCACGTTAGGTGTGATGTTGATCTGCTGGAGGACAGGAAGACTCTGCAGAGGGATCTGGACAGGCTAGATTGATGGGCTGAGACCAAAGGTGTGAGGTTGAAAACCAAATGCTAGGCTCTGTCATTAGATCACAACACCCCTAAGCAGTGCCAGAAGCTGGGGCAGAATAGCTGGAAAGGTGCCCAGCAGAAAAGGATCTGGGAGTGCTGGTTACAGCAGCTGAACATGAACCAGGGTGTGCCCAGGTGGCCAAGAAGGCCAATGGCATCCTGGACTGGATCAGCAGCGGTCAGCAGGGCCAGGGCAGGGATTGTCCCCCTGTGCTGGGCAGTGGTGAGGCCACACCTCGAATGCTGTGTCCAGTTCTGGGCCCCTCACTGCAAGAAAGGCACTGAGGTGCTGGAGTGAGTCCAGAGAAGGACAACAGAACTGGGGAAGGGTCTGAAGCACAAGTCCTATGAGGAATGCCTGGGAGTGTTTAGTCTGGAGAAAAGGAGGCTCAGGGGTGACCTTATCACTCTCCACAACAACCTGAAAAGAGGCTATAGTCAGGTAGGGGTTAGTCTCTTCTCCCTGGTAACAAGTGAGAACCAAGAGCACAAAGCCCCAAGCTGTGCTAGGGGAGGGTCATGTTGTGCATGAGGAGGTATTTCTTAATGGAGAAGATAGTAAAATATTAGAATGAGCTTCCCAGGGAGGTGGTGGAGTGAGTATCCCTGGAGGTGTTCAGCAAATGACTGGATGTGGCACTTGGTGCTACGGCCTAATTGACCTGGTGGTGAACAAAGGTTGGGCCCTATGATCACAGATTCGCTTTCCAGCCTATATTATTCTGTGATATTCAAGCATCCCTTCAGGCCATAGAGGATACAGCAGTACCCAATACTTTCATATTCTGTTTTGAGAAAGAAGGGTAAGGAAGAGTGCAGAGACAAGGTTTCTGATCAGCCTGAGCAGTATCTCTAATGGCTCTACAAACTCTCTTGCTTTTTGTCTGTTTGCACAGACAAATTTATAGGCATCTGGCAAATCCAGTGCAAACTTTCTCTAACCAAATATTTTGTCTTCCCTACCTTTTTTTTTCCTTAAAAGCTTTCCACTTCCTTTCTTGACTCTCATTCTGCCTTTCATGTTTTTAAAATCCAGTAGTTTAGGCTCTCCATACAGTGTTGGAGAATCTGCTCCTCAGGTAGGGCAGAATCTGCCCCTTCATGCCACCTTCAGAAAGCTCCATTCTCCTGGCAAACCCTCCTGCCTTCTCATCCTTTATAATCCTTGTATTTCTCATGATCTGAATTATTATCCCTGTAATTTGTCTTGTCTTGTTTGACTTGTCTACCTCCTGTAGACAAGCACTGTGGAATGGAGAATGGGGCTTGCTCTGTCTTGAAGTTTGCTATTATCTGAGTCCTCTTCAAACAGAAGTAAATCTTGTATCTGCCTCATGATGCCTCTGCTTCACGCTCTGTTCAGTCTGGATCTGATGGAAAAGCCTTCTGGCACATTTGGATTGCGGAACAGGTCTCCCAGAAGCTCTGAGGGACCAATTTTCCCTATAAGCACAGCCCTTCCAGTCTTCACTGAGGCCCAGGAAATTATTCAGGTTTCCTGAGGGAGGGTCTTTTTTTTACTTAAAATGGAGAGGAAGAAAGGACAAAAATTGGGGAAAATATTACTATAAATGAAGAGAATCCTATTCACTGTTGGCAAGAGTATTTTGTGAGTCATGGCTATTTTCTTTTGAATACAGAGCTTCTCTGAGCTGATTAAGGGGAATTAACAACACACTCAGGAATCCTCACAGTTCCCTGTTTCTCTGATCCCTGTGGCTCTTGTTTTACCTCTCCTGCCTTTGGGAACACTTGAGAAATTTATTAATGAGGCCCATTTACAGAAAATTGTGGGTTTACAACATTCTGGCTAATGCTGGAAAGGAGCTTTTAACTCCTTGGAAATTTTAAATAAACATCAGATCTCACCTTCCTATGCATTGTTGCTCCCCCAAACACACAGAATGAGAGCTGACCAGTTATCCCTACCAGGGCACTGAGATGCATCACCAGCTGAGGCTCCCAAGCAGCAACAGGTCACAGGCTCAAGATGCCTCTCAACACACACTACATATTGGGGAGACAATGGGCAGGAAAGGGTTTCAATTAACTGTCCAATTATTATCCAACATTACATTTATTTGATCACATTACTTGTACTATGTGCAAAGTAGGGACTCCTGGGAATACTTGATGCTAAGTCTGAATGAGGGGTTGAGCTGAAAGGTATTCAGCAGGTCCTGGCACGTCTTGAGTTCAGAGGGGCTCCTTCAGCATTGACTTAATCTTGGCATTTGGAATATTCTAGCTCTTTCCACAGGCAATAAACATAGAAAATTGAGATCTGCTGATAGAAGTGCTGAGTCCAGGATAGGCAAGAGGTTTCCCCATAAGTAGAGTGACCTTGCTGTTGTGTAATGAAAGTCTTCTGTAAAACTAAATCAGATTTAAAAAAGGCTATGTTTTGGTATATAGTTCTGTGTTGCTGAATATTAGGAGCCAGTATTGATTCCTGGTCCTGAGACAAAAGTGAGTCACTCTATACCACCACCTACTTCTGGATGGGGTCCCTAAGAAACAATTGTTATTTTTAGTGTCTTGTAGGGGTTTTTTTAAGGTGCTTGAAAATAAAGACTGCAGACTTTTCTGCAGTTCACATAAACTGTGAGTTTATAGTATTAAACTTAGTATATGCATTGCATGAGCAATGAGTATGTGGACAGTGATGGTTCAGCATCTTTAGGAAAGCGTTAAAGGAATGAGGAACTAAGTCTGATGAGAAGAACTTATACATGGTGCTTCCCGGCAACAGCTCCTGACCAAACTATTTCCCAAGTCAAGGCTGGGTGTTGTATTGGAGAAAGCCAGCTGTGGTCTTGTAAAGCAAAGCTGAGGGATGAACAAAGAAATGAGCTCTGCAAATCAGTGGCTATCCAGAAGCTGAACTCTTCCATGGACCTCTTTTAGCAGTACAGATGAGCATGTCTCTCTCACGGACCTTTCCAGATGTCTCATGGAAACTTACAGTTGAGGCAATAATAAGCCTCTCTCCCCCGTCTCTACCCAAAGATGTAATTTCATGGAACTTGCAGGATTTTCTAGGTACGTTCACTGTTTTGTCAGGATTGGTTCAAAGGTTACTGAAGATAGTACTTAGAGGCAGCTCCAGAGAAGTGTGTATTTGGGGGATGGTATGGACATATACACCTTGCTTTGCTGAAAAATGTGGCTGAAATCAGATTGCATCAACTCCACTGTTTTTAACAGTAGCACTATCATTTCTGAGCACTTCTGGCCCCAAAGAAAATTACATCAGTGTATTCTATAGCTCAAGGAGAGTACAAAGCTTTACACTTGAAGATTTTCTTCATTCCTTTCTCTCAACTGAGGCTGCACACTAACTTTTAGTATTATACTAGCCCAGAATTGGGACTATTCCATATTTCAAAAGGAATTGCCTGCCTTATGAGCTGTCCCCCACCCAAGCACCCAGCCAAGTTCCAGGTATAATATCAATAACTTGCGGAAGTTTGGTGCTCCTTAGTAGGTATTTCTTCTAAGTAGGCATAATTCTGCTTTCCTCAAAGAGAAGCTTCAGTAAAAATATAGCACCAACAAAATCTGAAGAGTCCAAGGTAGTCTAAGAATGTCTGCCCTTATTTTTCAGCACCACCTGCAATGACCATGACAAACACATAACTCCTCTCCAAATACAGCAAGGAGCTCAAAGCCCTCCACGCCAAGCAGACCAGTTTTCTTAAGCAGACAGACAATTTTTCAATCTGGCTTTATAGTCATTATTCCAGTTACTGTCACAACTCAGGGACAATTGTTGAGCTTCAGTACAGGAATCAGTGGCATCGGGCCTCTTGTCACATCATATGATGGAAGATCTACTCCAGGCACTGCAACAGCTTGTCAGTGAACCACTGTTTTCCTAGTACAAGAGGAGTAGCCTGGTGATGAGGAGCTGACACGTGTGGCCCTGCACAGTCTGCAAATTTCACAAGGCTGGAGGCACTTTCAGCTAAATAAGGACCTTTGGGATTTATGGGTTTATTAGTTATTGAGAGTTATGTCTGTTCACAAGGTAGAACATACCCTTTAGACTATATTAGTCAATATATGTTGAATAACATATGTTTCCTATATTTGGTGGGATGACCCAATACACTGCACTTCCATCCAGAATGGCATTCTATTTAAACACCTTTAGTCTTCATTTTCCAGTGTAAAAGCCCCCAGACATAAACTTCCTACAAATTTATTATGCTTGGATTTTTCTTTTATGCATAGTTGCAGGACCTGTAATATTAAGCCAAATCAACCATATGCTTGCTGATAGCATCTAGATTATACCAAGTTTATATGCGTCCTAATGAAAGATGTTAATTGACAGAGAAAGATTCCAGTGGTTGGCTAGATTTAAAACAAACAGAGCATTTAACTTCAAGAATTTATTCCATTCCACTGGAACCAGTGAGACTATTCAGGTGCTTACAGCTGAGGACATGCATATTTACAAGCATGCCTGCTACACTATCGTTCTTGCAAGGAAGGAGTAGTGATCCATCGTCATCAAGGGTGTTAGGGATACTTTCATTAGAGGGAATGGCAAAATTCCCCTTGATTTCAATGGAAATGGGGCAGGCTCTGACACAGAAGTAGTAAGCTTGTGTAAACAAAAGTTACAGAAAATGTTCCTCATTTTAAGTATTTATGATGGCTCTGAAGCCTGAAAGTGGTTTGGGAGTAGAGCCTCTGAAGTAAAGCAGTTATTAGTTCACTCTTCCCAGTGTAATTAAGGCTAAGGCACATCAAAAACACACTTATGATTCTGACTATGTGGTGCTGACATCTAAAAGTGATAGTCCCTAAAGTCAAAGGTTTCTGAGAAAGCACAAATTGCATTAAAACACATTTCCACCTTGCTACACTTATTTATAGACTTTCTGCTACAGTGAAATAAGTTCTACATTCACTACTCTGAAGTTTCTTGAGCCGTGCTTACCATTTCCCCAGGGTGGTGAGTCTCAAGTTTATTCTAATAAAGGTCCGAACCCAAATTACAAATTTCATATATTTGGAATCACAATGATGTAAATTCCCTTCCCCTTCCCCTTCCCCNCCTTCCCCTTCCCGTTTCCCTACACACCTTCATGTAGCCAGCAGATACCCTATTGCAGGCAGGTTTCTAGTTGAAAATAACTGTTATGGTCAGTTCTGGGAGGTTATGCCATGAAGATATGCCAGGTCATCACTGAAGGTTTAGATCAAAACTAACCCCAGTATTTTTTTTGAAAATTAAGTTGATGATTTCTTTATGACTTTATATCAAGCTGTAAAAAGCAGTGTGACTTAATAAGGAATAAATAAACCAAGTATCATTTGTGTCTGCAAGTTCCAGAGAGATTTCAGGTCCAGATTCAAACCTGAGAGTATCATATCTTCAGAGAGTAAATCATTAAACTGTTCATCTGCATGGTAAGTATTTTCGTATTTATAAATTTCTGCCTCATATTTCACAATTAGATCTTCAAATTCAAAATGTGTATGAGACTTCTTTCTCATTTTTGTAATGTACAAATTATTGCCTTGGAGCCCAGTTGATCCAACTCTAGCAGAGAAATCTAATGAAGGTACAATAAACAAATAGAGAAAAATTATCTAGCAGTCTGCCGCAGTTATGCTTCTATTCCAAGTGTCTCCTCATTCTCTTTTAACTGAAAGTATAAATGCTTGCAATATTAATGCATTTACTCAGTAAGTTTTATGATCTATAATGGAATTGAGGGTATTGCCACTAGCCAGAAGAGTGTTTTTAATGTTTTTGAATCCTTTAAGCTTTTGACTTTGGGATATTACACTGAGACAAGTTCTGTTGTATAAACAAATACATTGTTTTGTTCTTCAACTAAGTTTTTCATTTTTTCCAGCATCACTCTTCTTTATTATGGTACTTTGTGTGCGTTTTCTCTATTGTGATGGAAGGACCAGAATAGCAGCAATTTGGATGTTTTTTTAAGTCTAATTGCTAGTATGTTATATAAAATACATTGAGATGCTGATTGGACGTGTTGGAGAAATAAGAATTCTACCAGCCACGGGTTAAAGATTTTAATTCTCTAAGGGTTGATATTAACTTTTAAAATCTAATTTTCTTACTGTTCCGAAGTGTAATTTCTCAATTCTGGTTCTGAATTGATGCCTCCTAGGTGTTGAAAAATTTAATTATATTTTTGTCAGTACTGTCTTAGAGATATAGCTACTCCTTAAACAAACAGCTATATTTTACTTAGAGCTGCAAAGCATATCACACAGTAAAAGGAGGCCATGCACTCAGAAACCAATGGAAAAGTTGCCAGCTGTTTTAATAGCAGTTTATTTGTAGATATTCTCTAATCAAGAACTTCACCATTTAATAACAATATGGGACAAAAACAAGAGATCTGTGCAATTTTTTGACATTACTGGGTTTTTATAAAAGGACCATAAAATCTCAGCTATCTGATATTAAAGGCTTAGATTTTTTTCCATAATTCTCACTACAGAATAATTCTGTCCTTGGGCATTGGATTCAGGTTGAATCAGGTTATGCTAATCTGCAACACAGGTCTGGTGATCTACAAAGCAGGGTCAATTATCCTGAAAATAAAGGATATCTTCTTGCAGAGAAAGAAAAATAAAAATACAGACCACAAACTTTGCTGCATTTTTTTGGCCCAAGGTGGCCACGTGAGAAAGGCTGAATTACATCTTGTGCTTGTGTCTGCCTGAGATGTTACACTCCAATGTATGTACTTGAAATTCATGATCAGTCATGACCAGAAGAGAAGCCGTAAAATCTAAAAATGTTTTGTGCGAATCCTGCCTCAAATATCATAATCTGTTTGTTCATCTGATAATGGGAGAGGCTGCAATATTAAGGGAAAAGGGAGTTTTCACATACAAGCCTTGACTTGAACCCTGACAGCTTTTTACAAACTTAGTGTAACATAAAATTTATTCCTAGTTTTTGTGAGTGTGAGATGTTCCGGAGTTTGCAGAATACATAGCATGTCAAATGTGTCTTTCTCCTCCTCTCCTTTCAAACTCTTTTCCCCACAGCACATGTGGGCTTTTCATGAATACTGTGACAATTCCCTTGGATGGCCTTCAACAAGCCCCTGGGAAGAGCTCTCACTGAGTCCCTGAGTTCTGGGTTAGGAGCCAAATCAACTCATCACCATGAACAAAATGGAAGATAAAATACTTCTTTCCCTCTTCCACTTTATTTTAAATTGCCATCCATAGCAGGGATGGATTCCAAAGCAGATATTTCAACACTGAAATTACAGCGTATTTTTGTATTTTATATTTTTGGTACGGTATAATAGCCCAAGTGCGTGCCATGATACTACAGAAGATTATAATACCTTAGTACTTAAACTTCTGGGACTCTACAAATGGCTGAGGTATCACTGAGATGAATAAACCCTATGTTTTTGTGCAGTGTCCCATGGTTTATTTTAAAGAAAACTGATTCCATTATAGTTTAAATTGTAAGACTGTCTTGCTCTTTTGTTAACAGAAATGCTTCATTTTATAAAAGAAAAGGATGAAAGGACACACAGAATAAATTAATAAATCTGCTTTATTGGTGTGCCTCTGTTGCATGTCTGCTTCCCAGGTGGTACTTGGCAGTACTGAAGGTTTACTATGACTGGATTTTGTAACAGCAATCGTACCCCAGGTATGATTTTTTTACCCCAGGTAAAAATACTCAGACATGACTCACCAAAAGAAGAGATATTTGCATTCCTACAGTTAATTCTGCATGTTAGATACTAATTGAAGTTGTGGACAAATACTTCTGTGCTCACCATCTTTCACAGAGGTTCTGAAGCAGAGGTTCTAAACCATGAAAGTTTCTTCTGGTTCTGCTGTTTACTTGCATAGCCTGTCAGTTTAGATGCGCAAAGCATTTTTTTTTTGATACACAATCTTTTTGCCTAACAATTAAAAGGGCTTCAGCTTTAACATTATAATCATAATGTTGAGATAAACATTATCACCATTTTACAAATTAGGTAAAAAATTGAACAGAGTATTAAATGAAGATTTTTTTAAAGAAAACGGATAACACAGTTTCGATGTCTGTGACTACTTATCTTTACGTACAGATACGTCTGAACTCATCAGAACCCGTGCCACCTTCTGTTTATCTGCAAAGTAAAACAAGCCTCTCTGGGCTATCTGATTAAGCAATCCAACAACCAGAATTCCTATTTGCAGCATTTCTGTGATATGTATTTTAATTAAGCATTTTGAGCCATTTTTCATTTCCATTTGACTGCTGTCTGTCTGTCTTGGCAGTCTAAACTCAGAATAATTTCAAGGCTTAGGTTCAGTTTAGATGGTACCGAAATCTCAGAGAAATCCTTGTGAGGGTTCAGCCCAAGAATTGAGAAGACCATGGTTTGTTCTGCTCTTCTTAGAAAGCAGAAGGTGCAGAAACCCAATTTAGGAAGGAGGATCCGCTCCAGCCTCGACCCTTCCCAGCCCTGGGAAGGAAGGGGATGGAGGCCTTAAGACTGAAAGGAAGGGTGGATAAAACGGTTGTACCGGGGGTTGCCCGCCCTGCCCGGGTGGCCAGCCTGGGTGGCAGACAAAGCCCCCGGGTGCCGTTTTAGAATCGTCCGGATAGCGTGGTGGGTTCCGGTCTCCGGTCCTAAGGATCAGGCTCCGATCTTGCAGGGTCCGGCAAGCGCCCTAGCCGCGAAACTAATCCTGGCAATCAGCCTGAGGCTATCAGGCGGTCCAGCTCTTCGGTGATTAATCAGCTTTTGCCAGGTAGTCGCTTGCTAGCTCAGGGGAGAAAGAGACGAGAAGAGCCGACCCGGAGTATTCCACGAGTTCTTTATTGGGGGTTCCATGAAGGGGTCCAGGAACAGCGTCTTCTCCCGAAGTGGGCAGAAGTAGGGGTTTTTATAGGATTAGGTAGGATTGGGATAACTAGCCAATAGTCTGAGGTCTTGGTGTTTTGACCTATAGGCGTTGGACATCTGGCATATAGCCAATAGTGTTACAGGAGGATAATACAGGGTCTTAGGAAGTAGGATAAGTACATGACTAAGCATTTTCTCTCCACGGGGGCCTTGCTAGGGGCTCAAAGATTGCAACAGGTGGAAGGCCTGACAGGGGCTTCTGGTTCAGACCTGTGTCAAATAGTTCTTCCTCATGACTACCTAGGCCCAATAACTGCTGTGTAGTTTCTCTTGCTCATCCTTAAGAATTCTATACTTACATTTTGACACCTTTAGCTTGAATTTGAATACTAAGGATCAAGGGGTCTTGCTGGATTTTCTGAGATTTTAAGTGCAGCTTTGAGCTACCTGGAGTATTTCCATTTGCTGTTTGTTACTTTTTTTAAGTCACTGTGAACTGAAAAACGTTTTTGTCAAAGTGTATCTGTGTTCAGATAAATTGGCCTCAGACCCTGTTTCATCATAATGAAAGCATTTATATCTCTGCAGAGGTTGATTTCCCTGCTTCTGCAGTGCTTTCACTATCCATTGGCCTTCCCAGGTTATTTTAATAAATGACTGTAAAAGTAGCTACAGGCATTCTGCTGCTGGAACAGAGTGCGGTTTTGCAAAGCAAGCATCGGTGGGGCTTTCCAGATGCAGGAAGAGCATGAAAGTGGGTGTTATCTTTCAATGGGAAGGGAGGAATGTGCCTAGCAGAAGCAAATATACCAAAACATATGAGTAAATATATCTGTATTTTGTCATTTAGAACAAAATAAAATAAGGAAGACTAGGTAAAAAATTACAAAAAAAACAAAACAAAAAAAACCAAAAAATGAACCAAAAATGAACCAACCAAAAAAAAACCCCAAAAAACAAAACAAAACAAAACACCCAAACAAAAAAACCCAACCAACCAGAAAAAAAACAAAAAATAAACCAACAAAAGAAAAAACCAAACCAAACACATGGGAGAGAGAATAAAAAAGTTAAATCTGCATGAAAAGAAAAGTTTATCATGTTTTTATTTTTGCATGGCTGTTTTCCACAACCTAGGACTGTTCAAAGCACAAGCATAAGAAGGGAATTTCCTCAGGAACTTCCTACATTGACACAGCTGGGAATGTCAGGAATAAACAAGGATTCATAGATGCCACAGAAATATTGTGAGAGTCAGTCCTTGTTAGCAAAAGGAATTAAATTTTTTTCCATCTAGGACTTACTAAAAGAACTTCTGCCTCCCTTCTAGCTTTCTTGGTTGAGGTCACACTTTTACCACTGCATCTTGGGTCACTTGGAGCATCAGCTGCTAACTTCATCTCTAGGAGCCTCCCTCCTAAACAACATGTGGTGGGTTTCAAACAGAGTCTGTCTGTAAATCTTTTGACAAATAATTAAGTTATATATTTTCTCTCAGATTTCACTTGATGTGAAACTGCCTGAGAGATGTGTTTATGTATTCACAGCACACATGAAAAGAGAACCAAAACAGGGCAGAAATGCATAGGTGAGGTAAAACACATGTGAGGAATTTCTTGATGCTGGGCTGAAGATCAGACAAGCTTATAAAAGGGGCAAGGAATGCTCATTATGGACTGAGTCAGCCCAGGAGCTGTGTGGCTCCTCCCTCCCCACTTCAATGATTTTATTGTTCACCCAAGCCACTAGCAGGCAGTCAGAAGAAATCCTCTTGGCCCTGCATCTGCCCCTTTGCTGGATGCAATCAGGCTTGGCCAACTTGGTGATTCAGTTGTCTTTGTGAGGTCTTGCTTGATGTGACCTCTTCTGATAGGTTGCAAAGGCAGGGGAAACAAGGGATGCTGTGCAGACCTGACCCATGCACCATCCTGGAAATCACAGCTGAGCTTAAAGGAAATAAACAGCAAATGCTCCCAGAGTACTAGATGGACACTGACTAGACCTGCAAGTTTCAGATGCTTAAATCTGATCGCCCTGTGATTGCAGGAGTAGACTTTCCCCATACAGCTAATAACACTTCACACTGTTGGTGATTTTCAGATTTTTTTTTTTTTCAGATTTTACTGTTGCAGTCACAGAGCCTGCTGCTAGGCCTCCTTGGAGATAGGAAATGCCTAGTCATGGATTGGGCTCTCTGCTTCCCACCTCAAGACCCTCTCTTACCTCTCTGTAATACTATTGGCTACATTCCGGATGTCCTAAGACTATATAGGTTATTTCACCCCGATCCTAAAACCATTGGGTAGTTTCCGAATCCTAACTAACTCAATAAAAAACCCTACTTCTGCCCAGTTCAGTGGAAGAAGCCAAACTGTGTCACTGGACACCCCTTCACGGAACCTGCATTAAACCATTCTGTGGAACCTCTACATGGCCTCGTCTCTTCTTCCCTGAGCTAGCCACGGCAGACCCTAGCAAGCTATAGAGCTGAAATCATGAGAGAGCCGAAATCACTAAGAGCTGAACTGCCTGATTACCTCTGGCTAAGCTTGCTAGGATAGCAAGTGGCCAGGGTCTCTGCTGGAGATCTCCAGGACAAAGCAGTCCCTCCCGGGACCCAGCTGTCTGGAACATCTGTGACAGCAGGGGGTCTGCCTGACCCCCTGGACCCAGCCTGCATTATTTTACCACTCAGGGCCACTTTGGGCTTGACATTCCATGTAATTCTACCACTCACTGCTCTGTAAATTGCTGAATGCATTTCTACCAGCATAAAATCTGATAATTTTGAATTGCACTGTTTCCTGTCCTTGTTCCTTCTTTTAAAGGTTATTTTGAGAGGGGGGAAATATACCTGCAATGTCAGGAAAAAGACAACAGTTTTCTTTCTCTTTTCCTTATCTCCTCCCCCGGA
>VXBU01013488.1:6061-18983 GCA_013400315.1 Bombycilla garrulus
TTCTTTATTTATTAAAAAAAATATATTTTCCCTCCACTTGCGCGTAAGTTGTGTGGTGCTTTCAGAGCAGGAAAGGGAAAGCTTAACGTTTTCGTTTTCTCTGGGATGTGAAATGCACCGCGAGGTAGGAGCTGCCGGATCCAGCTCTTTGATCTTTCATGAAGCCATTCTCTGGAAAATTGGCCTCTCCCCCTCTGCTGCTGATAAACCTTACTCTCGAAGTCCTTCCCGGGAGTCTCTGCCCAGGGACGGAGGGAGCAGATGACAAGGCTGCACCATTTCCATGCCAGGTTTGTAACCCTTCCCGTTCTGTCCGCACCGGGCAGCGCGGGAGCTCCGCGGGTTAGCAGTGCCTTCCTCCCCCGCCTTTCCTGGCTTTAATTTAATTGCACCGACGTGCTGGAGGAGACCGATGATGTCTTTAAGGAAAAACAGTGATGCTGCAGATTAGAGGGGACTTGTTAATCAATTGCAGGTTTAAAAGAGCTTTTCTTCCCTTTGTTGCTTTCGCTAATCCATTTAGCTCTCCCCGGGAGGTGACAGATGCCTATATTTCCTGTTATTCAGCTCCGGGGTCCGAGGTCTTGCCATTTGTTGCCTTGCCATGAAGGGAGAGGGTCAGCAGAAAGCTAGAGGTCTGGGAGCTTTCCGGGGCGAGAGCAGGAGGCGGGCATGTTACAGCTCACAGATTTGGGGTCAGTTCCCGTCGCGTTTATTTTTCCTAGAGCCTTTATTGCTCCCTTTGAAGAGGCTGCCCCGCTGCTCTGCCCCTCCTGCGGGGTCCCGGGCTGTGGGGATCCCCCGGGGCCGCACGGAGGATGGCGGTCGTCCCCTGACGGCTGCGAAAAGAGATGCCGGATTCTCTGTCCCCGTCCCTTTACCCGGTGCAGCTCGATCTGTTTTTCGAATGCAGAGGGAGTGAGGTGTGCACAAGTGTGCCGTGAACTTCTGTCCTTTCTTCCTTCCTTCTTTCTCTTGCCTCCCGCTGCTGCTCGAGAGCACCGACGCGGGTGCATCTGCCACGGCCAGAGTCTCTCTGCCTTCCCAGAGCCTCCCCACGGCTTCCCGGAGTGTGGAGGAGTGCGGGCTCCCGCGGGTGGAGCGCCTGGCGCTAGGAAAACCGGCCGGAGAGGCGCTGGCAGTGTGGCTGCGTGTCTCCCTCCGTCTACTTTTGTGGGCAAGGTACTGCCCCGTCCGCTTGTGTATGCTCTCAGGGGACATGTCAAGTTTCAGCCTTCTCGAGGCAGTATAAAACCATAAAACCACAAAAGTGTATTTGGGTTTTATCTTTTTTTTTTTNCCCTTATATATGTGATAATCTTCTCAACCACCTGTAGAAAGTGTGGATTCACTCTACTTCGATAGGCATGAAGTTTGAGACTCCATTTTCTTCTCTGAATAAGCATCACAGTGGTTGAGAGTCCATAATCACAGCAATAAATTCTTGTGTACTTCTATTGTTGAGGGGTATTCTTCTGTTTAATTAGATTTGCTTAATGGTAAACAGAGTATTTGTTAATCTACATTTCATTTAAAGGTTTATTTTTGAAAATGTTACTTCAGCATTTTCAGTGTTCACTTTTAGAATATGGCTAGGTGAGAGGCAACATTAAAAACGGTGATGCACAATGGACTCATCTTGCCCCCTTGCCATTAAATAGGAAAGGACATTTAATCAACTGGAAGCAAATGCTCATGTGACTTGAGAAATACGCAGAATGCAGCGTTTAAAGAAAAAGCAGACAATCAAAACTCTGTCAACAGAATGTCTAGGAATGAAAACATAATGGTAACTTATGCCTATGCTTTTGAAAGCCCTGAAGTTGGTAAACTTCTACCTAACTTCAAAAAGAAAAAAACCCTCTAATTTCTGAGAGTACAACGTTTGTGGAGAAATTAATACAAATATGGATTATTTCTGAATGCCTTTAAATGCAGAATTACAAAAAGCTGTAAAATACTTAAATCTTGAAAGCTGAGTAAGAGTTAGCTATAACTCTGTCCTGACTTTAATAGAAGAGATTCACCTCAGGAACTTGTACACAGGTCATTTGATAAAATTCAGACTATCTCTGAGTACACAGAGTTTGCATATAGCTTTAAATAAATTATATTGACCACATGAACAATTTTTAGGTCAAATCTTAAAACCTTTCTGCCGTTAATGAAGTTGTTAGTTTAGTGATGAAGTTTATCTTTGGGTCAAGAGTTAGCAGTGATTTTTTCCCCCCTTGAGTGTCTCAATTAAATTAAGCATTTGTAGTGGAATTGCACTTTTCCTCTTAATCTCTTTGTTGCTGTAAACGCTACAGAAATGCAAGATGCTGGAAGAAAAGGATGAGATGGGAGACAAGGCAAATTAATTCTGTTTAGTGAGTTTTCATTTGTTTGCAGAAAGGATGATCTTTTTTTTAAAACTCACTGCACTTTGTCTAAGGTGTAAATAGCTTTCAGGCATTGGCAAGAAATATGTTTGACCACTAATTAGGAAACTGACAGTCTTAGTCCACCAACCAATGAGGAGAAAGAGAAAAAGGAAAAAAGTGGTAAGAAATACTGAGTTTTATTTGGTAGCTGTGAGAGTCTTCTTTATAGAAGACTTGTGGAGTCCTTTTTATGGCATGTTTTCAGAATCTTACATTTACATTTCAGATTTAATAAAAATGTCTTTTAGAAGCAGTCAGCATCTCAAGCTTTCAGTCATACTTCTGATTGAGAGAATTTATTTTAAAGGTCTCTTTGTATTTATTTTTTAACATTGCAGACAAAGAAAAATATTGAGCAAACTTTCTTTCATTTAAAAAAAATAATAATTATTTCTACAGATGTTCTCTGTTGCCTTGTGTGGTTGCTCAGAAGGAAGAAATGCTACTTACAGTATTCCATCTAATTTATAGCATCTGTCACTATGTTCTCTGTGCAAAGAATGGTTTGCTATTTAAGTTTGTTTATTCATTGTGAGGCTGTTGCTTTATAAAGGAAGTTGTCATTAGGCTCAGCATGTCTGGAAAGCATGCAAGCACTCAAGTCTTCTAATCCAGTGACTACAAAGTAGTTAACGCTTCAAAGAAAGGGAACGACAGGATTTTGTTGCACTTAAAGAAGATGCATTGTTTGTTAATCCTGCTTTTAGTTGTTACTCTACTAAAGACTGCTACAGCGTTGCTAGTAATCATTTGAGACAAACATGGATTTTACTTGACTTACTGTCCTTTCTCTTGGTTTTGTCTAAATGTAAGTACTGAAATGTCCCTTACCAGCTTTTTGCATTTACTTTTTCTGGGCCTTTACCATACACCAATATTGACTTGCAGCATCCTTCTAAATAGTTTTGCTGATGTTTTCCACAGACTTGACTCACAAACAAGCTTTTTTCTATTGACATCTGTTTGTCCTCCTTGGCCAGCTTGGGAAAGGACTTCCTTTTCCAAGTGATGCCATCTGGCGATCTTTTTTTAAAACTAAAAATGGCTGTACAGTACTTTCTAGGCCATAAAGTATACTTTTCAAAAAGTCAAAACGTGATCTCTTATCTATGAGTTGTGACTTTGTCTTTTAGACAATGGGCAATGGGCAATGGGCAATGGGCAATGGCAATGGGCAGGAGTCTTCATTTAAGAACACAAATCTGCATAGTAGTGTCAGTGAGAACAAGAAATCACAATAGAAATACATTTCAATACATTGTCCCTGTGAGCAGAGCTCACTAACATCTCCTGAAGAGAGGGCTGTGTGGTTGGTGAGGGCGAAGTTTCACAGACACTTGAAGCTCTTGGTTTATTTAGTTAAATGAGCAAGCTGGCTCTGCTGCAGAGTAGCCATAGAGAAAAAAGTGGAAGAATACATGGACAGAGAATTAGCACAAGACATAAGGCATTTTTTTTCTTCCACTGTAATACTTTTTTGTTGAAGCAACAGAGAGGTGTTTTGTCTGGGTACAGCTTGCAGAAACAGCAAAGTGAAATCAATGGGGAGCTGTTGGAGGTCACAGTTTTCCAGAGTTTGGTTTTACAGTGTGAATAGCTGAATCGGGAAATTAGGTTGGATCCCCAATTTACCATTTTTTCTCTGAGCAATCCATCAGTATCATGAGGGAGACACATCTAATGTACCTTTTGGATTTGAAATTTCTATTCAGATGTGATTTTAAGACTGCTACAAATATAATCAGTATTCTTCCTTGACCAAAAGCACCGTGTGTATATTGTCATACCTATGAAACCTCTACTGAACTTAGATTTCTGTCTTATATTTATTTTGTTGGACTTCCTTTTATATGAATGGCATAAAGATTTAATTCTGTAACTCCAGGTTACTTGTCTTCATCCCTTGCCACTTGTCTTCATCAGAGCTGCTCTAGGGTGTTCATTTAACGGTTCATCTGGTAAGTATGAAGTAGTAAAGTACTTCAAGGTGAAGTAGTTTCTATAAATTATTTTCCTTGCTTTTCACTGTTTAACACCTTAACAGTATTTTTTTTCCTCCATGGTGTTGTCTGTTTAGGAAGGACTTGACTGGTTTTAGAAAGAAGAGGTAAATTCTGTAAGACTTCTAAAATTCTGAAGGCCTATTTTTCAAAACAATCTACTCAACTGTCTAGTTGAATCATACATGAAACTGTCAATGGATTAGTTCTTTACCAGAGGAAATATTCAATTACTGTGTAGATAGAGAATAGAGAATGTACCACAAAAGGAGGAATTTTATTCATGTGTCTTTAAGCATAAAAATTAGTTTGAAAATAGTAAACCTGATTTCTTCTAGTCAGAAACACTCTCCTAAGTCAAATGAATAAAGAAACAAACTGAAATTATTGTATATAAGTCTAAATGAGGAATCACAGAGCTCTAACAAAGCCAGACTAGTGAGGGTGGCAGGCTGCTGCACAAATGGATCTCCTTGCCTTCTTCCGTGCCTACAACAGAATAGATGGATGCCAGGCCTCTAACTTGGTTGTAAAGAAGACACAAAAGATTTTTTTTGAAGAACAAAGTTCAGAGAAGACAGAGATAAGCAGCCTGGGGAAATCCTAGGAGTAGGTTAACTTGAAATACACATACCTCAGGTGTTGGAGACATGTTTCACAGGAAGATCTTAACATTGCTCCTTTTTATTTGAAAGACATTAATCTTTCACTTCTGAGGCCCTGAACAAGCTGTAATTGTTGAACTTTTTTTTTTTGCACATTGCAAGACATCATTAAAATAAGTTACCTCCTTCCCCCACCCTGGCTCTTACATGTGTATATATATATATATATGTATGAAATGTAAAGAAGTAATAGGTAAAGATGTAATAATCTGAAACTGGTACAGTAGGCCCATGTGAGAGTGGTATGAGAAAACTGTAATTGTCTGTGGGACAGCCAGGGCTGGCAGAGGGGGTTGCACATTGAAGGACAGGAGGTCTGAGATGCAGCAGTGCCACCTCAGATCAGATTAAGGCGTTGTGAGACCTCGCTTGTTCTTCTCTTTGGAAGCACAACAAACAAAGAACTGATTGTATAAGAATAAGATGTCACTGGAGGAAAAAAGCCAAGAAGGACTGTTCAAGAAACATTAATTCAGTTTGCTTGGATTTGCATGAGAAATTATTCATATGAGTGTATCAGAAGTATTGATGAGTCTGAAAGGTCTGAAAATGAGAAAATGGAAAAAAAATTATGTTACTTGGCAGTCTCAGACTGCAGCAGCTAGGTAACTTTTAAGTAGATTCTGTCAATGTTGTCTGTGAACAAATAATAAATAAAACTGCTTGAAAGCTTAAGATGCTCCAACAATGTATAAAATTTTCTGCATCTTTCATCATCTTAAAGTAATCTTCTGCATCTTTCATCATCTTAAAGTTTAGAAAGATGTTATAGGATGTAAAGAGGATGCTGACATTTTTTATGCTTAAAATGAGAGAGCATGTATTCTGGAAAATAAGTTAACAAATGGTTTTGCTTTTCTTTTTCTAGTTTGGAAAAGTGACACAGCAGAACTGTATTATAGAAAAAGCCCAATAATAACACTAGAGCTAGTAATGTTGCAGCAGTGTTTCTGTATATAATAAAATTTATCCGTTCTTAAAGATCCAAAAGTATAAGTATGCAAATGAAGGCTGTAGGCAGAGGACCCAAATATTATATCATATGTACTCTTTTATTTCAGGCAATAACAATTCTGTTCTGATTCTAAATATGTGTTGGTTTCCACATTTTGCTGACAAACTAGAGGAACATTTTTTAAATAAAAATGTCCTCTTGACATGTGCTGCCCTGATGTATATTTGTCAAGTAATACAAAACTATGAAAACTGCATATCAGAGACCTGACTGGACAAAAATTAACCCTGCAGGATCAAGCCCAGTTCTGGCCAGGCTCCTGAATTGGCTTCCTTCCAGTCCCATGGATCCATCAGCACTGGGGTGGGGAAGAGAGGATAGATGGCTGGGAGGGCGAGCACATGGCAGCCCTGGCAGAACAGCTTAAATTGCCATGGAACTTTATTCTTGGAAACAGAAAATTGGATGTGCAAATGTATCAACATAGCTGTGTGAACTAGAAATTTCAGACACAATTCCACGATACTATTGTAGTTAATGGATGCCTAGGATTTGGATTGTGCAGAGTGAAGCTGAGCCCGTGTGGTTTAAATAAGAAAATTCTCACCCTCCTCAAAAGTCTAGTCTGCAAACAGGTGTTTGATTAGTTGTCAGATTCTCACCACAAACTCTCTTAACCATTTGTCTTTGTGTTAGAACTCCTGAATTTCAGCAGTTGTTCTTAAGCTGCATTTTAGCAGTCCGCTGAGTTTTTCATTGCTTTATAAGTAAGAATAGAAGATCTTTGAAATTAAAGGTCGTAATAAAGCAAGAGAGTTCTTTTCAGTATAATAAACAAGGAAATGGACAGAATCCAAGTTTTTTAAAAATTCTAAAGACCTATCAAAGCTTTCTGAATATTCTGTAAGTTGAAAATACTATTGTAGCATCTACATGTAATTACTCCTTTAAATTTTACAACTTCCTGTGCAGAACTACAGATCATACTTCTTTTGAGTAGATATGAAACATTTCTTTCAGCAAGTTGAAAAGAAAAAAAAGGGAGGAGTCTATGGCTGAGAAACCAGAGAATTGCATTCATATAAGAACTTCCTTTAGTGGGGGGAGTGGGAGATTAAAATAATTTATGATATCCTAGGAACTCAGTAGTTGAAGGGTGAGCTTAAACATTAAAAATGCTTTAAAAATTGTAGTTAGAGTGGTGGTTAATGGTGACTCCTTCCATGGTAGACCAGAATACCTTACAAAGGGAAAAGTGGTAGTATGTAGATAAAATTGCAAGCTTGAATAGGATCTGAACCAAGCCTGCATGAGAAAAACATATCTGCTGTTGTTTCAGTTTTAAAAATAACTGTGCTTCATAGCTCTGCCTGGAAACAATTTAATATAACAAATTGTTTTTTTTTTTTAAGTATTTCCAGCCAGACCAGAAGCAGTACTTAATAAATACCTTGAAAGGGTGAGTCTGTTTTCAGATGTGGTTTTGCAAACTCAATGAATTTGGATGTTTATATCTGAAATTACAGATAGTAATTCAACCCATTTTTCTAACACTGATCTCATTTTTTTCTCTCTAGATGAGTGTAGAATGATTCAGAAATCTGTTCTCTAACAGAGGTAGTAGAGAAATTGTTACAAAGTTAATGATATTATGCTTTTCAAAACAACTGAAAAAACCCAACTGTGGTTCTTTCAAATTTTATGTCTAGAGAGCTTTTCAATAATGTTGCTCTTGAGAAAAATACACTTATTTTGCTAGTGTTTTATTTAAGAACATATCACATGTAGAAAATGTTTTGAAGAGAATCATGCTAGTCAAAGACAAGAGCATACAGTGTTAGGAAAGACAGGTTTCAGAAGTTACACTGGTCTAATCCAAAGGCCAGATTTAAAGTCGGAGCAGCGTTGATTCTAGAACTTGAGGATGATGTGATTACACAGGAAATGACTGCAAAACCAAAAGTGTTGTTTTATAGCATATTTTCAGAATTGCAAAACCTGGAAAAATGTTATCTTGCATTTACTGAGCAGTTACTATATCTGCAGAGGTAATTATTAGAAAGTCTTAGTTCAGTGTGAAACCGAAGAGTAAACTAGATGTAGTTCTCTTCCTGCAGGCAAGGCCTTAATGATAGGTGAAACACTTGTAATGTCACCTTTACTTGTACTAAATCAGGCTGGCATGTGATTTATTGTTTCTAGAAATAGAGAAAAATCAAAGCTCAATACTGTGGCACCAGGCTCTGTAGAAATTTTTCAAGTGCCTTTACCTCTGTTACATTTTCTAGGAAGATCAAGGTCTTCTGTAACCACAGTATGATTGGGGAAAAAAGGTTCCAAGAGGTCTTTGAGAGGCTGGATTGTTTATTCTTCAAGACTGAATCAACTTTAGCTGGCATAGCCTATTCCCCAGAGGTGACAAGAGCAGAGATTCAGTGACTTCCTAAGGCAGGCATGCAGTCTTAGCGATCACTTACACTTCTTTGCAATCCAAATGCATTACTTCCTGTTACAATTTATTCCTCTACCTCTTGTACTTGATTTTATTTTTGTAGTTTCTCAAATAGTTCCTTAAACTTTTACGGAAATACTTCCCAAAAATTATCTTGTCGCCCTGTAGATATCTCTCACTCAACACTCCCTTTACCACTAATGTTTTCTCAGCCTTTCTTCTTCCATCATATTTTCTGAATCTCATGGTTGTGCTCATTCTTCTCTACTGGGCCTTCTCCAAAGCATCTTTCTTGAAGTGTGCTAACCAAAACTGGTATATTCTAGCTCGTGCTGTACCAGGACCTGAAGGAAGGTGATTGTTTTCTATATTCACCGGATGACATTTTATTTCCCAAATTGAAGTTTGACTGTTTTGTAGTAGGGTGGCCTTGCTCAAGTTCTGATCCAGTCCAGATTTTCCATAAAGAATTGTTGCCAAGTTCCTGTTTGCTACCAGTGAAATGGTTTAAGCAGGAAACTTTCTGCCTGTCTTCACACTATTGCCTGTCTTTATTCCCACCCTCTCCATACCATTTCTTGCTGGTGTTTGACTCCATTTACTAAGACCAGAATGCTGGCAGCATCTAACAGCTTGGTGTTGCCAGTGGAGCTCAGTAAGGCAGACATCCATAGCACTGAAACTTGTGAAGCTCCCTTTTTTCAGTTAATCACTGAGGCTTAACTCTAATGGTTTTCTAGGGAGCTGTCATTGGCCTCTAAATAATGTTTTACCTATGGAAATGTCATAGGGAACAGCTCCCTCCCGGCTGGCACCTTCAGGCTATCTTTCCATAAAGGACAGTAGATGTCATATTATGATCCTCAGGAGCTAAACTTCCAGCAGCAGAAACTCTTGTATCATGTGTAAGTCTCTGCTTTTGTGGTTTCTTTTTAAATAACTTGCTTTTCTGCAACTTCCATTTCTATAGCTCTGGTAAGGTACATTTTCATATTGTACCAGATTCATCAGTTTGAAAAGGCAGAGTTCATACCTGCCTATTTTCAGAAACTGATATTTTTTTTACTGAGTTTAGATAGAACCCATAGAAAACTTTGGAAATGATTTTTTCTCTCTCACTCCTAATATCATTCGCGCATCAATTTCATGGATTAAAACTGTATCCTTTAATCTCACACTGGGTAACATATTCCTACTTCTTTTACTCCTCACAGTCCCGTATAAGTGAATATAGTCCCATATAAGTTGAATGAATAGTTGTATGTCACAAGACCAAGGCAATTAACTAAAACTAGCTTTGGAAACATGTGATATTAATTCATTTTTAAACATTAATAGTTATGTGAAATAAGTTATAGGTTTAAGATTTTAGAACTGATGTAAGAATGGATAGGTGTAGTTGTCACTGTCTCTTCAGGGTTCTCCTCATTTCCTTATCATCATCCCATCCTCTTCCTTCATCTTATTTTTCTCTTCTCTGTTCTCTATAGCATGTCTGACATTTGGCCATTTTGATGTTTGATTATTTTCTTTCTGACCAATTCTTTCCCCATTAAATAGCACTTTAGATCTTAGCAATTCACAGACATGCTATGGTTGCCTCCTAATGACAGAAAGTACTTTAGTGATCCACAGTGGCTGTTCCTAGCTGTCTGGAAAAAGAAGTTCCTGGACAGCAGGTAGGAAAAATGCTTCAGAAAAGATGGTATTCTGTGGCTGAGCAATTAGCATGCTCCTTTGTAACTCCTGTTGCTTGAGAAGCTGCTGGTGTCAGCACCTGTACTTATTGTAACATAAAACAGAAGACTAAAGCTAGGAAAGAGTGGTATGGGAACAGGCTGGTGGGAGTGGACATGTGTGAGCAGAACGTCTGGACTGTGATCCAGTTTATGAGGAAAATAAATGTCTGTGGGGTGTAGAAATGGGGTTTGGGTGGTAAGAAGGTGTGACAGCAAGTTCAGGGGAGTTTAATGTGCTCATGAGTGTGGAGTGGCAGAGAATTCGAAACTTCAGCTGCTGCACCACCACCACGGCAGCAGTTCTGTCTTTGGGAAAGTCCTACTTTATACCTTTTTCTTCAGGACATGCGGTGTAACAATGGTCATGACTTTCACCCTGCTTGTATAGCAAACTTTGCTTAGGAGAAAGGAAGTGAAATCTGGCCTGCTGTGATGGCTGGGCCATATTTCAAATACCATGTTGAATTTGATAGACTCAAAGTGAATAGAGGTGTGAAGGAAGGCTTTATCATCTGCAGGTTCTGACCCTTTGGGAGCCTTAATAGTGTAGAAAAAACAGTGGACTCCACTTGTTTCAGAAAAAACCATGCTTTGTTTTTCTGCGTGTGAAAACCATAGTTGTGAAACAGTGAAAATAATTGCATCCTTTATTGTTGTACATGTCTAATGTATAAAAACTGTTTGTGGATTTTTCCTCCCTCTTTCCTCATGTGGGCGTTCTTTTCCCCATTTCCTTTTTCCTTGCTTTCTTTCTTTCTCCCTTTGAACTGATGAAACCACTCTCTTTGGTAATTCTGAGTCAGTTGGGTCAGTCCTGAGCTTTTCTGTGCAGAGACTGCCAAATTTTTAGAAACTATGTGGTGGTTTAGGGATTTAGATATAAGTCCAAAAGGGACATGATTTGAGACCTCCAAATGTCTTTAATTTAAAACCATAATTTGGAAAGGATCTTTCCTGAGTCTTGAGAGAAAAAAGCCAATACTTTCATTTATACAATTAGTCATCATTCTCTTCACCATTAGGGCTGGTCCTCCCTCCTTAAAAGGCTACAGTTTGTTTTGCTGCCTTAAGAAAAATGAGTTCAGTTGATTTAATGTTCTGTTCTATGATGAAGTGTCTTATCTAGGTCATAGTTTAGCTGTTAACAAGATATTTATGAAGTGGTAAGAATTCTCTGCTCTGCGGTGAATTTAGTCTCTGGAGTGGGGCAAAATGCTATTTAACTAGCAAATAAAGCAGTTCAACTTCAAATTATGTCAAAGTTGACTGCAACTATTTTAATCTTTTAGTAACCCCCTAAATATGTAGAGTGTCTGGAACTGCTCAAAACTTCAGTAATTTGACCTCTGCTGTAGAAAAAAACGTTTCATATAAATTAATATTGTAAGTAGCTATCCAAGGAAGGCATTTTTTTCTGTGATTTAGAAACCAAGTTAATACTTTTATAGTATTTGTAGACTGTAAAACACAGCTAAAGACTAAGAGCTCAGGAGAGCTCACTTTTTTGGTACCCAAGATTTGTTTTACTGGCTTATCAAATGCTGTGCTAAATCCTTGTAAGTATTTAAAGCTGGTATTTGTGATATTTGCTTGGGATTGTTTAGTCTGCCATGTAACAGTGTTACCAGCAGATATTTCCCTAATTTCTGCATGGTTCTTATTGGTGTTTAAATGGTTGCAGCCATCGTGGTGAAGGCACAGGCGGTAGAAGTATTCGTGTTCTTTGAGTTTTGCGGACATGCAGCGTAAATACAGCTTTTTAAAAAGGAACTCTGCATGAACCATTGCTTCACCGTAAAAAGTTTTGAAAACAACATTGTTTGGTATTTCATTTATGTCTATTGAAGCAGCAGTGGTTTGTTTCTGTGTCTCTTATGTTTACTAAAAAAACTGTACATGAGCCCTTCTCTCTTCAGTTGTGTATCAGCAGACCTTATGTCAGGCATGATTTGTGATGTATTAAATTTTGCAATAAATACAGAGTAGCACTTACATAATAAGTGAATAATTAGGGACTTACTTATTCATTGGCCATGTTTCATTGGCTCTAGAGTGCCACCCCAGCTCTCTCGAAATAGTTCTGATTGGATTCTCAGAAACTTAATTTTCCTTGTATTTAATTTGCAATAGCAGCTATTTCTGTGGAGCTCCTATTTCATCTAGACAGGCAGACCTTTGTAGAGTGTAGTGTAGAACAGAATTGTTGCTTTAATTTCCTTCCTTATTTTATGTTTTCATTTGTGTAATTATCCATCTGAATGAAAACAAGTCTTCATGAAGATTTGATTTCCTGACTAATGTGAGTTTTTGCATTAAGATGATTTATAGTTCACTATAAGGTTTTGTTGAACTGGACAACAATGAGTGAACCTGAATTATCTAAAGACAAACTTGACTATCCTCCATGAGATTGCTCGGTTAAGGAAGAATGTGAACCATGACTTGTTCATAACTAAGATCCCACAAAACTGTGCAAAAAAACTATATAGATTGTTCTGCCATTTCTCTCCCGAACAGCTGTCTGCTGGGATGAACTTCACAATGTCTGGTTTCATGAGCATAGTTTCCATTTTATTTTACTTCTAAAACAGTTACCTTCCAGGAGGATGAAGACATTAATTTGTCTCTCATGTAGTGGCATTATAAATTGCATGAGGAGCAGTGCTGTTCTGGAAGCAGTCTCTA
>VXBU01013507.1:0-12921 GCA_013400315.1 Bombycilla garrulus
GGGAATGTAGTCCCTTCCCCCCTGTGCCACTGGCCAGTGGTCTCTTCCCAGTGTCCCCCTGCTCCCCAGGGACAAAATCCCCCTGAGACACGTGGCTCGCTCTCTCTTCTTCTGCTGCTGGGCGAGCAAGCTGGTCCCTTCCCTTCCCCCATGCTCTGCCTAAGAATGAACTTGGATTAAACAGAATTCAGCAGAAAGATTTGAGCGTCCTTTTGTTCCCCATCCTTGTAACGACTCTTCTAAGGCGAAGGCTTGCTGGATTTAGCCCCCAAAACTTATTAGGGACAGTTACAACGCAATAAGTTTTTCAGAGCCTTAAAAGTGAATCTTGTGCTTGATCCCAGACTGTTCCAGGGGGCTCTGATGTGAACAGAAACTGACACCAGACTCAGGATCAATCTGTTTGTAAGGAAATAATTGGGAACTGCTTCTCCCCAAGTTCTCATTTAAATGGTATCCAGTCCTTTTCCAGGCTGGAGCTGACTGGTGCAGGCCAAAAAGGTGGCCAGGGAGCATAACCATTAAGTCATACAGAAGCTGAGCTTTGCCAGCATAGACAAAGCCTCTGCTAACATAGCTAGCCAAACCTGGTGCATTCCTGCAGGGGCTCTGACTGACTAGTGGTCCAGTTCAATCAGTCAAGGGCAAACCAAACCCCTGGAAACAAGCCAGAACAATTAACAGAAAACATGTTTAAAAGAAAACTAACTAAATGCAAAACTTAAAATGTAGTGTGTGTCAGTCAGGATCACTCAGCACAGGGAAGGCATAACAAATATCTCTGGCTGAGGTGCCATGTGATCTCCTGGAAGCCCAAAGCTCATTTCATTCATTCTTCTGTGTGCCGCAGCAAAACCATATGCCAAGCGCTAGCTGCAAATTGAAGTGTCTAAGGTCCCTCCTGGGCAAGGGAAATGTCCTAGCTTTGTGCACAAAGGCATTGCTTAAGACTGGAAGTGGGCTGGAACATTTGAAACGAGGAACAGCTCCAAAAATATGTCTTTATCCTTCAAATTTTATCTTTCGCCTCACAGTCAGTGCAGGCTTGGGAAACAAAAGAAGTGTTTCTGCCATACTCAGGCAGTACTCATACTTCTTCTCTGAGGGATGTGAAGAGCTTCTCATGCAGAGGAGAGGTGGACCTTCTGCAGACTCCTTCACCAACCTCTGCTAATGCATTTCATCCCTTCAGCTCTGCTAAGCCCACTCCTCCAGCACAGAGGCAGATGAAAGGTGGGAGCACACTGGTACTGCTGAGATTCACACCAGTGCAACAGCCAGAACTCTTACCTTTCCTCCAGCCAAGCAGTATGGGAGATGGAGGCACCTGCAGGTGAGGCTCCCTAGGCACAGCACACCTCTCCTCACCATCCTGTACACTGCAGAAGACAGTCCTTGAGGAAGAGCTAGTTCACCCTTAGAATCACAGTGTCATAAAATAGTCCCGGTAGCAAGGGACCTTAAAGACCATCCAGTTCCAATCCCTCTGCTATGGGAGGGACACTTTCCGCTAGACCAGGGTTCCTAAAGGACTGTGAAGGGAATACATGCTGCAAAGGACTGAAGCTGATGCTTATAATGTAATATTTGCCTTTTTGCTGCTGAAGGGCTAGAGTTATATGAAGTTTCTTTCAAAAGCTGAGGGTGTTTTTTGAGAATGAGAACTTGACATGACATTGCAACATCCACTAAATAACAAGGATTTAAAGCTGCCTGAGATGAGCACTTTTGCATTTGTTCTCATCTAATGAGGACATAAAAATTATAGGCGTTTATCGGAGCCTACAGTCTATCAGACACAACAGGAAATACAGGAATCTTTCCTGAAGGGCGGATATTGTTTACTAAGCCACCTTCTGATATGCAATATCCTTAGTGACTAGTCTGGCACCAAAATGAGTGTTTTAGTGTGGCTGAAGTGAGAGCTACGAGTAAATGAATTCTAAGTTATTAAAACCCTCAGCCATGTCACCTCTCAGACAGAAAAACCTTCCAGCATCAGGCTGCTGCTTGTGGTCCTCCACTGCATAGAAAAGAAGCATCTTCTACAAAATAGTTTCCCAATCAACTGCAAGAAAACAGACTTTCCATGTCTTTTGCTACTGCATTGTTGCTATGATAATACGGGGGCCAATGAACAGAGACAGTATTTTAATATGTAGTTATAAAAAAATCCCTTTGCAAGTTGAATCTACATAGGCCAGATAGCTACTTGGATGGAAAAAGCTGTCTTTAAATATATAATGAAATAGATGAATAATTTAAGGGATTAATATACTGAGTGCATGTCACAAAAATGCAGTCTCCAAACAAGAAACATTTATGCAAAACTGAAGAATAGACTAGAAACTGAGAGTACTGTTTTCTGGTGTGCGGGGTTGGGGTGTTGTTTCCCCCCCCCCCCCCCATTCTCTTCACCTATGGAATTTTTTGTCCCATTTGTTGCGGGGGAACCTGATGGCCGATGCTTAAGTGTATTCGCAAGACAAAGGCTTGCCGGGCCGGGAAGGGGGAGGAAAGAGAAGAAGGATCATTGCCCATTGCCGTGCTGGTTTTATCGAGGAGAGAGGACACTCAAAAAGCTGTGGTTGCTTGGAAAAGAAAAGGCCGTTGTTTTTTTCCTGCTGCCGCTGCTTCTGCTTGCCCCGCTNCGGAGAGGGGTGGTGGGGGGTTTCTGAGGGAGGGTTCTGCCTTTCCCAGCAGATGCCTGTCTTCAACCCAAGACATCTGGTAAATCAAAATCCATAAAAGTTGCTTCCAAATGGCAAGAATAGCTTTTGTTTCTTGTGCAAAAAGAAAAGCTGAAAGTCCTCCTCCAAATAGCAAGTTTTTTGTCCTGCGAATGCTTACATGATTCTGAATTTCCTAATTTTTGATTTCTTGAAATTTCTGTGAGCCACAGAAAAATTAGCCATACTATCATACAGGTAATATACCAGTAGGCACAAATTTCAACTGCAAAGTAATTTCTATTGCTACTAATTTGTTAAAATTGTTTTTGATCACTTGCCACTAAAAAAGTTTTGTTTGAATGGCAAACAAACAATTAGGGGAATTTAAGTTTTCTGGTCTTTCAGTTTGGATCTGACAACATACATATTTCTCTGCTGGAACTTTGGCAAATCTTTTATGAACATGATGAAACTTCACTCTTTGCAATCCCACTTGAAAGCAAAAATAAAGCAGAAAAAGCCCATGAAGACAACAAGCCAACAGTTTTAGGCTCTTTTTTAGGCTCTTAACTATTTGTGAAGAAATAAAATGCCTGTGATTGTACACTCTGTTACTGTTCCTGGCACACCTATAAAATAAATCTCAATCTATTCTTTTATCATTCAAAACCAATGTTTCCAGGTCCACTGGGCTTAGTGAGCTGAGCATCCTGCTATGAATAGAACTAAAGAAATAATTTCTTAGCCAGTAGATTATTGCACTAGCCTTCCTTGGTAATTCATTTTAGGTGTGACTAACCATAGAGTCTCCTCACACAAGCTGTTTTAATTGTTTCAAAGATTGCTGTACATGTACCTAAGCCTTCCTGAGCTCTCCACAACAGAAAATCCTCATAAGCACCTAAACAGAATATCCAAGCACAGACAGATCCATTTGGTGAGATATCTTTGCAACCACAGTCATATGCAAGCTTTTTCAATATCTATGGACATGTTCCATGTTCCTCCAGCATCAGTAACAAGAGTTATGTCAGGTACTGAGCTCTGGGCTAGTTTTGGTAGAAAATGGAAACAAAAGCAGAGAGATGCCTTGTGATGAAAGTGTCTTTGCTCTAATGCTCCATTCTGATGAAAGGCTGAAGGTGAGGCAGAAAAGGGGAAACTATGTGAAGTTTTAACTTGGAAAATCGTGCTAAAGTTGGCAGGTTTTAAGGTATTGAACTACAGCTAATGGTAATTTGGCACTGTACTGATAAGGAAACAGGTTTGTGGACCTGATGCTCAGGAATTACTTTCCTCTCTAACTCTTCCTAACTTCACACACTGATTCCTGGCATGACTCTGTGTACCTGGCACCCATCTGTGTGCACATGAAGATGCAGGAGGAAAGAGTCCAGCAGCCAAAGTTTTGCAGGAGAAAGGGTGTTACTGACCTCCTCTAGTGGCAAGGCTCATTAGCAATGAGAAGTTAGCAGGGTTTTTGTGGAGGCTCTGTGTGCCTAGGAGCAGCAACATAAATTTATTCAGGATTCCAGAAGTCTGCAAACTGAGGATCCCCTAATTTTGGTTGCAAAATTGCTTCAGCAGGGGCAGATGCACCTGTGCTGTGCTGCATCTGTAGCATGATGGAAAGGGATGCTCAGTTGCTCAAGCATCATACAGGTGTTTTGCTGAGGTAGCTCACATGAAGTGTTTTTGCCACACTCCTCTAGGTTAAAAGCAACTGTAAGAAACTCATTCTTCAAGGTCAAAACATTCACAGTTTGATAAACAGCTCACTCACCCTAATTACAGATGTTTTTGTCAAAATCTATTTGGACTGTGCTCTCCCTTCAAGCTGGAAAGTTCGTCTGCTTGCTTTTCTCCCATATCTGAATCTGAATCAACCTAATTTTTCAGCTGAACTATTAGGAGCTTCCTAACTCTGCCGTGTGATACATTCATTATAAAGGTCTGAGAGGCAGATCAGGTATTGAAGCACTCAAATGCTGACATCTCTGGCTGCATACTTTGAGCTGCAATAGCTGTGCTTGGCAGGGAACATGCCCTGATTGAGTAGCTGGAGGACTCCTCCAAAATCTGCCATGCCACCTGGACAATGGCATTCCCAGCACAGGTGAGCCTCTCACGGCAGCAAGGAAATCCTGACTGCAGTGAGGGACCTCACTTCACATGGGAGCTGCTTGAATTTCAAGGGCAATACAAGCTTAATCAGAGGCCGAATATTTTGGCAGAAGTTAGAGCGTATAGATTGCTTTGGTGTCCTTGGACTGGGTGTTTGAAAAGGTTTTAAACTTCTCCGTCTCCTGTTCTGCCACCAGAGGGCACAGCTCCCCGCTCTTTCAGGACATGCATCAGTCTGCAAGGACAGGGATTGCCTGCTGGAGAAATTTAATGTCCTTTTCCTCCCACCTTCCCTATACCTGCACTTCACACTCTTGGCTGGACCTGAAGCCCTGTCTAAGAAGAAGATACCCTGAGAACTCTAGCCGAGGTGGAAGGGAAGGCAGCCGGCTGTCACTTTGCATGGCTTGAGAAAGCATCTGACACATCTCTACGTTGAGCCCATTTAGAAGCAGCTCTGCCAACACGCCCTGTTTCCTATTTCAGCTCTTCCTCATTTGCACTGTGCTACAGGTTTGTGCAGCAGCCACAGCCCTGCCCCAGAGCCGCTGAGGTATCAGGCAAAGCCTGGGCGCACAAGGGTGAGGCTTCCTGCGGCTCTTGACCTGTGGGAAGCAAGCTGGGCAGTGAACCAGAGGCTCACTCCTCCTTCACAGCCATTTCAGAACTATAAGATGCGGGGCAGAGAATAATAAGACAGTGGCCTTTTTCTGCAGTGACCATTCAGTAAACAGCACATTCTCTTTTATTTCTTCTTCTATAGTTACTCCCAACACGGTGTGACAGCAAGCATATCCTCTCCTTTGATGTGACAACAGAAATCTAACCATAGCAGCCACAGATTTGAAACCTTTTTATCTTACTCATTTTTTCACCATTAAAAAAAATATGGCTAAAATATGGGATATCAGTGATGCCTTTGGGAAGTCAGAGTAAGACGAGTTCAGGAACACTGACAGTAAAACAAAGAAGAAACACTGAATGCATGGTAATTTCCACTAGGCTGAGGTTCAGATTACTCAATTTACAGTGAGGCTTTCCAACAGCCATTGGGAAACAAAAAAATTTAGCTTGCAAAGCTGTTCATCTTTGCTCTAAGAAAAGCACATCCAATCCAGCATGACCTTTTTGATGGTGTATGAGGACTCAGGACTAATTCCCTAGAGTTATTTCTCACTCATGAGTGTTTATTCAGGAATTTATGCAAATGTATTTTAGGTTGTGAAAACACATAAGACACATATACCTGGTCTCCAACAGTGGTATCTTTTCTGGCTTGATGATTAGAATAATCAAACTCTGGTTTTGGACATTAAAAGTCAGAAGAAACAAAAACTTTTTGGTTTAGTTTGATGAAGTAAGATTTTGTTTCTCTTTAGTTAATGCTAGAACAAGATGCGTGCAATTGCTCAGAAGCAAATATGTATGGAGTTATAAATAACTGTAATTTTCCATCCATATGAGCAGAAGTCCATGCAAAATAGGCAGACATGATCTTATCAAAGCAGTCACATATTATTAAGGAAGAAATATACTAAAACTTATTTTTATTTTTTGAAGATACAAATGAATATTGGAAGATATTCTGAATTGGAGTCTAGCAATTCAGTGGTAAAAGCAAAAATAAAAGACAGCCTAAGATATTGTGATGTGCAAATGCCAAGTATCAGAGCCTGTTGTGCTGGAAAAGGTTAGGAGTTTGAAAGCAGTGATATAGGACATATAATTTTCCTGAGCAACCAAAAATACCAGGCAATTGAAAGGACCAGCTTTATATAAGCAGAAATACATGCAAATCAGCATTCCATGAGGCTCACCAGCAGGCACCAGCAGGTCTTTTATGGGTTTTTTAAACATCTGCTTTCACCCTCTCTCCTTGACAAGTTGTCTCTCTACACGCACCAGATGCTTCCAAGGCTGCGAAGCTGCCGGGGAGTCAGCCCAAGAGATTCAGAAAGGGAAAGTCAATTATCAGCAGTGAAAAGGAGCACAACATGGACATGGTGTGCCTTCCCAGAAGAATGGTGGAATTCCTCCCACAGGACACAAAAAATCAGGGCACTAAAACTGTGTGCAAAAGCCCACTGCAAGGTCTTCAAGGAAATGGTGGGCAGGTGCCCATGGTGCAATACAGCTACTACTCCTCCTCCAGGCTTGATTTCTAGCCTGGCAGCGACAGTCCTGCCACAATGAGCAGGAACAATGAGAAGACATCATCATGGTAAAACCCCTGTGATGTGATCCATGATTTCTTTTGATATCTGCTGCCCAGCATAAAGCAACTAAAAAAGTTTGCTCTGTCCCTTCTTAAGCCCACGTCCTTCAGCTGCCAAATGGCTCTTAGTCTTCTCTGACAATGGCACAATATTGTGGCACTGAGGAACTCTGCTCTGGCAGCACTGCAGCACCACTGCATTGACCTTGGTCAATGTGCTATAATTCTTTATGTATTTCCAAATAATAGGCAACGTGAGCAATCTGTAGCATCCTTAGGCAAAACTTCTGAATTAAGTACTCAGAAAAAGCTGGACTGACTCCTGAACTTGTGCACTAACAACCTAGACGATGTCAAACTCTCTTTCTGCCCAGAATTTTTGCCTGTGAGAATCTGCTTTGTGGTCCTTTTGCAGTGACCAGAGGTGAACCTTAACTGAGCTTCTCATGATAAGTTTTTGCTTCAGCCCAGAGCTCTTACTCATCCTTTCGTAGCATGACGTGTTGCACATGGACCTCCTGAAGCAGCCCTAAGAATTAGTTTTGGTCCCATCATCAGATGGCAAGGTTTTTTGATTTCTAGTAATCCACTATGACCTGGGCCGGGCAGTGTATTTTCTTCTCTTTCCAGCCCTCCCATACACTGTATCTTTCTCACATGTGTTGGCTACCACACCAAGCATGGGAAGATTGCTTTTGTTCTTCTTCCTTTGTGCCTTTGTGCAGGGCCAACAAACCAGGTTGTCCTTTCTAGGGAAGAGTGCTCAATTTCACTCCCAATGAGACATCTGAGAGCCCTCTGACAGGGATCCCTCTGGACAGGTATCTGAAGCTCTCTGTCATCTGGGCTTGAGATCTTAAGTATTCAGTGTTGCTACACTGGGCTCTGTGTAAATAAGGCTTGTGTGTTTTAATTTTCTCCCTATGTTGTTTCCTTTGGGAAAGTTAACAACAACGGCAAGTGATCTATTACAACCCCAGTATTATTGTCTGAACTAGATGCTTATTTTAACACTGTATCCAGAAACATCAGAAGTTCCTCTAGAAGTGATTGCACTGCAACTTCTTTAAAGCAACTAGTATTTTTGGCAGCAGGTATTTTTACCCAGAGTTGAAGGTGTAGAAGAAGCATTACTTATCACAGCTCCATTTTGCTCAGTGTATTCTTTTATAAATGTTATTTTTTCCCTGTAGAAATTTTTCTTTGGGCTGAACCCCAGCATACTAGTCAGAGTTACTTCTGATCCTATCTACTTTACTGCTGCAGCCAAGACATATCTTGAAAACATATATCAAGTTTTGCATTAGATCAGAGATCCCTTCCTTTTTGAGCCCTTCACTATTTTGCTAATTTGGGACTGCACTGCTCAACTTCCTTCCCCATTCAGCTGAGCATAATTGTTGGCTACCTAGTGGAAAAGTAGTCTAGAACTCAATAAAGACAATCAGTTTTCCTAAAATATGTTTGACACTGCCTAAAAGTGTACAAAACTTGTTTTGACTCTTTTGGTCTCTGCAGAACAGTGTGAATCCTTGTAGAAAATATTTTTTCCTAGGAAACAGTTTTGCTGCATGACTGCTATTCACCTCCTGCTTTCTGCAGAGCTTCACTGATTTCAGCTCAAGAACAGCAGCTGAAGTNTAATAATAATAACAATGATCCTCTTGGAGCGGGACTCCAGCACAACTTACAGACCAGTGTGTGCAGAGTCTCAGGAAGCTTTTTTCACTGGGGCAAAAAAGGAGCAACCAAAAGTTACTTTGTAAAGTGAAGCAGCATCTATGGATAATTGTTAAGAAAACATATAGCATTTACTGTTTACCATTGCATTTCTGCAGTTCAAAACTGAACCAGCCATGTTGTCATGATCCACCATTTTCTGGATACCTTATGCTAGACTTCACTACACTCAGGGCGACACAATGCAGAAAGAATTGATTTGAGAAAACACAGAGAACCAGCAGCTTTTGTTGAAAGGAGTTTTCTTGTATTTTCATCATGATGATATATCTGGATTTGGTTAAAAATATTCAAAATAATGAAGCTGAAATCAAACGGAATTGTTTTCTTTTCCTTTATCCCTCTCACTTTCCCCCTCTTGTTTACTCTGTTTCCCTTAGCAACTGGTATAAAGAGGAGAAAAGGAGGTGAAAAATAAACAAACAAACAAAAAATAATGGAAGGATGAGAAAGTATTTCTATTTCTGTCAAAAAAACCACAGAAATCTTGCATCAAAACAGCAAATATGTGAAAATGGTTGTTGAGGGAAGTTTTGTCAGACTATTTTTATTGGTATTTTTATCACCATCGTCATTAACTCACTATGTTTTCAGCACTACCTCTTACTGCTGGGAAAGACTGATTTCTTCCTCAGAAATCCTGGACTGTATCTGAAGATTTGAAATCCTGAGGCAGGGTCAAGCCACAAGAGCAGGAAGGTGCCAAGAAATGTCGCAAATGCAGTTCCAGCTGTTGGGTTGTTGATTCACTTCTCCTGTCCTAAACTAAAGATCACCTTTTCCTCATCACATACTGGCCTTTCACTGCCACAGAGCACAAACAACAAGCAATTCTTAAGCAAGAAAGTAATCTTTATGAGAAGAAATCACCTCCAAATACCAGTGCTCTGATCAACTAATGTTCTGTCCAAGGGACACCCAATCCTGACTTTTCCCTTCTTCCAAGAATAAGGCATTAGGCAAGGACAAGCCAATGCTAACAACAGTCAGCCCTAAACTCCCAGGGACATCCCTCTGCATGGTGTCCCCAGGATCACCCTAGGGCCTTGAGCACAGCAGTACCCTCTGTAAGAAACTGTTTAAATTCAGTCATGATCAAACTTGTGACTGTCTAGACCCTGGTACCAAGAAATACTTTTGCACCTTTGCTTCTTAACAAGGTCAAGATTACGCAGTGAGTGACAGCTTCTCTCTCCAAAGGGTGCCAAGGAAGAGACCTCTACCACAGTGTCACATCTTGCAGTTGTGTTCCTGTGCACCATACAGAGCACATCTGAAAAGTCTGTGTGAGCAGTATGCTACATGATAGTCAAGTCAGAAGAATTTGTCCCAGAGTCAAAAATCGAGACAAAGCTGGTGCCAGATGCAATATAGGTCCACCCAGAGAAGAGAGAGACGCTGATATTTGGAAGAGGTTGTGCTGCAAGAAAATAGGATAAAGATCCATAAGCTGTCAACTGAAGTTGTCAACTGCCTGACAAATGTCGGAGGTGGGATGATACAGCCAGAGGTAACTCTGCTCTGAGACTGCTCTGCAGGTCAGAAAGACCTTTTCTATCGTTGCCTGAAAAAAGGCAGCACTGCTGTCAGGAGCAGATCTCACCCCTGAGATGCCTCTGCAAAAACTATGTCTAAGAACAAGGAAACCAAAGCTTCATAATTTCACTGACCTTAAAAAATATGCAGATTTTTAAGATTAGGGGTTCAGTTTTCCCGCTTTGTTGAAGCTCTTTCTACAGTGAAGTAAAACAAGGAAGGGCCTTGCTCTGTGCTGAGGAGAAGTTATATAACTCTAAAGAAAAAGCACTTTAACTTTGGTGACTTTGTGCTGTGAGTGTTTTATCATCTTTCAAATTTTCATTTGGATTTGAGACAGATTTTACCATATTAGTTTGTCTCATGATTATATCCCAGACATTCTCAATTCTTCATGAGGAGTACTATCCAGGAAAGAATTAAGCAGGTCAAGAGGTGGGTCACCACCCTTTTTCTCTGAGTTGCTGAGATGTGTTCAGTCCTCAGGGAAATTGTGGAGAAATGAGACTTCCCTATTAATTGGTCCAGCAGAAGAGGCATCTCGGCCAGCTGTGAAAGACTGATACAGACATAACAGCACCAGGCTTTGCAATTTCCCTTGGAATTATTCTGTTTGTGGCTTTGTGCTGTGGGCAGCTCTGGCCACTGCAGGGACTTGAATATGTTGGGAACAAGAGGGCTGTCTTCCTGGAGCTTGCAGCAAGACCAGCACAGCAACAGAAGGTGGGGATACCTGCGCCTGAGTCACAACAAACTCTCTCCTGACAGTATGTTGCACAAAAAGAAAGGAAGGATTCACCATGAAAAGCATTAGTACAGAGATGGATGGGCCCTTCTCCATGGCCTTCACCATGATACTGGTCTATAAAACTAAAAGGCTGGTTGTAAAAACTGAGTTTAATCAGCCCCCCTGTGCTGAGGAGAACCAGCAAGCAGTATGATGGCTGCTTGCACTTCCCTTAGCTTCAGGCCCAGGAAGATTCTGAAATTATTCAATGCAAAGGAAGAAGAACTATGAATGCTCCTGCTCCCAATGTGTTGTGTACACACATTGCTTGATTTAAAAAAGATGAGAAGAATCAGGGAGCAGAGTACCAAAAAGTCATCAGTTGCCATCTGTCAAGCATTTTGCAAGTGGCTACCACCACGACTGGATCTACTTTTAAAGATGTTTGGAGGAAAGTGTGTGCAAGATATGTCCAGTAGAGTGCAGGGAAAAGACTGAGCAGCAAGCGAAGAAGGCAGAGGATGTTGAAGTAGGTTGAGGGAGTAAAAAGCCCCTCAGCAGTGCTGAGAGTGTGTAAGAAAAGAATTGTGTGGGGCTAAAACATATGAAGGTGAGTAGGAAGGAAGCCAATGTATATAAGGGGATAGAGTGGGAGGCAGTAGGACAGTACTGTGTCTAAAAAGTCCTGCAAGGTCACACCACAAGTAGAAATCTTCCCTTTAAGGAATGAAATCACAATTGCACTGTTAGAATTAGGGAGTTATGACACTGTAAATAGAAGCAGTTCACACAAAGAGCAAACCTCTCTGCTAAGATGTTATCTAAAGAAGTATGGAAACATTAACTTCGGAAGCAATTTTTAACCTTGGCAGCTGCTCTACCCCATCTCTCCAAAAAGGCAGGTGAAACCTGATGGGTACAGGGTTCTGCAATGCTACAGCATTTTTCTTCTTGAGTGAATGTTCCTGATTTATACAATGTCCAGGGACAACACTGTTCTGCCTTTCTATCTCTATGGGTCAGAAGTATAAAGTTCTAATATTGCCATATTATTTTTTTTTTTAAACACTGAAATACCCAGTCTGGACATGCTGTATCTTTCCCACTAGCTGGCATCCTGCAGCAACAGCCTCATTAGTATTCTGTCTTTTACCTGAGCAAAGAAAAAAACCCCTCTGCATTGCCACAACTAAGTCCTTCCCCACTGCAATACAGAGATTGCCAAACAGTGACACTAAATTCAACGTGTTCCTACAAACATGTTATTTATACTGATGGTCTGCTTCACAGTATGTTGCCAAAGACTTGATTTAAAATTTAAGCTCCAGACTTCAAACATACGATATAAAGCAAAACATCGTATCTTTTTCTACATAGCGGTACAACAGAGGTGCTTCTACTTCAAGGCTCATCAGTTACAGATTTCAAGCAGGAGTTTTTTCCCCACTCAAGGTTAGACTGTCTTCCTGTACAAATGAAAAATATGTGACTTCCAAAAGAGTCATTATCTATTAAATCCAACATATATTTTGAGTTAAAAAAATTAATTTCAGGCTGTGGATAAGTTTTGGACCTGATGATACCAAAAACTGAGGCTCTGTCAAAGAAAATGCTTTTAAGTGGACTCAAGCTTGACAGGCAAAATTCCTATTAAAGGGTTAGGGTGAGGATTAGGGAGTTAGGATTGGGGTTAGGGTTATGGTTAGGGTTAGGATTGTCTCAGTGTTGGAGATGGGGTTAAGGTTAGGGTTAGGTTTAGCCTTAGGGTTAGGGTTAGTCGTGGGGTTAGGATTAGGGTTGAAGTCAGGGTTAGAGTTGAGGTTACGGTTAGGGTTAGGGTTCGGCTCAGGGTAAGGGTAAGTGTAGGGTTTAGGATAAAAGTTGAGGTTAGGGTTAGGGTTGAGGTT
>VXBU01013510.1:0-10804 GCA_013400315.1 Bombycilla garrulus
GCTTTCAAACCAGCACAGTGTCATGCAGAATCCTAATATTTTAAAGTGTCATTAGACTGTAGATAACAGGACCCAAAAGATGATTAGTCCATCTGGTGAAACCAAGACAATAAGACTTTGTACTACAAGATTGGAAAACACCCAATATTATCACAGCAAGAACTGCTATGCAGTAATGAATTAATTTATTTATATTTGCCACAAGCAGCTTGTTCTCTCATTCTCTTCCCTGTAACCAAATTACACATGCAAAGTAGGATCTGGTAGGATTGTTTTTCCCTGCATAGATATATACATACTGCTGTGTGCCTACTTTCGTAAAGTCAAGGTCAAAAAAGTCCATTTTCCATTTGAACCAGCAACTCCCACTGTGGTTCCTACAGAAGATTACTAAAAAATCTCTGCGGAAATAGACCTTACTTACGTAAAGAGCCAAAGTGACAGTGTCTGAAGGCTTTCTTTTAAACTAGTGCTTTGTGGAGTGCTGGATGGACCCAGCCTTTAAACACCTTCATCCTCTTAGGGATTCAAATTTGGTCAAGGAAACTGAGAACAATATCACTGAAGGGTTGCTTGCAAGAAACCACTGCAGCTTTCCAGTCTCACCCTCCAAGCTGGTTTATCAGCAGAACTGAACAGTTTATCAATAGAAAACACTGCAAAGACAGTCACCTGGCTGGGTGCTGCACCAAACTCCTGGGAAGAAGGGTTGGCTAACTTGACTCTCCCCATGCAGAAATCATGGTCATTGCCTCCTGATACATCATCTGTACCTTCTGAGGAATTTTGGTTCTCTCATTTTCATAACTCCCCATATTGAAGTATTATAAACATATACTAGATCACTCCTTAGTCTCTACGTGACTGCATAAAAGTCCAGCTCCCTCAATGACCACATATCCTTCAGTCCATCTTGGTGGCCCACTGACAGACTGTCAATAAATAATTCATGTATTTATTTAATTGAAACATGACTGTGTTCTAAATAAAACTTCCTAAGTCACTGGGATTTAAGTTTAAACATGCTGCAGTGCTGTAGACTCAAAAGCTGCATCATCTGCTGGGCAGGACAGTACAGAGAATGATAGAGGATCTTTCAGATGTTATTATGCAAGAACACACACACAGAATTCATCCTCCCCACAGAGAATACTGTACTGGGGCTGAAATAACTTCAGCGTGTACCTCAGGTCTAAACTGAAACTCTTGCATGTATCTTGTTAACGTTCCATATGGTTGTGGTTTGGCCCCCATCCCCGGATCATTTTTATTAGAGTCATATCACCTTACACAACTGAACAATGCACCAAACCATGGATTAAATTGCTCATCTTAGCTCAGCTCTTTCTAGGTGTTGTCAGGTTGCATAATGTCACAGTGAACTGCACCATCCCAATGGAACTTCATAATGACTCCAGGTAAACTTTCAGTCTGTCAGAAGAGGATTGACCCTCTTGAGAGGATGGAGCCATACAAAAGATCAGTTAGCATAAGCATGTTTCTCTTAGTACTATTGTTTTTCTTGGACCAAATAAGTACAATTTCAGGATTTGCAACTAAATTCCAAAGTGAACACATCAGCAGAATAACCACAGCCACAGGTTCATTACCAAACTGAAAGGATAGAAATTAGAATGTGGAATGTATTTTTAATATACAATCTAGTGTTTAGCTCAGAGCAAGAGCAGCAGAGTACCTGGCCTGCAAAGTACCCCTCGAATACCACCTAATGCTTAGGCCAACATAGGATCTATTTCTTACAGCTCTTGTGTCAGTCACTTCCCTTTCAAGTCACTGGTCTAAAAATTGCCTTTTTATCCCTGAACATTTTGACTTCAGAAAACCACTTAAGTAGCTGTAGTTCAGGACTGTAATTAACATACTGCTAGAAACAGAGACTGATAGCAACAAGTTTTATGATAGACACCACATCTTAAACTTAACTTTCATGTTAAGTACTGAAATATGGAATTCTATTTGTAGATTGTGTGGTCCAATTTCTAGTTGCTGTTCTGTAATTTTGCACATGCATGCAAACAAGTAAGAAAATAATATTTTACTTTTCTCTCCCAAAAGAAAATAATTTTAATCCTGGATCTGAAAGCACCAATGTACAAAGGCTGCTTAAAGGCAGTGATAAAAACCTAACACCTACCCTACCTGTCAATATCTGTGTGCAAATAACTCAGCTAGAGTCACCAAGGGTTTGCTTAGTTTTAATGTAGCAACTGTTTCAGAGGATTTCCATTACTTTTACACAAATGTGAACGTTTTCCATGCATCATTGCATACCAGAAACATTTTCCAATGTCTTTCTTCAATAAATTTTTACAGAAGACCACAGCAGGAAATTCTGCATGCTCCATTGGGCTAGCAATCATTAAATATACAACAACCTAATGAAAGGCAGTTTAGAGTACCAGCAAAGAACTTTTCAGTTTCTCAGCTTTTGAAAGCCACGTAAAAAGGCTTCCAGCTGCCATATAGTATTTGCAACCAAACAAAAACTAATCCTTTCCAAATGTCTTTACAAAAAAATAACTACAGAGGATAATAAAGTGGTTTAAAATGGAGTCCCATCAAGAGTAAAAAAAAACACTAAACCAATCCTTTTTAGCCTTCATTCCTATTTCAAATTGATGACTCACTCTTCCACATCATTTTCCCACCTGTGCAAACTTGGAGACAGTATACCAATTTTCAGTCCTTCAGCACAGACAAATGTGATAACAACTGTCCTGTCTTCAGCCAAATTTCACACATCTCAGCACTCAATAGTACAGAACCCAAATTTTGTTCAGCTGAAGCCTAGTACAGACTGACACAGTAGTACTTTGACATTCGATTATGTTTTTCATAAATTTATAATCAATTAATGGTAATGAGATTTATGAAATCTCATTTCATAAATAAGACAAGGGAGTGCAGTTCCTCAAGGCTCTTGCCTTCCCTTTCCCCTTGGCTGCACAGGGACCTCTGACAGCCCTCAGGGCAGCAGGGCTTATGGTCCAGACATCAGCAATAGAGAGCAGAAGCCTTTTACAAGGGCTTGCATTTCACTGTTTTTCAACTTCAGGAGCCAGTCAGCAAGGCACACAGAAGTGTTAACCACCTCCAGCACAGTGAGACCTGCACCTAGAGGGGAGCACCAAGGGGCAAGCAAGGCCAGGGAAGCTGAATGGAGAGCATTTGGGGTTGTTATGGGCTCGGCATCAGCAGGGCATCTGGGGCCATGATTGGCAATGCACCAATGTACAAATCCAACCTGGCAGGAGTAACAAAAGAGTCAGATGATTTGAATCAGCATCAAATGCTTTATCACAATCCCCCATCCAAATCCTACCCAAAAAGTATCTTGGCATTTGGGAAGGAAACTTAAGATGATACTTGTGGAAGAAGGCCTTGTGGTAGCTGGACTACCATGGTACACTCAGTAAAAATCAGTCCTTCCCCCAGCCCAAGCCTGTATTCCCAGAAAGCTAGCTGCAGCATTCTCAGAGAAGATGGTGGATTTGTAGCTATGTGATATGACTCAGTACACAGCCAAAGGCAATGGCACATATCTGACCTATTTTAAAGCACAGAATGTGGAAACAACTCTCAGCAAGAAAATATGAGCTTTATTTTGAAGAGTAGGGAGGCCAAAGTAGTCCAATTATTTACCACCCAAGATGCTAAGGAGAAAATAATTCTCTCGCTTCCAGTGTTGTTACAGAATCTCAGAAATATTCATGTCTCTAATTACTCAATCATGTTCCTAATAATCTTCACTAATGCTTCTCTCTGATTCTTTTCCTGGTCACCAGCAAGCTCAAACTACAAGTATCTTGAACTGACCCCATTTAATATAGGAATTTTTTTTTCTAGACTGTGTTACATTACTTTCTTATTCATTTTGGAAGTAACATATTGTTTAAACATACATTAGTTGGGATCAGAAAAATGCAATGTTAGAAATATTAGAAAGACAAATGTATGTTTAACTTTCAGCTAATTTTTAATTTTGTAGTTCCACGAGAGAAAAACAGGCTCTTCCTTCTCCCTATCAAAGCAAGCAAAAATATCACTAATGCAGAAACATACATTGTGAATGTATAGAAATTGTTTCTCTAATCCTTTTAGCCTACCCCCAAGAACTCCACACATAAAACCAAAAAAACAAACAAAACAAAAGGGGGAAAAAAAACCCTTAAGTGCAGAAGTACAGCCTTGTTTTAAGCATTTTTTATTTAAACTTTTTTCCATTTTGCATTTTTAAGTATCAGGAACAAAATTTTTATGTAGCGCATTTGTAACTTGCACTTAAAAAAAAAGCAATGGCTATGTATTTTTTCTTATCTTTCTCCCTCTCTCTGAGGAACTTGTGCAAGAATCACCTTTTTGCATATCTGCTAAGCTTATTGGCCTAGTCATTAAAAAAAAAAAAATTTAAAAAATTTTAAAAAGGCAAATTAAAAGCACTAGAACTAGGTAAGGTAGCAAGAGTCAGCCAGGAGCCTGCCTCCAGTGACATTTATGAAGATGTCCTTCTGAAAAAAGGAAATGTTTGCTCCCTCTCATCACTGATTTTAATAAGATTCATTGGCTGAGACAGCTATTCATGCACAGCAGTTATGATCCCCTCAGACTTTCACTGACCTTCAGGGAATTATAAAAGAAGAAACCAATTTCCATTCTTGGAAAGGAGGCGGGAGAAAGGCAAGCCCCTTCTCACTGTATAAAGGTAAATACTTCAACAGAAAGAGCTCTGATGTTAGAAAAGAATTCCTAACAGCAGGAAAGAAGGCAGCAAATCAACTGCTGTAATTTTAAATATTTCCCACAAAGGAGGAAATAGGCTTTAGTGCAATGAGCTATCCAGCAGATTTTTATGTAGCATGCTCAAGAATTAATATCCATGTTCAACCCCGCACTACTACAGCTGAGTCAGCATCATTCTTTTAAATGACCTGATTCTGCAATCGCATTATTAATATCATGAAAATTACTTTTCTCTTTGCTGTTTTGTGCTATCAATGGAAAGCCACAGAAGCAAAATGCATTAGCTCTTACAGGTCTCCTCTAGGATTATTTGCATCAACACAAACTGAATTAATCATGGAGACATTTGAATAATCACCAGTCGCGTGATAGTGCCAGAGCTGTGTCAGGAGCTGTGGTTCATATCTGTAAAATGTTGCATTTTATTTATGTTATTGTCATCTGAACCATGCATATTTTATCATTCTCTGTCAGGATGATATCTTGCAATCTACACTATTATTCCTTTTATTTCTTGGCATAATTTACATATATTGCCTGCTTTGTGCTCCCTAATGTTCAATCCTAATTTTTTTAATGGACATACTTAAATTTATGAATCTGAAAAGGGGAATTCATTGCAAGAAATATCAACATAACAGAGACCCTCTTTGTTCTGAAAGACATTGACTCAACCTTTGATTTGTAGTTTTCTATAATACTAGGCTTTAACTGCAAAGAGAACAACTAGAGAACCAGAGGATTGCTCTGATGATCAGTAAAGTTTAGCTCTTATTTCCGATCACTGCTATAATTTAAGCAGACTGCAAATATTAAGAGTGAAGTACTTTGGAAAAAAACACTCATGACAAAATTGATCTAATCTACTAGATTGGTAACCAGTGGGTTAAAAGCAATTTGTGGAGCCTGTTTAGCAACTTAAATTCTAAAATTCTCAGCATTTCTAGCAGTGTATTAGTAAACATTTTAAATTCAAAAGAGGTTCAGAAAGCTAGAGTCAGAATTCTGATAAAAGTGCTATAGGGTTTGTCAACATATTTATTCTGCAAAACTAATTTTAAAAGATACTTCATGAAACAAAAGCAACCAGACTTCTCATAAGACAAAGAACATACTAGAAACTTATGAAACTCTGTGATATACTGCTGAAAAAAATGCATCTCCCTCAAAAATAGTACATAAATGCATATGAAAGAGATCCAACAGGCATGAGAGTGACAAGCAGTCTTACACACACACAAACACAGGAGTCAAACAAATTGCTTGTACTGAAAATTATCATAGAAACATACATTTATGTCCCTGTTAAAAATTGTTCAAGCAAGTTTTAAACTATGAAAGAAAAATATCCTTATCAAATGGAATTCAGGATAAGCAAAGTGCCGAATGGTTGCCACAGGCTTTGGAAGGACAGCCACAATCCCATCCATCTTGCCCACCACTTTTCTGAGTCCTTCCAGCTTCCAGGCCCCTGTTGCAGCAGTATGGCAACATAAACATGATTTCCCAGAGACACAAAATTTCATGATGCAAACACCCTCTAAGCAAAACTGTGGAAATAGTATCACCATGCCAACAATAATAAAACTGGAACAGCAAAAAGCAGCAATATACTAAAAAGCATCCAATCAAAGCAAACATTAACTTTCAGTGGAGTAAGTATATTCATCTCTGCCCGAAAGGAGACAAGACCTGTCATTTGAGAGGGTAAAGGCATTTCATGAAAGTACCACAGCCAATTTATCCAAACATTCAACTGGGCTATTTTTCACTAATTTTCTTCTGAAATGGTTTTTTCTTTCTTGTATACGGAAAACAATGCTTCACAGAAGTCCACATGGGGGGGAGGAAAAATCAGGTATTTAATCCTACCCTGTTACTGAACAGCTCCAGTTACCATAACAACTTGCTGTAGATCTTCTCATAATAGGCTTAGGGTAGCTTGTCCATAAAACCATTTTGTGGACTGGAACTACAGCTAGTACAGTATTCTGCATCCATGCAGCCCCTCTGTTGCCATGAGTCAAATTTATTTAATTTTAAGTGCAAATATAGTTCACAGTATTTGAGATTTTATGGCTAGAAAAGCCAGACTATAGGAAAGATAGCAATCATATCAATGTGACACTGCATTAATCATTTTTTTAAAAAAGCCCAAAACACAGCCTCTTGCTGTGAATATTGTTCAATATTTCACTCTGCTTATAACAGGAAATAAAGTATTTTAAGTAAGCGTGAATTTTTAGCTGTATTTTCAGTTGCGTCACAGTTCATTTACAACAAATCTGTAGTTCTTTTATTTCTAGATTTGAAAATTAAATTAAATATTATTTAAGCCTGCACTATATATCAACTCTTTCTCAGGTATCTTTTTTCTCTGTGCTTGGAGAAAGTACTCCAGCTATGGAAAATTACTGTGGAATGTGCCAAAATGCTGTGGGTAAATTTGGAAATCTGGTGCTAATTTTTTTTTCTCAGTTTCACAGTACAGGTATTCTTTCATAAGATTTATTAAATATCAACTTCCCTTCAGCATAACTTTGGTAGGAAGTGTTTGTACAAAGGCTAAGATGGAACTTAATGTCAAAATACTAGGTTGAAAGATCCTCAAAATAACTTTTAGCTGTTTTGAGCATTAATAATTTTTTAATGAAATTTCACTCTCTATTTAAGATAATTATTCACAGTGCTTCAGTGCAAGGGAAAATATATATATCCAGGGTGGTCTGCTATTTGGTGTTCCCAGTTGAGTTCACTGGAGTAAAGGTGCCAGGCAAATGCAACTTTCAAATGTTAGGAGTTTTCTAGACACCCTCTACTGTCAGGCAGGGTAAAAGACTAAATTTACTCCACAAGTTTTTCTCTCGAAGGAGAGAATGAACCTTTCTCTGCAAATGACAGATTTAAATACAAACAGCTCCACATTTTTCACTCTGCAGAAAGCCTTAAAACCTTCTTTTAAGTAAGTCATAAATGGGAACTCATAGGTTTGCTCCTATAACTGATCATCAAGACCCATCCACATCCCCAACAAAATTTCACTCCTCTGGCTCACTCTAATCCTGTATCTGGTTTTAGTGCAACAAGTTTAGCAAATTCTTACCAATACCAGAAATCTGCCCATTAGATCCAAGACCTAGAGGCAAAGTTGACAAGGAGTAATGCCCTCTGTAATTCTACAGGACAACTTCCACAAGAACTGTGTGAAAGTCTCTGCCCTGGTTGCTGCCTACTCCGTGTGTGAGGGGACTCTCTCAAAACAGTAGCCCTACTTACAGGTATGAAAATCCTCACAGTTTCACTGGTTTTCCAAGCAATTTTCTTTACTCTTCATAAGATATTTTCTGTATCTTGTCAACTCTTACAACAAAATTAGAGTCATTTGCTGTTTTTTTTTTATTTTTTATTTATTTTTAAATGTATTTCCTATTTTGAATCCTCCCCATCTGAAGTTTATTTCTATCCAAATCATTTGTATCTGCAATGTTTTGAGTTATTAAAATTTGAGCTGTGTTATTTTATGAAGTTTAGATTTTAAATCATTTCTAAATCAAAGCAAACAACGTGGCATATTTGGACTTAATTTGATGTGTAAAGACCATTATTATCTAGTTAGCAATCTCCTCTCAATTTTAAGTATTTTAAAAAGATCACTAAGGGAAAAATTCAGCAGTGTTTTAGTCAATGGATACAAGTCATTAGCTAGCAGAATATCTGACCTTAACTATGGACAGAATTTTGTCTGTTTAATTAACAAGTGATGAAGAACAACCAGAATTTTTGCATGTAAGCATCCTAAGTGGCTCTAGTCCAATTGATAAGTATTTCCTGAGCAGAAGTGGCAGGCTAGTAAACACCACTTTGCAGATGTCAGCTCAGCTCTGGCATCAATAAAGTCTCTGCTAAAAACTTGCAAAGGACATTTAAGTATAACAAGCAGATTTTTATTTCGGACCCATTAAAATGCTGGAAATTGCATTGTCAGTAAAAGCAGCAAAATGGATATGAAAAGCAATTATTTCTATCTTTAAATAAAAGTGTATTTGAATCTTACTTGGAAAAATAGCAGTATCAAATTCTTGGAAAATCACTAATCTGTTCAACATGGTCCTCAACTTAATACTGCAAATTCCTCAATATGCAGCCTTCTGTGGAGGAAAATGCAAAGTGAAAGATCAAGAAGAGGTGTTGAAATGACAGTATAACCTGAAGGTTACCACTGCCTTACAATTATAGTTAACTCTGTGGTCAAGTTCACAGGTTTTTACTGTATACAAATTAATGCCCCGTTTCTATTAAAAAAGATCTGTGTCAATCAATGGCTGATCCATTTAGATAAGGGAACACATAAATATTCCTTTAGGAGCACATTCAAAATCCAAAGCTGTTGTCCAAGACACTGCTCAGTCTGAGCACAGTTTGCAGGCAGGGTGAGAATGAACTTCTTGAAAATTGTATGCAAATGCAGGATTTGGAAAAATACATGGGAGCTGTGAGGTTCTGACACAAGCAATGGCGAAAGCCCAAAAGCATTTTAGTTAGCAATAGTCTTAGAAGGCCTGGAGTACACAAACACAGAAACTGCTTCCTGTCCAGTGAAGCTAAACTTTCATAAATCCTCATGCACCCATCATACATAGGTACAAGGACAGTGCCAGAGAAATGCTTGCCTCTTCTCGACCCTCCTGTGAAGAAGCCTCAGTGGGGTCAATCATTAAAAAACAAGAGCATTCATATCCTGAGATGCTATAACAGCCATATATCTTTAAAAAAAATTGAGGCTGAGGTGCAAAGCCACACCCAAGTACACATGCAAAGTCTGCTCTCTGAACAGTCTAAAGTCTGCTCATAGCATGAACAGTGATTTTGGCCAAGTGAGCTTATCTTTACGTTCTTCTAAACACAGGTTTTTTGCTGTATCTCTTACCAAGCAGCTGGATGTTGCACCAGTTCATAATACCCTGAGTATTACCACTTGCAAATTACTTCCAAGGGAATGAGTACTCAGGAATTTGTCGAAGACTTGATTACATGGTGAAATGAATCAATGTTAGAACCGCAGTAGACTTTGATCAGTTTAAAAATGGCTTGTTTGAGCATCTGAAATCATTAGTGAGGTGCAAATGGGAATGATTTAATATAGTGTTGAGAGCAATTAGATTGGAGTTCATTTTGTAGTATCTATTGAGAACATTATTTTTATCCGGTTTAGAAACATTATAATACTGGCATAATAGATGTGACACCCATTCTCCTTGAGCATTATAATAGTTGTCTTTTCATTCATACATGTGAAAGCAGCAGTAAAAACAGTATTTGCTCTTGATCTTTTTCTGGGAGAAGGCTGAAGATTTTGGTGGATCAAATACTAATTCTACCTTCCAAGCTCTTTAGACATTTATCCGAAGATCTACTAAAGCAATCAATGCAGATGGAAATGAAACGTTAAGACCTAGCTCTACAAGGTATTTATATTGAATTGCTTTAGAAAAATCCAACTATACATATTAAAAAAACCTGCACCTTCCTTACAAAATGCCATTAATCTGGAAGCTATGCGCCCAGTTTCTGCCAAAATTTATGGCATTACTTTTAAACTAAAACCTAGTAAAATTAACAACCTCCAGAAAGATCCAGTTCAGAAAATATAGCGCTCAAAGTCCCAGTGTTTTCCATTATTTATCAAATTGATTTCTCTGTGAAATTCTGTGGTTGCCTCCTCTCCTCTTCCCAGTAGTTCTGCCTTTGTCTCCACTAACAGAAATTTATAGCTCTTTCTTATATCATTTTGCAGTAAAAAAAAAAAACAGTTGGGAAATNTTTATATCTACTTGCATTAAAGTAGATCACATTAAGGGCTTGAGCCAAACTGGTTCAAACTCAAGAAGTTATTAGTAAGCTCAGAAGCCTATACACATGGAATAAAAAGTGCCATTTAGAAACCAGTAGTAGGTCTGCCTCCATGTGATTTATGTGCAAAAGCAAAATTGTGCAGAAATAGACTGGTAAATGGAGGGCTTTAGTTTTTTTCCTAGTGTCTGTG
>VXBU01013510.1:10867-23100 GCA_013400315.1 Bombycilla garrulus
AAGCTTTCAAGCTGTTTTCCTCATAGTACCTGCAGGTGATGTATAGAATTAATTTTATCTTAATTTATATTTTAAAAAAAATAGACCTAAAATGTGTTCATAAACAAAAATTCTAAGGCAGTAAAGGAAGCTACTGTGCTGAAATACAAAGTTTGTATAACCAGCTTTTCATTCCCATCTATTAAGTCTCTTGTTTATTCAGGCATTGCTGAGATATTTGTCTCTGTGCCATTCCTAAACAAAAACCTACAGCTTCCTTCAGGGAAGCATCAGTAGTTCATATCAGTGGCATGAGCATGTTCCACACTGGCTCTGGATGGGGATTCATCCCAAATCAAAGGATAAGTGCTTGTTTCTCAAAGTCCTATTCCAGGTTCCACAAGTAAGTTTTGGGTTTTCTAGGGCAGCATTGAATTGGGAATCAGCTTTGGCACATTAATCTTCACTATTTAATGTTGCAAACATTCCTCATCTGGCAAATAATTTATGCCTTTTACTGACGCTAAATCCTTAGAACAAACATATTAACTATATACAGAATCAGTTTAAATTAAAATTATGACTTCTGCCCCAATGCCAAATTTTCACTCGGGAGCTTAATTTTTTCTTGCCAGGCTAAACAAAAACTGCTGTTCCCCTCATTAGCACTCCACAGTTATTGAATGATTAGTTCTCATTCAAATGATTCTTAAAAACTCACCTTGCTGAAACATGTGAATGTGGGGGACTAAGTGCATGATCTTTCACTAAGTTTCATTCATCCTATGTGGCTATAGGACACGAAAGAACGCAGACACACACTGCAGCTCAGGTGATCAGAAGAGAGAAGAAGAGAGTTTATTTTTTCTGACTCCAGTATTTATAGTTTTCCAAAAGTGACAGTGGATTGGATGGTGGCAGTGCCACCTCTCCAAAGACACTGGACAGACAAACAGTCCATCAATTTTTCTCCTCCTCTATGGAGGAATGCAAAAACACTGAGGTGTTTACAGAAAGTGTGTGAGAAAGTTCTTCATAAATATGTAAATATCAGAAGGCTTAGAAAGTCTTGCAAAAATCAGGGCAACAATCCTGCATTTCCAGTCAGGCATTTTACAGAAGCCACATAGCATAATCAATTTGTCATATGTTTTATAAAGCACAGCATACAATAATATTCAATAAAATAAATAATAAAAGGTTAAGAAACAGAATAAAACTAATGAAAAAAAAAAGCGCTTGTTCCAGAATCATAGGTATTCCCAATACTTATTGGTTTTCTCTCTTGCAGGCCATGACGACATGGAAGAAAGAGCAAAGCAAGGCAATTCAGCTCATGACTTACATCTAGTTCCCATGAGGAAGCTGATAAGAACAAGATTAAGTGGAATCATCCAAAAACATTTGAACTATGAGTTATTTTTCTGAAGGAAAATGTTTCACTGTGCCTTTGCAAAACACAGAATTGTATATATTTTAAAAATTCTGTAGAAAACTGACCATGTTCAAAAAGTAACAAGAATTATATTCTTCCACAGATGGCCAGATGGATAATAAACGAACAAGCTCTCAATGCAATTTGTCCCCACTAAAGAGTTTAATTGTTTTGGGGAAGGAAAGTTTGAGGTATCATCTTAATTTAAACAATCATTCCTTCAAGAACATCAAGTCACTTAAAGCAGAACCATTAAAATAAAATTAAAAAGAAACCAAACTAATTTCTGCCCTGGTTGTAAGATGGTTACACAAAACCCGACAACAGTGAAAGCACAATCATTACAGAGAGAGTTAAACAGAAAGAAGTTCCCAGAGGAGCACATAACAGATGTGGATGGTATATTACACCATTGTTATCAGGCAAAACTATTCTCTTTGCTTATAAATTAAGTTAATGTGTTAGTATTAATACTTAGGGATTTGAAAAATAAACCAGATTTCAATTACCATCACATTTCTATATGTGGTGAGGATCGAGTCCCTTGGGTCAGGATGCATCCTACAGAGTATTAGCTACTTAAAAGTGATTTCTCTGGGCTTTTGCCTCCATTGCTTGCAACATAACAGGGCAAGAGCATGGGAGGGAGGGAAGGCTGACATGGGTAGCAGCAACAAAAATTCTGACTGACCCCTCACTGAGACCCCATGTAGGCTCCTAACACTACCCATCCACCAACCCAACAGGGCTAAAGAAAAGCAAAATTAGGGCAGGCCTTAGAGCAGTCCATTCAAAATATCCCTAGGACTGATCTGAACCGACAGTGCAGAGCTAAGGGCTGTGGCATGTGCACAAGTAGGGAGAAGCGACACCCAAGGGCCCCAAGTCTGACCCAATCAAGAGAGAGGGAATAAAAACATTTCCTCACCTCCCCTGCTGCAGCCTCACAGCTCAATTGTGTTCTCCATTTTGACCCACCCATGGACCTTGCCAGGGGAATCTCATTGTATCTGGGCAAGGATCCCGAGCCTTTATGGCCATCTCTCCCTGCACAGCCTCACAGAGAACCTCCCTGTGCCAGATCCAAGTGATACAAACCAGAGCAGAAGGTTCCTCAAGGAGCCTTCCTCCCACCTCTGGAACAAGAAGCAGGAAACTTGCATAATTAGTTAATTTAGATGCTGTAATGAGCATTTTTTAATGTTCTGACATTAAAGAATGTAGAAATCATTTAAAACCTGGAAGGCAAATTCACTGTTGGTGCAAACGGCTGACTCCAGTGACATTCAGCTTGTTTATGCAAGCAGCAAATTTGGCCTGCATGTACTTTTTGTTCAACGCTTCTGTCAGACAATGCAGAACAAACAATATTTGGCTTCATTTCACTCTGGGCAGATCAACTATTTGCACCCAGGACTTTTTTCTTTGCCTGCCAGTTTGAATTTTCCCCCAGCCCAGACTTTGATGTACCTTTATAACAGCCGCAAAACACATTTCATGCCAAGGAGCAATTTGCAGGCACAGCACTAGACATTTCATAGCATTGCTAGTTATTCATACAGTATTTTTTTGGCAGCTTTTCAAAATATAATACCATAGAACTGTCATCTCTCACAATAACAAGTATTTTCATGCATTAGTCTTTTCTGTGAAAATAATTTATAATTTTTTTACCACAACAGAGAACACATCCTAGCAACACAGAAATTTTAAATCAAATAGCTTATTTTAATAGTGCTAATTCTAAAGCATTCTTAACAAAAGCTATGTTGAAATATGTGTACAAAACATCTCAGGTAACAGAAAGGAGGAAAAAAAGAGGCAAACCCATAAAAAGCACCTCACATCCCCCACTGCATGCTTTAGCTGACCTACCTTTCCTCAGGGAAAGAATGCAATGCCTGATAAATCATATACATGCTGTGAAAGCAAAGACTCATTTCTCTGTTCCTGCTTTTTCTGTACAAAATGTACATAGAAATACTTTTAATTTGGATAATAATTCCCCATAAGAAAATATTTCTGTTAAGCAGACGTAAGTCTTATGTACCTCCTTTACTTGAAACTCCTAAAACTAAGCAAGGAAAGCCTTGCACTCTGAATTTGAGTGATTACATAGCAAAGATATGGTAAATAATATTTGGCTTTTAAAAAAAAATGTATCTTGCCCTCATAGTTTACTATCAGCAAAAAATAAAGCTGCTTGTATTAGCTTTGCTTATTGAAAAGAGTTTCCATCACAGGCCAGATTCTGTGCTGGAAATCTGATATTGAATATCAGAGAATATGAGAGGATGACTTGTTCTTAGTTTAGTTGCCTTTTAAGACCCAAATATATCTCCTACAAAGTTGTCCAAGGACAGTTTCATCACAGAATTTAAATGCCATTGATATTCAACTACTAGTAATCCATTCCTACAGGCCAACAGCCCCAGGGCACCATTTCTAGCTTTCTATCTTTCTCAGTTCAGCAGGCACATCACTGTTTTCTTTCTTTGTGTTTCAATCACAGGCAGACTGAGCCATCACCCTGAGCTACATTTTCAATGTAGAAATCAGACATTCAATCTAATATTCTGGAAGACATCCATCCCTGCTCACCAAACCCTCCCACCTCATTCACCTTGTCAAGAAGTCTTCTCATCAGGCTTAAAGACATCTTGATATTCTGGCTTTTAGGAAACTACTAATTCATCCCCAGGATCTGGGCTGCAAGCACTTCAAGGAGAACCTCCAGAGAAGAGCCACCTACAGCAAGTTTCAGCTTACCAGCACAGGTCCCTTCTGTCCTGGAAGGCAGGTCAGTCCTGATTCTGCAGGAAGGAGTGTCTTCCTCCCATCTGCTCCAGGCCCAGAACCTCTTTGAGAAAGAGAGAAAAGGATAACCTCTGCCAATTCACCACTCTGCTCCTGCCCCCTCATGCACCATCCCCTGCTGCCAAGCAATTTGATGTTTAGCTGGCAGCAAGCATCTTGTTCTCTCAGAAAAAGTAAACTAATTGCCTTCATTATTACTGCTGTTTCTCATCCCATTCCTGCTTTGTGCCACTTGGCTCTTTTGATCATTCATCTTAAATACATACAGACTTCAATCCATTTAGGTTTATCAGTGTTGTATTCTGCAGGTTATTACTCTCCCAGAAAGCAAGTTTTCTCATAGTGTGATAGCATTTGGATAAGCAAGGAATTAGTGTGTCTCTTTGAACCTTATTTGCTTTTCCCCTCCTTCCACATCAGTTAATAAAAAATATGGATGCAAAGTATAAGAAAATCTTATGAAATAAGAGCTCCTACACAAGCATACAGAGAAGTTAAACACCATCACCTAGGAAATGAATAGCAAAGTCAGAAGAAGATCCAATCTCTTGATCCAAGTCCAACAGTCTCAGAAAAGTACTTTATGTCTAAAATTATGTTGGTTTTATTTATGACATACTTCTCATTGATGTTGCTTAAAATACTTTCAAAAGTGAAAATAAAAAATAAGGGATGAGCTCTTCTTTCTTTTCCTGGTTTAGTTTTAAATCAAAAAGAACCTCGCATCATCCCTAAATCCAGTATTTCAAAATTAAAGTTTGCTTAAAGAAGAAAAGATCAAATGATCAGCAGAAATTGTGAATGTTTTTTGTTTAAAAAGAGGAATTTCTTATTTAAAAAGGAAGGAAAATATTTACAAGTATTTCTCAACTTGTTATACGTAGATACAAAATACAAGTATTTTAGTCCAATTCAGTTGACAGAATATTAAGTACATAAGAAAAATAGTCATACCCTAAAGACTGATTTTCTAATATTTAGAACATTACTTAGAAGCATTTTTGGCTATTTGGTAGGTGAAAGAGATACACATAACCAAAATGATCAGAGCATGTAGCGTAGCAACCAGGTAGCTTTTGAGCTGTCATTTAAGAGACCCAGACAGCAAAATACACAGCCAGCAAGGCAGCTGGATGCACAATTTATTTTGAGTCCCTTTTCTCATAATAAAGACTACTTTTCTGTCATAGCAGCAACATTCATTATATCTGGAGCAGTGAAACAATGAAAACATCATCACAGTGTAATTGGCCTGAGGGAAGCTGGCATGTCAGTTCTTTCAATTGTGGCTCATTCCTTCAGTGATCCCCAACCAGAAACAGCTCTGCAGCTGAGAGCTCCTACACCTTTGTTATAGTTATTAGTCTGTCGTGTCAGGGTTAGATATCCTAAAATCGAGTAAGCAAACTCAAAACTAACAATCAGTCGTCCCTACAGGATTCCACTCTGGCTTGTCACAAATGGTGGTGTTTACGAGCAATTACAATTAAATCATTTTGTGATGAAACGATTATTGAGAAACACAACAGAAACAAAACCAGTAGTATAATTCAATTTGTTTTCTCACTAAAGATACATTGTATCAAGGCCTTCTACTCTTGCTCTTGTAAGACAGAGGACATTTCTCTAACCTCATGAAGTTCTCAACAAAGACCAGAAGGAATATGTTGGAACCCAGGGGGTTCCTGTGGCATCTCAGAATGATCCAAACTCTGTTCAGGAGGCTTTTCAGCCTTACCAGAGGTGTCGGAGAACCTGGATTGATACTGAGAATGCCTGTGGCTTTGATTTTAATCCATGAGACAAATTACTAACTTATAAGAAGAATTGCAAGTCACCAGAGTTTAAAGAGTAGAATAGTAATAATTATAGATGAAAAGGAAAATATTTGGACCCATGTCCAGGGGGATTTGAGATTCTGGACAGGGGGGTCTGAGAGTCAAGATGGAGAGTTCTTACATGTGGCATGTTATCTCTTCTTCTTCTTCCTAACCTCCATCTTCTTGGTGATGTTGGCACTTTTGGATTGGTTTGTCAGAGAGTTGGACAATGTAATGTAAGGGTCACAGATTGGAAATTAATGGTAAACATCGGATACGTAGTTGATAGTATAAAAGAATAGAGCTGACCCGGGGTGGGAGCAGAGTGGAGAGCAGAGCGGACAGAGTAGACAGACAGTGCGGACAGTGTGCCTCGATCTCCCTTGCAGGACACAATGTGCAGCACAGTGTGTGCAGACAGTGTGCCTTGATCTCCCTTGCAGGGCAGAGAGTGTGCAGGGCACAGTGTGTCTCAGAAAGTTTTGCTGTGTCGACCTCGGCAGGGCAGAGAAATCTACTTTTGATAAGGAACTAATAAACTGCCTTGAGAACACTAACTAAGGACTCCAGAGTGCTTCTTCGTCTCAGACAGCTGATGAGAAAAGGACTTTTTGTACACTGCTGGAGAACCCGGGACAGGGAAGTCTCCGGCAGAATACTGTCTTCAATTTTCAAAAGATGACATATGGTGTGTTCCACAAGATTGTCAGACCTAATCTCTGAAATCTTCACCTTAAATTGGCTGACAACTGTGCTAATCTAATGTTATTTTTGTATTAACCCTTAGGAATACAGATTGCAGAGAATAGTAAAACTAGTAACCTTGCAATTCCTTTTTGCTGTGGAACTGAAGGGCTCAAGGCATTATACATGTGCCAGCCTTCAAAACATCCAGTAAGAGAGATACTAAAGCCACTTTAAGGTAGAAGCATTGAGTAACAAATAGAACAAATAGATGGCAAGAGAAGTTTGCAACTCAAGGACAGAGACAATTACTCAGTCCTAGCTCACAGCTGCAGACAATCTTGTCATTAAAGGAAGTTATTTCTAAATGTTTTCCAGACCCACTACAATATCATCTCCAGCCAGTTTGAATACTTCTTAAATCTAACATCTTTACATACACAGAAGGCACTCGTTCCATTTTTGTTGACTTAATGGAAGCTGTTCTGGTTGGGACTCAGAAAAATACTGATTCCAACACTTCCATTGATGTAAACAAAAAATTTGATGAAACCTAGGAGACCTCTGCCTAAACAGAATTAAATTGCTATTGTCCTGAGCAAGTACCTAAAGTGAGATGCTCAAAAATGTTAAGTAACTTCTCCCCACCCCCTCCCAAATCTATAAAACATCATTCTGCACTTCACAGATCCTATGGAGAAATCTGATTAAATGCTAGCATAGTCAGTATTACAGCCAGCAATCACGTAGGACAGGACTTTATTAAAAGGAAAGTTTTTTCCATAAAGTACAGAGTCACCAGGTACAACTTCTCCTTCTATCATTTCTGATGGTCTCTTCTAGCTTTTGCTGGTCAGTTTCTAGCATTACTCTGTTATCCAAAAAGATCAATAAGATCAGTGAACACTAGCAAAATCTGTTTTAACAACACATCCAGACTAATTTTTCCTAGAAACTAGACAATGTAGGCATTCTTTATCCTAGTAGTAGAGGAAAGGAAAGCTCACATCTCTAGAAATCATTTCCCTTTGCTGATTTCTTGATCAGACACAAGATCTTCCTTCAAGTCCATCTAGAGAAGTTGCCTTAATCCTTCCTAGATTTTCTTCGCACTAAGGCATATTGCAACATGCTACTGCTCCAAGGTGAGGTATTTTTCTCATAAAACATCTGACCAGAAGAAAAGAAAAGCCTTTTTGGAAGCAAGGAATATCTATTGTCCCCAAGACATTTTTGTGTTAGATTCCTACATATTTTTATCTCTAAACCTTGCTCCTCACAGCTTCTTCTTAGCTGTATTTTCATAAACAGCTACTAGCCATACTTATTTTTGATCTGCATGTTCATTGTGCTTGACTGTAGTGTTAGAAATCACAGCCCATCTGGGTATGTCTTTTTTCTTTATCTGACTGTTGTTTACAAGAATTTGCCTCTGCATATTCTCCAAGCTGCGAATGTGGTTATTCAATCATGATACATGAAGATCATTTCAGAGATGATCTCAAATTCAACAAAAAGTATAGTCAAAAAGATGGGCATTCCTTTCATGAACAACAAGGAAAAAATCTTTGGCAGGTTTTGTTCAGGCAACAACATCAACTCACACACAGTTTTAGGAGACACCACTCGGATTCTTTGAATAGAGGGTCATCAGAACCAGAGACTCTCTGGCATGCACCAAACATTAGGCTTGCAAGCTCCTCTAGGCAGAGAGAAAGAAACAAATAAAGCCCTTTTATATCACATACACATAATACACAAGTGAAGGAGCAAAAATAACACTAGTAAAAACTCTTCGTCTAGCAGCTCATCACCTCCATGGGAACTGCTATAGCAAAGATTTCGTGTCAGCTTCATATTGACCAGATGAAAATCAGTTAACCATTTTCTCCTCACAAAGATTCTTGTCATGAAACTGCAAACATCTTAGTGATACAGAAGTTTCTTGCTCAATAACAAAAGAGAAGCTTTAACTTCAACAGTTCTGGAAATTAGCCCACCAACTGCATTGTGCTGCAGGCTACTTTCAAAACTCACTGCATTCAAAGGAATTATAAATGTCTATCTATTGTTCAAAATTTTTGTCTGATTTTATAAGGGTTTTTTTTGCAGCTGTACGGTCATAATAACATAGGTATGCCTAGATTTTTGCAAACTTTGTTTCAATTACTCCCTAAAAATTAATGATGATCTTCTGCAGTAGGCCAGTATAAGCTCAGAATCTGTAGACTCTTAAAGAGGTCTGGGAAGCATTCTCAAAAGAAATAGACATTACTGCAGAAATTAACATCATCAGAACACATGAAATGTTACACCTGAGAATAGCATAAGATTCTCAGATCTGTCACAGTTGCCCTATAATTAATAGCATTGCACTGACAAACATTTGCATGTTCATATATATTGAAATTTTTATTTGCATAAAACAGCTTTATCTTGTGTAATATTAATAACATACAATTTTAAATGTAATAAAAATAATTCTCTCCTACAATCCTAATGATAGTGGTTTCCAGTTAAAACTCATATACAGTAAAAGCTTATGCCTTTGCCAAGCTATGTATCAAAACATGGAACACTATCTGTGTATCAGAACATGCAACACTATCTGTGAAGCATTTGCAGCCAGCAGGCCCTAGGTTTGCAAACATCTAGAAATCTAAGCCTGTTTCACACCAGCTACATTGGCAAAAGCGTTTTGCTTTTCAGCTGAAATCTTGTCCTTTCCAGGGCAACAACTGTTTCTACTCTGCATTGCCATTTCCAAATATAGGCAGAAATAGTCCTTTCTGTAGTAGGTTTACAGGAAGGCATTCAGTGCATTTTCAAGTGAAATACAAATCTATTTACCCAAGCAAAGCAGTGAAATTCCAAGGTTAGGGAAAATGGTTATCTCTGGCCTTCAGTAGGGTGATGTCTGTTATGTGAAGATACATGGCTGGCCAGGACCCACATGCCCCAAGATGTGTTTGTGAGAGCCTCCAAAAACCATAAAGAGTGATAAGATTCAACAGCATCTGTAGGTCTCAGCTCACACCACCTTTCCTACTGGTTCCAGTGGTCCAATAGGTTTCACCATGCCAGATTTGTGCCCACCCTCTGGTGGGTTCAGACTCCCCAGGTGTGTCCAGCCCTGTCTCTTTAGGGAAGCAGCTCTGTAAAACAACAGTGCCCTCCTGTATGAGCACATAACTGCAATAAACACAGAGAGCCCAGCACCAGGGGACACTCTCCTTCCTCCCTCATCACATTTCTATACTTCAGTGTTTTATCTAAATATTCATCTTCATGACTATAGCATATTTAGAATTTTCCTAGCTGGCTACAGAAGAACAGGACCCAACATATATCTGTTGCTTCTCTTAACTTTTGATTCAGCAAAACTTTAATAAATCCTATCATTTAAATAATCATACTAATATGAACAGTTGCCACCACTCTGCTCCTTCCTCTCCCTGCACCTCCATCAGGTGTTTTTAACACAAAGCATCTCTTAGATGAGGACTAATTATTGCTTTGTGTTCACACTCCAACATGATTGAGCCCTACTTACAAGCATTTAAAATAATAATTGCATGCTTTTATAAATTGCCACACAGACAACTCAGGCACAACTATTTTTCTCCAGTGCATGTAAAAAAATTTCACTTTACCGTTATTTGGAAAACAAGATACAGCACTGAGGACAACACAAATTGGCAAATTTATATAGATAGAGATACAGAGATAGATATACATTTGAATACCTGTCTAAAAGCTTCAGAATGCAGGATGAACTTTTCATGTCTAAGGCTGTTCCTATCTCAACCAACTCTCTAGTGAATAAAGAAAACAATTAAATAAAGTTTATGGAAGCATCCTTGAAATCTGGATTGAAGACTAAATAATAAAAAATTCATGGAATTTCTTTCCCATTATTTGCCATTTAATTAGCTTAATGTTTGCAAGATACAACATCATTTACTCTAAACTGGACACTACATCTGATCCGGCCTCAAATATCATAGACACAACCAATTCCACAATGTTTTTCCAGAGAAGCAGATTTTTGCATGTAAAATGAGTTAAAGCGGTAGTAGCTCCAGGTTTACCCAATACATCATATAAATGATGGCACACATTAATGTGACATGAGCTTTCCAACAAATTCATGTCATGCATCAGTGTCTCAAATTCCTTTCCAGTTGTAGCCACAACATTCATTGTTCTCTCCATCAGACTAGGAAGAGTTACACTGGTTAGTTTGGGAATGTCATAAAGCAAAGAACATGAGAAAAGGTGGTTATTTTGATCTGTGTAAATATTAAATTAAAGAAAATTATGATGAGACTGTTAAGGTGATACAGGTTATTACATCAACCCACCTCAGCAACTCATGAGGACTGAAAGCTGGGCCATGAAACTCAACTGTAATTGTTTGATGTGGATGAAAAGCAACCATTTAGAACTGATCACATAACTCATAGTTAGTGTGCAGCATTAATGTGCAACACCTACATGAGACAAAAAAGACAAAAAATCTATTTTTTATCTAGCAGTTATTTAGAGAAATGGAATTTAAATCAGAATTTAGCATCTTAAAAATGCCAACTCAGAATCTGAACAGATTAACATGTTATTGTACTCAATACCCAGTATTTTCAGGGAATGGGGAGTAGGTTTGCTTAATTTCCTGGGATGCTATAAGGACATTAAAATTTCATGGGAAAGCATGGCTGTGCCCATTAGTATACATTAGTGACATCATCATATGAAGATCTTGCACATGCCACATGCTTCTCTGCCAGCTTAATTTTCAGTTTGTGAAACATTGCATGGAGTTTCGGTAACTCTGGGAATAAGTCCATAAGGAGTAGCACAAATGTGGCAGCGAAGAGTCAGCAAAGGAAGATGCATCATGGGCCAGCCCTGCGTCCCTAGTGCTCGTGAGTGCTGTTAGCCCAGGACAGCCCCCAACACCACTCACAAGCAGAGGAAATTAAAAACCTGAATTTAAGCTGAAGGAAGAACAAAGCACAATATGCCTGCAGCACATGACTCATTCAATATCACTACCCCCAGGCCAGAAATGCTGAGGAACATTGCTACAGGCAGATTTAATGCCATCTTTAATATGCTTAGCATAAGCTTTTTTTTTCTACTTTAACCAGCTATACTGAGTGAGGTTGTTTTTTAATTAATAATAATGGAGCACAGTCTTCAGAACTCCAAAGAATTTTTCCAAATAAATGTAGCTCTAATGACAGTCTCTGAGCTTTTATAACACAGTAAAATAAGGTAACTCCAGTGTCATTTGAAAGTGACTGGCTGCAGAATACTCCTCTGTCTACCACTCAGAAAGAAGCTATGGAAAACCTTCAGGAAAATTTGTTCCCCATTCAGAGTCACATGACTAAACACCATTTAATCTAAGTCAAAAGCAAAAGTGTCCTAGCTTACAATGTAAAAATGTGCTAGAGGGTCTGTATTCTATCTCCATCTTCAAGAACTGTTGAAAC
>VXBU01013510.1:23374-38989 GCA_013400315.1 Bombycilla garrulus
ACTTGGAGTCTCACTGGTTTTGCTTTCAAACCAGCACAAAAAGTTATTGATTCTCTCTGATTTTCAAAAAGCTAATTTTGAGGTGTCATGTGGATAAACAGAGTACACAAGAGTCTGGCTGGGTACAGCACTGGAGTTGATTCCCTTCCTTCTAACATGTACTTAAAAAATATAGGCTTTTCAATTTAGACAATATAGTTTAATTTCACAAAAATGTATGTCCAATCTGCCAGAGTATTTATGCTCCTTACACAATCCGACAGAGCAGTATTTTAATAAGTAGGATAAAATTGCTTTAAAAGATATTTCAGTATTGAATAGGTATGACTAGAATACAAACCACAAGTGGTGGTATCCAAATTCTCCACAGGAGAAGGGAATCTTCACAGATGATTGCTTGATTTTTGTAAGAGGTTAAAGAAAATGTTAGACCCCTTTTCTACCCACATATTCTGTTCTCCCTATTATTCTTTGTTTGGTTGTCATAACCGATAAAAACAAAGAACTTCAGGCTAAATAGCATTCCCGGTTATAGTTTGGGATTAAGGCAATGAATACAGGCTTGTAGTCCCCAAAATTTTCAAAGATAGTACCTAAAACTCATGAGAATAGGTGTGAGCAGATTCTCACATTGAGACATATGTACACAAGAGAGTGAAGACCACATGACTTTCAGAATTAATAGGATTTGAAAAAAAGAAATAAAAATCTGAGGAAAAAAAACAAGTGTGACAATGAAAATACAATATCAAGCTACATCCATGGAAGCTGCTCTTGATAACTTATATTCTCTTCTCTGTGCATATGACCTGTTATAGTCACTCACCTCCCTGATGGGGTGTAAGCTGTTCTCCACACTGATCAGACACCCCTGCTCTGTGTGACTAGCCACAGGAACTGCTTCAGGAGCTTCATTTGAGACACACAGATCCAGAGAAACCACAGGTGACTGTGCCAGATAAGATGCTTTTGGGGCTTACACCAGGCTACTTTCAATCCCTCCTGCTTTTACCTTCTCCTTCCAGTAACCGCAGGGAAGAATGTAGAAGGAGAAAATTCCTGAAGCCTACAAAAGAAAAATTAACAAAATAGCAAATCCATATCTTCAGTAAAGCAGGCAGACCCTCAGTGCTAGGAAGGGAGGAGCCTGTGACAAGTTCAGTCATCCTCAAAGTTAGGAAGGATAGATTTCTTTGCTGTCTAAAATCCTTCCACTACAAGTACTATGAAAAAATGTTGTATTTTAAGAATCTGTTCAGATGAAGTGCATGGAAATTATTTTTGTAATCAGATTCTGAAACTTTTGGGGTATTTTTTCAACAATCATTTAAGAAATAATATAGGCCTCTTCAAGTAAAACTTCAGGTATTCATATGTATTACTCAGCAGACATTAGAAAAGTTAAAAACTACCAAAATACAAGCATATTTTTATTGAGTTACATTAAGAGACCCTTAAAAACCTATTTCAGCATGAGATGGAGAGATTTTTAGCATTTTGAACAAACTTTTAAATCTCCTTCTTGTGCTGTTTTCAGGAAAAAAAAAAAAAAACGCAAACTATTCCCTGCAGCCAGAGAGTCTGCTCTGCTAAGAGTTTTATGAGACTAAGCATAATTTAAAATTGAATGTTCTTTCTTTTTCTCTGTATAGTTTGCTGTTTCTTCCCATTCTCTGTCTATACCCTAACTTTATTTTCAGAAGTAGTTTTCCTTTGAATTGGATTTTAAATACGCATCATTACAATTCTGTTAAGTAAGACTGCAAGCACAAATGTTCCTCTCAGTCAGGAAAAATATCTTGTGACAAGTAAAATTTTAAAGTTGCTTAGTTTTCAGGTAGCATCTTTGCTTAGGTTTCTAAAAAATTACCAAAAAAACCCTCCACCATTGAACAAAAATTCCATAACTCCTGGAAATCCAGCCTATAAATGGATCTACTTTGTTCAAGGATCTGCAATCCACTGTTGACACAATAATCTTTCATGATCCTTCTGTTTCCAACGTGTGCCACCTATCCAATCTCAACTTTGCCATTTTTAATCATTAACAATGTTCTAGTATTAATCATTCTCTGAAAATAGATGAATGATGCATCTGTATGGATTTTGAAGAAGATTTTTATTAGCTGCAAGGTTATTACTCCTCTTCCAAAAACCTGTCACCTTACTGTGCCTAGGCTGAGCTAGATGACCTCTTTGAATAGGCAGGGAATCACAGCTAGCACTACTAAAGCAAAACCCTTGGCATCTCTCCCTCTTATGAGGATTAGAATAAATCAGCTATCCCCTAAGACTCTGTTCATTATTTGCCCCCGGAAGCTTGTTTATTCAGCATACCTTCCTTACAAAAGTTGTAAATTTATAAGATATACCCCTGCAACATGACAAACCCTATTTGCGCTTCCCTTTGAAACAAAACTGTCCCTTAAAATGCATGGAATGACATGATCTGTTCCTTTTTCTTCCAGATAGGGAAAAACACTTCAGGCCAAAAATACACAACCAAACCAGGCATTAAGGTTTAGGCAATATCCCCACTGTACAGGGAGAAGGACAGGCAATGCTAGCAGAACTGTCTGATTCTCAGGAGTGCTCAAATGCAGAAAAGACTTGTCAGATTGCCAGTGGCTGCAGGAAAAAAGCCAGGCCTCCTCCTCCTTCAAAATGTAAGGAGAGTTATGTCTCATAAACAGCACATTTTAAGGGCAAAGATATAAGGTAATTTCAGCTAGGGACACATTTTAGGTACTGCAACAGTGATGAAATATTACAATTAATAACTAAGCAATGTTCCAGCATGCATCAAACTCCATTGAAACACCTATTAATTCCAAAATATTTATCTTTATTCTGATCAACCCAGAGGGTGGTCAGCATTTGTTTAATTTTCAACATTTACTGTGTTGTACTATTCCATTTTAATAACTGGATTTAAGATGTGTTATAGATTATATATATTTTCAGATAATATTTTGAAAACTACTCAAATTCAAATTATTTTTTCTGCCTGTCAGGGCTCTTTGTAGGTCTAAAATCATCAGACCTGTAAGTCATCATATTCCTTTGTTATGCAGTCACAGATTTCTCACGCCTCTCTTTTCTCTGCAGGTCATATACGTAGTGTTACAACCATTCCCTAAAATGGCATGCACTTTTGTTAAAATGTGTTTTCCACAGAGAAAAGCTCCAAATTGAAAATAAAAAAAAAACCCTCTGAAAACTGACGTCTGTCTTTTGATTAAAAGGCAAAATATTTGAGCCAATATTTACGGCTAAGTTGTCTCTAGATTTTCTCAGTGAAACTACAGCAGCCCCACCAGGCTGCCAGCTTTAGCTTCTGGCAACACCCCTGCAAAGGTTTTTTCCTGATGGGCTCTGCAGCAGCACAGCAGCTCACTGAGGTGGGCAATCACCAGCACAGCACATTGGTTTCAAGAGCGTAGGCAAATCTTCTCAATCACTGTTTGAGCAGTAAAATACTGAAATTATATTATTGGAGGAAAATGAGGGGAACGTTGATATAAAGGTCAAAGCATACAAACTGACATCTCAGAGAGAAGCTAAGACACTTTTACCTAATGCCATGTTAATAAGGGTGGAATAGATACCAGTACTGTTGGCAGCTCACATAAATAAAATTGTGCATAGTACATACACACAAGTGGGTGTTAAGGTTTCACTTATGCTTTCACTGGGAGAAAATGCAAAGTCAAAAACCTTTTGTATGATAGCTTCATAAAACACAGTAAAATCCTTTTGTAAGATAGCTTCATTAACATTAAAAACATGTAAGAGTATGACATTCCTCTTGTACAGGGAACAGCTACAAAGGTAGTAACCCTCACCTCCTGAACATCACTTTATGTTACTTGATAGCAAACCCCTGTGGAAAGCACATTAAACAATATTAGCATAGAGCCTCCTGCTTCACAGAGAACAGAATCTCCTCACAGAGACTAGAGCAAGTAGAAGAAAAATGACGTCACAAAAGGTGACCTCTGAATAGTTTTATAGAGAGGTGATAATATAAACCTACTCTCCCAAAACAGAACAGCACAAGGATTGCAGTTACTACCTAAGGAGGATTAATTCAATTCTCCTATAACAAGGAGAAAGTGTTTTGTTTAAATTTAAGAAACTACAAATTAAGAAATATGATTAAACTAGGAAAAATTCAGTTTTGTATGACCTTTCCCATTGACAACAAGGTATCAGTAATCTAGAGAAACACCGGTCTTGTCATATCAAGCAGAGCATAGCAGCATTAATGCTGAAAACCTTCAAGACTCCCTAATGATAAATGGTTGCTTTGCAGTAGCACTAGTTAGCATGCAGAGTGCCAAAATCCCTCAAAAGTCAAAATATTCATAAAAATATATATCACAAATTTTGGAAAGTTTTGAAAAGTAAACACAACAGATTTCCTACAAACAAATCGAGCAACTGAAGGCAATCTTCAATTTTATTTAGTAATAGGGTTGATTTTTTTTTTTTTAGAAGCAGTAAGAAAGCATATTCATACAAATTTTAGTCAATAAAATGCTGCTTTTGTAGTCTATAGAAATGCTTAACTTATAAGCTTTGAGGATTTGTACATAAATAAAGATGAAGCTTAGAAATGGGCACAGCATTCTTTCATTCCTGTTTAAAAATATTTAGGAGGTTTTGAGCCAAGCTGAATGATGGACTTTTTCATAAATTCAAGTACTCATATTTTCCTGAATCTTTTACATTAAAATTTTCAATAATTTATACATACTTTTCCTTTTCATAGTTAAAAGAAAAGGGCAAGAAACCCCTCATCAGGGTGGTTCTCCTAGTTTTCCCTTTAACACAAAAGCTTTGTTAAGGGGTGTTGGGATCAACAGTCACTTCCAGTATCTCCAACCCAGGACTCTGTCCTGGCTCCTGGGGCCCAGCCCAGTACAAGGGAATTCATGTCTGTGCTTCTTTTCCAGTTGCAGATTCAGCCACTGGCAAAGCTACACACACATCCATAGACACTGACATGGCTGGTCACACAGGCTGCCACAGACAAGGTGCTGCCTTCAACACCTTCTCAAAACACAAACCAGACAGCCAAGTGCCCTCCTCCTCTTCAGCTGGTAGAGACAGGAGCTCACTGATGAGGGCACACACGCACACCTTCATGTGTCCCCGAGCACCAGCCCCTCTGCCCACCCAACATGGCTGCCCAGATCCTGGGCCCTCCAGCCCTCCGCACAGGTCCCCTCCTGGGCAGCCGGTCCTGCCTGGGGTTTGCAATGAGCACACCCAGGCACAGCTGCTCTGGGGCGGACACTCACACCAGCAGCAGTGGCAAGTCCCAGGCACACAGGCTCTGAGCCACCCTCCCCTCCAGCTGTGGGCACTGAGCCCCCACTCACTGCTCCTGCCACAGGCCTACCCACCCACTCCCGTGAGTGGCACAAAGATGCCACTGGCTCCAGTGGGTAACATCAAAGGCCAGGGGAGCCCACACCCCCACTCTGACTCCAGCTGCTCCAAATCCATTCACATAGCCACCCAGATGGTGGCACCTGGTCTCTGCAGTGCTCCCACAGAGGGATTTTACAGAGAACATTTAAGACACGATCTGATCAGAAGATCAGACAGACAGTGATGGGTGTAGGGTCAATCAGGCAGACACACTGACCAGCTTTCTTTTACAAATGACCAACAACTTTTTAATCCCTTTCTGTCTATATCCATGTTGTTCCCCTTTTGGGCAGTACCACTGACCCTTTGCAACATCTGGACTCTCAGGTTTACAACCTATCAGTTTTAAAGTGCCAGTTTGTTTGCAGATAGCTCATTAATTTTTGTTTACTTCTTGTCTTTGTCCCATTATTTGTCTGCCAGGTCTGTCTCTGTGTTTCAGTTATTGCTTCCCTCTTCTCCTTTTCATCATGTTGGACAAGGTCCTTGACCAGATAATCTTGCAGAAATAAGTGTTCCCATGTTCCCCACAGTATCAGTTAGTTTGACATACCTCTACATACTCCCTCATAGTCTTAAAAACTTCTGATTGAAGTGACATCAAGTAAAAAATACACTCCAGAAATATCCAGGCATAAATAGCCACTGGAGCCTTCCACCTTCTATCATTGCTTCTGGCGTGCTCAGGCAAGGATTGCATTCATAGTCATGTAGAGGATTTATATTCCCTGCATTTAAAAAGCAACTCCATTTTATTTCGATGAATCCTCCAGGAAGGAAAGTTATACTCAGTATGAGTAAAGGGTTCTTTCAACTCAAAACACAAAGCAAATTATACTGCAACAACCCAATAAGAGAAAAGAAAAAAAAGTCTAGATGGTCCACAAACAAAAGACAAGCATGTAGTCAATTGTATTTTCTATGAGAAGGAGGAAAAAAGAACTATTCTTTCTCTAACTTCAAGGAGCAACTTGCAAGCCAATGCCATCACTTCTTTATTTAAACCACTAAAAATTTAGAAAGCTTTTGGTAAAATGTAGCATAACTCTCAAAGAAAGGATACATTTTCTTTCCCTCATATTTCAGTATTTACATTTATGAGGCCAGCTAACACTCCCCACCTTGCAAAGATGGGCAACATTAGTCTTGGGAGTAGCACTACAAAATAGTGTTTTAACTCCCACAACACCAACCCTGCTACAAAATCCAGAAGAAATTATATTTTGAGAAGATATTTTTCTAAATAGTTTTCATTTAGGAGTAGCAATAACATATTCACCATGGTTGGAGATGGAGCCTAATAATGTGGACAATGAAAACACATACTAAACAGGGAAGGAAGAACATGAACATCCTTGGAATTCTCTACCTCCCTGCACAGCTCCAAAAAAATTTTCTAAACTTGAAATATCTGACTGCCTAAAGAGTCTAATTTAAACCTCCCTCTTTGTAAAAACTTTCACCGTGCCCCTTTTTTCTTCCTATAATCTAAGGTTCAGAAACAGGGTCAGGAGGACACAAGAAATTATGCTTAAAATATATTACACTGGCCAACAAAGAAATTATATCCAATGTTTCAAAATTCTTGGAATTAGAGGATCTAGGGTGGAGCTTTTGTCAAAGTGTTTATCTAAGTAACCATGAGAGGGGCTCAATCCTTCTAGGCTCTTAACAATGCACAGAGCAGTTTACGCAAATGTATTTCAGCCTGAAAGAACAGCTTCCTTACAAAATGTGTTTAAAGTGTCCCATCTCCCTGTTTAACATGCATTTTGTGTTGTAATTTAATCCCTTCATATGCAAAGAATTTGACATAGCACTGGTGGGAAGATTAGCTCTTCCCTCAGCCTCAACCCCTCCTAGGAAACGATACATGCACGGCAGTTCATACACATTGCCTCAAAGTCACTTCAAGTACCAGCATTTTGTAACAATTATAATTTACAAAAAATTCTACAGCTTCTAATTCAGCCAGGCACTTTTCACATAGGAAAACATTTTATTATTTTTTTCCCTTTTAAAAAACACAGCTTATGAATTCTACGTGCTTACTGATACATTTGACAGTATTGGAAAAATAAGGCAGCTGATTTAGGAAGTAAGAATTATTCGTACTAGGGAGATCATTAACCATTTTTTGTTTCTTAATCTGTTCTTGGTGTGTTGTAGATAGAGCAATTCTGCCACCTAGAGTACAATCCAGGTCCAAGACAAAAAGATTTTGGTGAATATATACTGTCTGCTTGACTAATTTGAAATGGAAGATACACCTTCTCTGGCAGATAATTAAATGCAAATATTATGGGTTTATTCATTTATTTTTTAAAAGCATGCTACAAAATATTTAGTTGGCTGCTTGCTATCAAAGTCAGCAGTATTTCCAGAGAACCAAGTGAAATACATAATACAGTTGGGATAATTTACATTTTTATTGGCCCTTTCATTACACGCTTCTCCAAATATTTCCACAACTTCACATAGAAGTTATATGTTTCCCCATACAAATGGAAGATAATTCCTTTAGCAAGGTTTTGAAATTAGGAATTAGTCTATTAGGGCAAATCAGAAAATGAAGAGAATTATAATCCAACCGAGCATAAAAATTGTTCATTCAAACAGACACGTGTGTGTGTGTACATACATATGTGTGTTATATTTCAAAATATTTCTATTTTGGAGGCCAAAAACTGCTGCCAGTTGATACATAAAACACTGCCTCTTAGCTGGCAAGGGAGAAGTGAGGCAATGTCAAGGCAAAGTAGTTCCTTGCATAGAGCTAATATCTTTAGTTTAATTTCTAAAAAGGCCAGGATTTTAACATCTCATTAGTATGATCTAATGCCTTAACATCCGGTTGTCTCACTCACAAGAATGAAGAACTTATGTCTCCTCAGATAGAAATCTGTGGTTTTAAAGATTCTGATAAATGTCAAGCAATAAATCATTCTTTTCTGGGGGCTGAAAGGACACATGCTGACCTCTTCCATGAGCAGTTACATCAAAGTAACAAATATCACTTTAGTGACTCAAAACCCATTTGTCATCATGGTGGATGGAGATTTGCTTGCAACTAAGACTAAAAATATCTTCTTCCTCTATTTTCTCTCTTTCAGCCAGGAGAGAACACCCTATAGAGGGTATGCAAGGTTAATCCCTTGGCTCATCAAGCACTGGCTGAAAAGGCAGGGACAAGAATGCCCTTCAGGGGCAAGTATTGGATGTAACCTTCAGACCACAAAGTCTTTAAAAATCTGTTTCTAGAAGCCAGGAGAGTTTGCCAGATTAAGCCTCTGTCTTTTGTGTAGATCTGTTCCTTAAACACCTGCTACTCCTGAAGCCAAGACAGTGAGATAACTGAACCTTGGCATGACCCTTCCTGGCCATCCTCATGTGGTTGCTCTTGTGATAAAAAAGCACCAAAAATCAGTGGTTGCCGGAGGTAAAAATAGCCTCTGCTTATTGGCAATAATATGTTTTACCGAATGCACATAGCACACTTCATCTGAGGATCTAAGTGTTTTGCAAACATTAATTAAGCTCTGCACTGCTATTATGATTCACAGAATGCTATTATCACACCCAAGGGATGCAAGAAACAAAGCCATTGAAGCAAAGGATAGGGAAGCCAGCCCTTGAAAGCACAATATTTCTGGTTCCATTTCAGATCACATCAACCTACATACGTCCTAGGACAAAGAAAATAAAGTCAAAGATTACTCAGAACAGAGCAGTTGATTTTTATGTGATTTATGAAGCATAGATACTTTTTAAAAGTACTGGTTTCCTCTGACCTTTCTTCCTTTCTTGTCATTTGAAGGATTAGGTATTATTAGCATTTCCCAGTCCTACTATTATTTCTTATATTCTGTTATCTTCCTAACCTTGAATACATTCACCTTTCTTTTCAAATCTGCTAGTCTCAACCTACTTCCAATCATTTGACCTTTGAGTATCACATTTCCTCCAAACATCCTCAAGTTCTTTCATTGATATTTCCCTCCAGAAGTCAGAGAACATTTTTCCCCTCTCAGGCTTTAGCACATTTTTCAATAATGCACTGATCATGCTGACTCCCTGGGGAGCAAATAATTTTCTATTCTAGGAACCAGGAGTGAATAGGCAGAGTGGATCTTGGGAGCTGAGAGCAGTAAGCATTCATTGTCCACCGCTATATCCTTTCAGCTCATCTCCATTACAGCAGAAACACATTGGATGTGTTCTGAGGTTCAATAACTGGTGTGTTCTGTGTTGTGATAGGCCTTTGTACATCAGTCATGTTACCAACCAGCAGCCAGGATGACCAAGTGCCTCCTGCAGTGCCTGTGCACCAACACTCAGTGTGCAGAAAGGAGGACTTGGGAGGCCTACAACAGGTGGCAGGGCTATGATCTCACTGGGACCATGAAACACGGTGGAGCAACTTACACAGCTTCTGCAAGGGATGCATATGACAGTGAGGAGCTGGAGTTGCCCTTGAAGCAAGAACACTGCAGGCAGTGTACAAGAGTCCTACCAAGGGATGAATGATGAGCCAGCTGACAGCTTATGGACCCAGAATCACTGCTTAGACCAAAACTGCTAATGCTGTAGTGAGTGTCTGCTACCAACCACCTAATCTAAAGTACTGGATTTTTGTGGACTTCTTTGGGCAATTAGAGAAATCCCCCATGCACTGGCCCTGCTGCTCATGCAAGCTTTGACCACCCCAATATCTGGTGGCGGGACAATACAGCAGAGCACAAGTAACTGGAGTAACTGAGGATGTTTCAGGAGTGCATTAATGATGACTTTCAAGTCACAGGTGACACAAGTGATCAATCAAAAGCCAGCCAAAAAGGGCAGATGCTCTGCTGGACTTCATCCTTGCAAAGAACAATTAGTCAGGGGTGTTATGATTTAAACCCCACAGGCCTCTCAGCCCTATACAGCTGCTCACTCACTACCCTCTGCACAAAGCTGAGAAAATAATTAAAAGAAGAGCAAAAATGAGAAAATTCGTAGGTTAATGTGAAAATGGGGAGGGGGAAAGGAAAGGGAGAACAACAAAAAGAAAAGCATTGCAAAGGCAATTGTTTAGCACCAACCAAACTAAATGCCAAACTAAATCCCTGAGAAACAGCAACCCCTGGAAAACTCATTCCCAGTTTTATGGCTGAGAAAAATGTTATGGAATCTCCTTTTGGTCAGTTGCAGTCAGCTGTCCCAGCTGTGTGCTGTCCCAGCCTCATGTCCACTTCCAACTTCCTCACTGAGAGTGAGAAACAGAAAAGGACTTGATATTGTGTTAGCACAGATCAACAATAGTGAAAATATTGGTGTGTAATCAGCATTACTTTGCTCACCAGTCCAAAACACAGCACTGAACAGGTATTTTCTGCACAGGTTCCATCCCAGCCAGACTTAGTACAGGGAGTGTGAAGACTGGGGACAATCACGTGTTGGAGAGTTCAGGATCCAGAAAGGAGGGGACAAGGCAAGACCCTGCACTCCAGGAAAGAGTACTTTTGGTTTCCTTAGGGACCTGCTTGGAGGAGCCATGTGGAGTAGGGTTCTGGAGAATAGGGTGGAGCAGCTGTCGGATTTTTGTTCAAGGATCACTTCCTCCAAAGATTGTCTCTCCCAATGTGCAGAAAGGACTCCTGCATAGATGAACAGGGAGTTCCTGACAAAACTCATCTATTAAAATGAAAAAATAAGAAATGACAGCAGGAACAAGTGACCCAGGAAGAACACAGAGACACTGTCCAAGTGTGTAGTAATGGAGTTGGATACATCAAAGCCCATCTGAAGCTGTATCCAATGAGGGTCACAGAAGGAATGTAAGAGTCTTCTACAGGCATATAAACCACTTAAGGAAGATACGGGGCAGTAAGCGCCTGCTAAATGGGCTCTACAGTAACAGTCAACATGGATAAGGCTGAGGAACTCAGTGCCTTCCACACTGTGGTCCTTCCTAGCAAGATCTGCCTTCCAGAAATCTCAGGTTCTTGAAATCAGTGAAGAAGTCTGGAGCAGGGAAAGTGGTGTCAGTAGAGAAGGGATGCACCCAACAGTGCTGAGGGAGCCAAAGTAATTTTGAGACCACAATCATTATCTTTGAAATGTCATAGTGATTGAAGAAGGCTCCTGACAACTGGAAGAGAGCAAGTGCCATCTTCCAGAAGGGCCGCGAGGCAGATATGAGAAACTACAGGCCAACTGGCCTCACTTCAAACCGTGGCAAGGTGGTGCACCAAATAATCCTGGAAGCTATTTCCAAACACACAAAAGGTGATGAGTCAGCATAAACATACAGAGCAGGACTCATACCTGAACAGCCTAACAGCCTTCCACAACAAAGTGATGAGCTCAGTGGGTGAGAAGAGAGATGTGGATATTGTTTATCTTTGCTTCATCAAAGTTTTTGACAGTCTCACATAACTTTCTTATAGATACGCTGACAAAGGACAGACTAGATAAGTGGACAATAAAGTAGATTGAAAACTGCTTGAACTGCGAGGCTCAGATGGTTGTTGTGATCAGTAGTACAAAGCCTGGCTGAAGAAGAGCACTAATGTATCCCTGAGGTTGATACTGGGGCCAGTACTGTTTAATATCTTCATTAACCAACTGAAAGATGAAACAGAGCATGCCAACAGCAAGGCTGCAGATGAGAAATTTTGGGAAGGAGTGGCTGATACACCAGATGGCTACGTTGCTTTGCTGCCATTCCAAGGGACAGCAACAGTCGGGAGAAAAAAGCAAACAGAAACATCATGAAATTCAGGGAAATCAAATTTAAAGTCATTTATTTGGGGAGAAATAACCCCATGCACCAGCACAGACTGTGTGGGGCAAGCAGCTCTGAAGAGGAGGACTGTGGCATCCTGGTGGACAAGGAGTGGAACTTGAGTCACCCTGCACCCTTGAAACATTCCAGAAGCAATAGGCAGAGCCCAAAACAAAGATGATCATTTCAATGGTGAGTCACAACAAAGTTTCTGTGACCAGCCCTGCACTCCCCAGTACATAGAGCATAGATGAGCTGGAGCAATTCCAGCACAGAGACACTGTGGAATCACCATCTGTGGAGATACACAAAACCAAACTGAATATAGTCGTGAACAACCTGCTGTATGTAACCCTGCATTCAGCAGCAGTGTTAGATTAGACAGTCTCCAGTGGTTCCTTCTGATCCTAAAGGTTCAGTGACTCTTTGACCCATATTCTGGTAACTGATTAGGATGTAAATAATTTTATTTTTTCTAAAAAAAGAAATTTACTTTCCCCCAGTATGTTTAAAACTCAACACAGAAAGAGATCAGAGACTGTCTGACATTCTCATACACTAACTGAAATCCACCAGCAGATTAAACCCGCGGACATTTCACCCAGAGTAAGAGCTCAGAAAACTTCTGAAAAACTAGGAGGGCTCACTGAGTACATTGAATTCCAATTAAGACAAGCTGCAAGACATTCTCAGGAATGGAAATACAACCTACAGAAACAGGGACTACGCTCTAGCAGAATACTTACGTTAATGCTGTCAGCTAACGAGCAGAAATGAGGGGATAAGCTTGAACATTCCTCTCTCCCATTTGTGTGCACTCCATTAACATATATTGGGTTTTAGAATAACTAGAATACAGATGTGAAATACACAGAGAGCACTACTGAAAGTCTTTTTGATGTTTTCACACCACTAATGTTTTACATTCTCAGTTGTATCTTTTCCATTTCCCCATCATGTCAATTTATTAAAGTCCCTGTTTAAGATGAAGGAAGGTAAAACCTGCTTTTTATAATATACTCTTTCCTGGATTTTCATTCTTCTTTCCATTCACTCCACCCCACACCCTCAACCCTCTAAAATACAAATTGGTTAGAGTATCTTGAACGACAGAGGGGACTTTAATGTAGATTTGAAAATCAACACTTTTCTTTGCAAGAAAAAATGCTTAGCTCTCAGAATTTCTATCCCTTAATTATTTGAATTACTAATATCTAGAATTTAAAATAATGTTTTTAATTAACAGAAGCTTAACATTCATTCAACCCCTTGCAAGAAGCCAGTAATAATTGCCTTTATTTTACCATACAATTGAACTGTCTAATTAAAAGTCACAAAACAAATAAGTGACAATGAGCACTAGATTTCAGCTTCTGAAGCTTAGCTAAATGGATTATGTTATCTATTTATATTCATTAGAGCAAAAATCTAAAGGCACTATCTTTGCTGATACTCACCTTTGAAGGGCCAGAAGACAAAAGAAACCTCTCACTTCAAAGTGACAACAGACAAAACAACAGAATTTTTCATTTGAAAATTTCATTGCTCTAAGATATTAGTGGGAAGTTATATAAATACTTATCCATTTATTTATTTTTACATACATATGTATGTATGTATATATGTATTAAAAAAAACCCACACACAGACTAGCTGATATTGACCTTGAAGTGGACAATGTCATTTTTCTTTTAATGAAGCTTCTCGGGTTTGGGGTATTTTTTCCCTTGTCATACTACTATGAAGATTGCCATGCTAGGCAGCAGCTACTGCATCTAGGCAGAACCTGGTTGAACTGCTCAGGGTTGAATCTTATTAGGTACAGCCCTCTAATCACAGAAAGCACAGCCAGCAGCAGCCTAGGCAGATCAAATACTAAGCTGAGGTGCAGTGGGAAACCACAGCAGGGACTACTTTATCTGTCTCCTGAAACAGAAAGAACAAAATCCTACCAGTTCATTAATAGCAGCTTTGAAAGTCCTGTCATTTTCTCAGGTATTTCCAGAGCCACTTAATATGAAGAGGGCTGTAAAAAGTTCTGTAATGTTCATGAAGTAAACTTCTTCCCAGTTCAGAGGTTCAGAGCAAGAAATTACTGTTATGTGTTATCACTGGAAAAAAAATGGAGAAATAAAGACCACACTACCTCATTTTCACTAGAGACAGGTAAATGACTTGCAATAGTGCAGAATATAAGTAATAATAAATTAAGTTCTTCCACAGTGAGACTGCACCTTGTGTTTTCATACAAAATAGACATTTTCTGTGTATTTCTACAATCCAGTTCTACTACGTTGTGGAAAGAAAATGCAACTAAAGATTCAGTGATGAAGGTTTTAGTTGCACTTCCAGCAGGACTTAGCAAGAAGCTGACCATATCATACTAACAGAGATGGGGGCAGAAGTGCAATAGAAACATTACTAATAACCTAATTGGAAAACATTATTTGGAAAAACTCGTAAGCTAGCTTGCAAGAGCTATAGTTTCAAGCTGGCAAGTTCATGGAGCACTATTTAAGTGTTACCAATTTATAGGATAAAATCTTAAACCAACTTAAAATCCACAGGTGTTGATAAATCTTTCTGGTGGCCATACCTGTAAGCTATAAAATTCAAGGAGCAAGGAGGCTTCCAACTATAGAGCCACAATCCAATCATATTTTCCTGAGAAGTAATACCAATATAATCTTTGAATTCCTGCCGTTTCTATTATTCTCTGTCCCCTGAATTCTCCATTGCTTCTATCACACCCTACAGTACTGATCAAAGCAGGTGTCCCTTACTGCTGCAATCCCCTCTTTTCTTATATATAGAAAAGCATCCCAGTAGGACACTCAGATTTCCCCAAGTCTTCACTAGGAAAATTGTGAATGTTTTGCGAAAATTGTGCATTGCTATGTCATGAGCACATCACTGAAATAGTCATTCACCACTGCAAAACCCTGAAGAAAAAAGAGGAAATAGCCAATTTTCAACAGAGCTCAAGCTGCACCTAAAGTGAGGGAGCTATCTGTTTAATTTCCAAGCCTTTCTGTTTAAATTAATCTTTGACTTCTCCCAGACAGGGAATACAGTAAAAAGGTTTTCCACAAAAAGCTAAGAAATGGAGCTGCCTGCCTAGTTTATGTAACTCTTTGCAGAGAAGTCATCCTCTAAAGTGAATACTAATTTCCCTTGTGAAAAGGAGTAGCAATAATAATCAACAAGTTGAATGTTAGCATATTTGCAACCTAACTGTCAAATCAAAACGTATGTATTACAGTGCTGCTTTCTCCACTGATGTTCAAAATCTAACACATGCCAGTTTACACATTGCTTGGAGATGGAGAGCATCTTTTAAATACATGGAAATAATATGCCCCCTTCTCCCTCTGGAACAAAAGAAGAAAATTAATGTTTGGTTGTAA